>VZTM01018541.1:52765-94004 GCA_013400555.1 Jacana jacana
GTACTGGTGCTGGCGCTGGTGGTGGTGGTGGCGGTGGTGCTGGTACTGGTGCTGGTGCTGGTGCGGGTGCTGTTGCTGGTACTGGTACTCGTACTGGTGCTGGCGCTGGTACTGGTACTGGCACTGGTACTGGTGCTGGTGGTGGTACTGGTGCTGGCGCTGGTACTGGTACTGGTGCTGTTGCTGGTGCTGGTGTTGGGAGCGAAGGGGTGAAGCGGTTGAGGGAGGGGGCGAGGAGGGAGGACAGGCCTTGCCAAGCCCCGCCGGCGGGCGAGGGAGGGAGGCAGCGTGATTTAAGGGGTAATAAACCAGCTTTGGTTGTAAAAGCCTCCTCCTCCGCAGCCCGGCCGGGCAGTTTGTCTCCTGTTCCGAGGTAAAGAGCTAAAATAGCACCAGGTTCTGGCAGAGCAACGTTCAAGGAGCCGGGAGAAGCCGGAGCAGGGCCGGGTTCTCTCACCCACGGGAGGGACGTTACGGGTGGAAAAACACCTCCCTCTTCTGCTTGACGTAGGCCTCAGGGCGGTGATGGCCGCGGCGGGTCGTCTGCCGGTTGTTGTGACCCGCAGGCGGTGGGTGCTGGCCAGAAGAACTGCTGCAGGGCGGGACAACCCACCTCAGCTCTCTCCCCCTGGGTGGCTTGGGCTGGAGTAGAGCTATCCCAGAATAAGTGATGTTCTGCCAAAAGCCCTCTCCAGCTCTTGCTCAGCATCGATGAGGTTCCCTCTCAGTCTGCTCTTCTCCAGCTGAACAGACCCAGGTCCCTCAGCCTTTCCTCAGCACAGAGATGCTCCAGTCCATCATCATCTCTCTGCTCCTCTGCTGTCCCCTCTCCAGAAGTTCCCTGTCCTTCTGGAACTGGGGAGCCCAGCACTGATCCCAGTGTTCCAGCTGTGACCTCCCCAGGGCAGAGCAGAGAGGGAGGATGACCTCCCTCCACCTGCTGGCAACGCTCTTCTTGATGGCACCCAGAGGCTGGGGCGAGCTTCTTGGCCACCAGGGCACACTGGTGGCTTGTGGGCAACTTGTTGCCCACCAGGACTCACAGTTTCCTCTCTGCAGAGCAGCTCCCTAGCAGGTCACCCCCAACCTGTCCTGGTCCACGGGGTTCTTCCTCCCCCGGTGCAGGTCCTTACAATTGCCTTTGTTGAACTCAATGAGGTTCCTCTCCTCCCAGTGCTCCAGCCTGTCCCGGTGCACTGGATGGTGGCTGAGCCTTCTGGTGTGTCACCCACTCCTCCCAGCTTTGTGTCACCAGCAAACGTGCTGAGGGTACCCTGTCCCTTCACCCAGGTCGTTGATGAAGATAATGAACAAGACCAGACCCAGTACTGACCCCTGGGGAGCACCAGTAGCTACAGGTCTCCAAGTGGGATCTGTGCCACTGGCCACAACCCTCAGAGCTCTGTCATTTCGGGAAGAGAAAGGCCAGGTTTTCCATAGGATGAGTTTTCCTTAGACTTTCCTTACCCATTTCTCTTGAACGAAGAGGAGGGATGTTTGCCAAGGGCTCCCGTGGTGGAGCTGAGATGGGTTGGGGCTGGTCACGGCAGCGGGAGATGAATCAGCTGGAGGTGGGGCTGGTAGATATCACCAGGACTTGCCTTTGCTCCAGGTGCTGGGTGGCTGGGAGGCAACAAGACAGGGAATGGGAGTGGTGGAGCAAACTGGGACAGGAGGGGAAAGCTGTAATAGCTGTGGGTGGGTGGGAGGCAAACCATCCGGAGGAGTCAGCCTGGCTGTCTTCTCCAAACACCAAATAAAAGGGCTTCGAAACGATGGACCTGCAGCAACTTGCCAGGATCTGCTCCTTAGGAAGAGGATGTTGTGATAATCCCTCCGGAATGGGAAACGGGGCCCGTGTTAACCCTGTTTATTTCTCTAGTGCTGAACTGGTGAGCGAGTGTTTTCAGAGGATGATTGGACTCTCCTGTGGCGCGTTAGATAATGGGTGACATGGTCACCTCCGAGAAGATAAAGGGGAGAAGATGCTTGGCAAGGTCCCATCCCTCTCCCCCCGGCAGGGAAGGCACTTCCATTGCAGTGAGGGGACCAGCATGGCTGTCCCTCCTCCGTGCAGACCCAGTACAGGGCTGTGGAGACCCCTCCTCCAGCCCCCCCATTCCACAGGGTGCTTTACTTCATGTCTTCAGGTTTCCACCTCCTCCCAATTGAACAACCTGCCCCAGGGGGCCTTCCCTGTGTGTATGTTGGCTGTGATCATAGAACCATGGGATGATTTGGGCTGGATGGGACCTTAAAGCCCCCCCAGCCCCACCCTTGCCCTGGACAGGGACACCTCCCACCAGCCCAGGTGGCTCCAAGCCCCCTCCAACCTGACCTTGAACCCCTCCAGGGATGGGGCAGCCACAGCTTCTCAGGCCAGGCTCCTACCACCCTCACCCCAAAGAAGTTCTTCCCCACATCTCACCTCCATCTCCTCTCTTTCAGTGTCAAACCCTTCCCCTTGCCCTATCACGATCCATGACCCTGGGGAGCCTCCCCCTGTCATCCCTTTTGCTCATCCTTGGGGCAGAGGGGTACCCCGTATCAGCCTTTCATCTGCCCAGTGCTGCCAGTTAGGCTCCAGGCTGGGCTGGTGGGTTGGGTTTTCGGGGGCTGTGGGAGGGAGGAGGCAGCCTTCTCCCTTCTGCAGGACCTGTCTTGGCTGGGAAGACGCTGCCAAGTCAAACAGAAGTGTTCCCAGAGGGGGTGAGGCCGGACCAGTGGAGCGAGGAGGAGAGAGGTGCTCCCTGCAGTTCAGCCCCAGCAGTTCTCCTCGCTGAGGAACAGCCAGGGAAGGTTTTGAGGTGGTGCCAAGCTTTTTCATCTCCTTCTGAAAAAAATACCAACCCAAAAATGTAGCTCCTGGAGAAGCTCACCAGCTCTGTGAGTTTGCAGCTGGGTGCATCTTGAACAAACTCACTGTTTCTGCCCTTTCTAACATTTGGGCACCAAGAGGTCTCTGCAGTAGTTTCTGCAGAGCAACCAGCCCGTTCCATCCCCACCTGGATTTCCTCCTGGTGGGGACTGCACCTCTGCATCCTTAGTTTGCATTAAAGCTCTGATGGGGTGATGGGGTGCCTGGGGAGGGGCTGGGGGGAGCAATATTCCCAGTTCGCAGAACCATGATGGTTGGAAAGAACCTTTTGAGATCATTGAATCCAACCATGTTAAGGTGCATCACTGCTTCTTGATGGAACTCTCCAAGCGATGGATGGCATCGGTTGTTTCTCAGCTGTAGGTTATGTTCACTCTGTAGAATTCCAGAGGTGAATCATGGAATGCTGGAGGTTGGGAGGGACCTTTCAGACCCTTGAGTCCAACCATCAACCCACCACTGACCCATGTCCCTCAGCACCACCTCTGCCTAGCTTTGAGATCCCTCCAGGGATGGTGACTCCACCCCTGCCCTGGGCAGCCTCTGCCAAGGCTTCACAGCCCTTTCCAGGAAGGAATTCTTCCCAATCCCCATCCTCAACCTCCCCTGGGGCAACTGGAGGCCGTTTCCTCTTGTCCTGTGGCCAAGAGGACCAACCCCCCTGTTACACCCTCCTTTCAGAGAGTTGGAGAGAGCAAGAAATCGGTCTGTCTGGGACAAAACTGTTGTACTGGTGGCAAAAAAGAAGCTAGTCCATGCGAAATGCAAGGTCAGGGTTGTGTTTGGGGGTTTGGGTGGGAATCAGAATCATAGACTGGTTCGGGTAGGAAGGGACCTTCAAGACCATGCAGTTCCATCCAGGGACACCTCCCACCAGACCAGGTGGCTCCAAGCCCCCTCCAACCTGGCCTCCAACCCCTCCAGGGATGGGGCAGCCACAGCTTCTCGGAGCAACCAGTTCCAGGCTCTCAACACCCTCACACCAAAGAAGTTCTTCCCCACAGCTCAGCCCCATCTCCCCTCTTGCAGGTTACAGCCAGCAGATACTGAACGTTCAGACCCAGCTCTCTTTGAGCTGCTCATTTTTAGCTTTCTTGCTAAATTTGAGGGTTTCCTAGTGAGTAAACAGTAAAAAAAAAACCCCAACCCTGTGTGAGTCATGGTTTTGGATGTTTGTTTAGCACTTAAGCCCCCGCTCACTTGGTTCTCTCACATGCCTCCACACCTCTTTGTTAAGGACCTGCACTTTGCTCGGTGTCAAAAGTGGGGGTTTCCACTCCGAGTTGTGATTCTGATGGGAAGTTATCTAAGCTAGGTTCTTCTTAGCTCCTGTGCCTTTGGGATTATCATAGAATCATAGAAGGGTTAGAGTTGGAAGGGGCCTTCAAGATCATCCAGCTCCAACCCCCCTGCCCTGGGCAGGGGCACCTCCCACCAGCCCAGGTTGCTCCAAGCCCCCTCCAACCTGGCCTTGAACCCCTCCAGGGATGGGGCAGCCACAGCTTCTCTGGGAAACCAGTCCCAGGCTCTCACCACCCTCACCCCAAAGAGGTTCTTTCTGGTATCTCATCTCAATCTCCCCTCTTCCAGTTTAAAGCCGTTACCCCTTGTCCTGTCACTGCACTCCCTGACAAAGAGTCCCTCCCCAGCTCCTTAAAGAGCCCAGCTCTTCTGGAGGGCCCTTTTTTCTCCCTTTAATATTGATGTAGCTCATTGTGAAACCTGGGCCATCATTCCTGCTTTTTTTTTTATTTCATTATTAATTTTATTGTTTTATTATTCATTTTTATTTCTCCTGTCCTGCTCTGTTGCGGGCAAACCATTGCAGAGGTAGATGACAAGAGGAAATGGGGACAAACTGGACCATCAAAAGTTCCATCTCAACATGAGGAGGAACTTCTTCCCTCTGAGGGTGGCAGAGCCCTGGCAGAGGCTGCCCAGAGAGATGGGGGAGTCTCCTCTGGAGACATTCCAACCCCACCTGGACACATTTCTGTGGGACCTGCTCTGGGTGGACCTGCTCTGGCAGGGGGTTGGACTGGGTGATCTCCAGAGGTCCCTTCCAACCCCAGATCATTCTGTGATTCTGTCAGTTCATTGTCCTGTTCTTTTCAATTCAATAGCATCTCTGGTCTCTCTTCCAGTAACTCGTCACAACCACCTGAAGGACTTCATGCTGGTGGTGTCCATCGTCATCGGCGTGGGTGGCTGCTGGTTTGCCTACATCCAGAATCGCTATTCAAAGGAGCACATGAAGAAGATGATGAAAGACCTGGAAGGGCTCCACAGAGCAGAACAGTCTCTCCACGACCTTCAAGAACGGTAGGTTTTGTGCATCCACCCAGTTGGAGCATCCAACTGCTGATCTTTCCCCGTTTAGCTTTCAGGAAAGATTTTCTCGTTAGTCCTGGTGCTTCTGTGCAGCAGCACCTTCCTGAGTGACCAGAGAAGACCTCCCAGCCCCTCTTTACCAGCTCCAACGGGCACCTGGCACGTGACCAGGCTGCAGTAAAGTTGTCTACGTGCTCCCTTGACCTGCTCTGTGGTGGTGAGGTGCTACTGGTCTGCACTTGTGGTGAGCTACGGAAAGGCCTGGGTGGGAGAAACGCCCTCGTGTTAATGACAAACCAGAAACTGGGCCGTGAAGCCACTTGAGCAAAGTGACAGCGTGTGACACCAGCATCTCCCACTCCGAGGTGGCCTCTAGCGCATGCTGACGCCCTCGAGCACGGTCCCCTCTGCTCCCACGTGGTTTTGTTTCCACCCCTGGTTCTATCTTGTGGTTTGTCCGTTCCTGCTCTGCTCCACTGGTGGTTACTGGGTCGGAAAAAAAAAACAGTTTCTGAGTTTCTGGGAAACTGGGAGTTTCTGGGACTGTGTTTGGTTTTGCTGCTCCTCTTCCCTGTGCTCAGAACTTCACTGCTTCCAGGAGCAAAACATCCAAGCGAGCTCGATGGGTGGGAGGATCCTCCGTGCCCAACAGCGGCCACTCTGCTTGTTGTATCTCAAATAGGTTCTTCCTCGTTATTTCCCACGGTTAATTAGGGGGGAGCAGTGAGGAGCAGGGTGGTTTCTACCCCTGCTCTGTCTCATACTGAAAATACATCAGCATCTTCATCTCTGTCCCCAAAATTATGGCATAAATCCGTCCCCAGAGGGGCAGAAGAACCTCTCAGAGGAGCGAGAGGTGCCCCAACTCACTCAGAACTTGTCATCCAGGCTCGTCAGGTTGTTTCCCCCAGGCTTTCCATGGGGACAGAGCGTGCTGAGGAGGAATTCCACCTCTTGAACTCTGTGGGCTGGATGGAAAAGTCCGTGCTTCCCTGCGTGGTGACACCAAAACCCCGGAGTATTGCCTGCAAAGAATGAAAAATAAACCCACCCAATTTTCACAGAATCCCAGAATCTCAGGAATTGGAAAGTACCTTCAAAGCTCCTCCAGTCCCATCCCCTGCCAGAGCAGGAACACCCAGAGCAGGTCACACAGGAACGCCTCCAGGCGGGGTTGGAATCTCTCCAGAGAAGGAGACTCCACCACCTCCCTGGGCAGCCCCTGCCAGTGCTCCCTCACCCTCACCATCAACAAGTTCCTCCTCACATTGAAGTGGAACCTCCTCTGTTCCAGCTCCCACCCAGTGCCCCTTGTCCCATTGTTGGACCTCACTGAGAAGAGCCTGGCTCCATCCTCCTGACACTCACCCTTTCCAGAGCTATCAACATCCATGAGGTCACCCCTCAGTCTCCTCTTCTCCAAGCTCAAGAGACCCAGCTCCCTCAGCCTTTCCTCCTAGGGGAGATGCTCCACTCCCTCCATCATCAATTTTGGAGTCTTAATGTGTGATCAGTTGAACTCTGGGCACTTGGGCAAATTACTGTAGGTTCAGGAACGGGATCTTTGCTCTCAGAAAAGATTGTGATGGTTCCAGTGAAGCTGCTCCTCGGGGAACAGGCTGTGAAAGAGGCCCTCTGTGCACAAAGGAGTCTTCTAGGAAAGAAAAGAGCGTTCAGGACCATTGATGACAAACCAGTGGGGTGGGTTTGGCAATAAGATATTTTTTTTAAGGGCAGATGTAAATAATAGAGCAGAGTCTTGGGCTGTGACTGTTTTTCATCAATTTTAAGTGTAATTTTTGGAGGATAAGCCTTGATTTTGGCTGCCAAGTAAGCTGATGGCTGCGTTCCCCGTGGCCAGGATCCCAAGGAAGTCAATCTCCTGCGGAGACTTTTACGAGCAGCCAAGTCCTTGGAAACCCTGTGAGGTACCCACAAGGCTGGGGGTTGGACCAGCTGACCTTTAAAGGTCCCTTCCAACCCAACCCATGCTATGGCCCAATGAGCACAGCCCGATTGCTGTCCTCCATGCCCACCACAGCCTTTGGGGAATCCTCCTGTGCGTGGGTGTTGCTTGAAGCCTTTAGTCTTGGCGCGCGACCCCATCGGTTGGTGTCTCCATGGAGGGCAAGCTCTTGAGAGAGTCCTGAGGTGGTGGTGCCAAACTGGGCACGTTCCCCTGGCAGTCTTGCAGATACATGACCCCCCTTCTTCTTGGCATGGAGATGGACCGAAGGAGGTTTCCAGCCCACAGCTGGTTTCTCAAAGCTTCCTCTAATTTTACATTGTGGGTTGGACGAGGCCCAGAGAAAAAGATTAGTCTTTTATTTTTCCTGTGGCCAGAAGAACAGGGGAATTCCTTCTCGGCCTCCATCTCCTGGAGCAGCAGGAGGTTTCTGCTAGGTGTCACCAAGGAGCAGGTCACACCAGAGGTCCCAAGGCTGGCTGCTGTGAACGTGCCGTGTCGGGAACGACCTTGGGATCTGCTGCTGAGGGCAGAGCCACGTAAACAAGTCGATGTTCAACTAATGCTCTAAAGCCAGGTGAGAAGAAACCCAAAACCACGTACACTAAGCATAGCTTGAGCCTTAAGCCGGAGCAGCTTGTGATGTTCTGCGTGGTGTGCAGCTGGGAAGGCTTGTCCTCTGCAGAGGGCAACGAGCTGGAGCTTGAGAAGTGGGAGGTGAATTAATTCCTGGGGCTTGTGGGGCCTCTTGGCAGAGGGTTGGTCTCATTCTCCTCTGAAGGGGGTGGTGGTGATGGGGAATTCACCTTGGCTTCTTCATCCTTGAGCCCCAGCAAGGGTCAGCTGTGGTCCTCTGCCACTGCAGAAGTGGCAAAATCTACCAACAGCACCAGTTCCCTGGGTCTTGTGCTGAAGTTTTGCTTGGAAACTTCTAGAAGTTTCTCTCTGGAGCTTGAAGTAACCTCCTCCTCCTGCCTCATTCACACTTGGCACTGAAGTGCTGAAGAACTGAAGACCTCCTCAAGGCATGGGATTCCTTTCCAGTTGCCTTCCAGCCATTCATGCTGGTATTTGATGGCCTCTGATACGCTCTTGAGGAGCTGGGAAGGGCAGATTGATCCAAAACCCCACTTTTTGTTCACCTTCAAGATACTTTTTGGGATTATCCTTCAACAGTGACACATCCCAGACAGTTAAATGACCCATCAAGATTAAAAAAGTTCATGTTTTTGCACATCCTACTGATGACTGAGGGGCCATATTGAAGATCTACTGACTGTGTTGAAGGTCTGCTCCTGATGTGTGAGGCCTCCAGCTGGACCTGGGTTCCTTGCCCTCATTTCAAGTGCAGCTCTGAAGACACTTTGTCATCTCCTGGAGCTTGGCTGGGTTTCAGTGGGAATACACACAGCGTGGTCCTGTCCATAACCAACATAAGAACATATGGGCTCTGCTGACAGGGAAAGAGAGAAGATGGGGAAAATATGGCGTTAGAGTCCCTTGGAGAATCAGCTTCAGGATAGAATTCCTTCCCCTTCCGCCTCACAGTAAAGGGGAATTTCTCCTTTAAACAGAGATATTTGGGTGCTTTGGGATTCCCTAGTATGGAAGAGCTGGAGCTCTGGTGCGCAGGGCAGGGAGCGTGGGTTTATCTACAAACGTGGAATGTCTTGGCAAGAGCGTCCTTAAATTGGGAAGAAAAACACTTGAGTTTCTCAACGGAGCGCTAAATTGTAAACGAGCCTTTTCCAAGACGAGAGCCAACATCCCAATGGATGAGAGGCCAGCCCATCCAGCCTGGGTTTTGTGGCCATCTGGGTGCTGAGGAGAAGCCTGAAGGAGAAGAGTCCTTGGCTGGGACCCTGAGAAGGTCACCTGTCACCAAACACCCAACCCCATGCTCTCCTTCCACCCCAGGATGGGTGATGGACACCTCTGGGTGTGATGGATCCTCTGCGAGGATCGGCCTCTCCCTTTCTTTCTGTTAGTCCCCAGCTGGTCCAGGATGAGCAGAAGCCGCCTGGGGACCCCAGGAGAGTCCTCCTGAGATGTCATTTATTTATTGTTTTATTTCATTTATGACATTATTTGTCATTTGCAGCCCAGGAACAGCCCACCCAGGGCCAGACCTTGCTATCTCCCCACCCATCGCTCCATTGGTTTGCTCTCCGGTGTGAATGGTGGAGATCTGGAGTGGGAGAAGATTGTAATGACCTTGAAATACTTATTGCTGGCTCAGATGGTTCCACTTGGGATTTTAGGATGGGCTTGTTGGGTTTTCCTTTTCGTTGCATGGATAGCTTTACTTGCTCACTGAACATCTGTCTGCTGTGAGCAGATACTGGTGTTGCTGGTCGATCTGGTGCCTCACCAACCTCACAAGCGTTGGTGCCAGCATCAGTTGACACCTTATTTAAGGTCCCACCGATCCCTAGGAGGTGCCCAGGCAGGGCAGGGGGTGCCCACTGGGAGATGGACTGGTCTGGGGTGGGGAACAGACAGAGCTTCGTTTCTCCTGGCAGAAAACAGGACTTTTGTCAGTGTGATGGGTTAAAAATAGCGTTGCTGCTCACGCAGCATCAGTTTGTCCAACTCTTATCGATTTATCTCAAACTGTGGCAACTTCTGGAAGAGAAGTTGATGTTTAGAGGGTGGGACAGATCGATGCAGCTGGTTTCTGACAGCTTAAGCCCCAGCACCTCATCACATTCAGTCCAGTAGCCCAAGTACACACTCTGGAAACTCGTCACGTCTTGATATGGAGTTGTCCAAAGACGGATGTACCACATTCCTTGGGAATTTGGTCAAGGGTTTCCTTGTTGCCACCATTTAAAAAAAATTAAAACCTCCCCAAACAACCCAAGAGGTATCTTTTTTCATTGGAATCACGAGGCTGGTTCTTGCAAGAAGCTCTTTCATACTCTTTTTCTTTCATGGATGGTACTTGTTCAACGTGGATTTTCAGACCCTTCATTAGGAAGGGAACCTCTTCATTGTGTTTCAGCTGAATATTTGCCAAATCTTCAGTTTTTCCCCTTATATTGTGCAATGGCCATGTCTCCAGAGGCACATGGGTTTGGGATCTAGAGAGGGTCTGCTGGGACTAGGGGCTGGGTGGGTGGCTGCAACCAGAGACTTTCCTGATCCCTTCCAGGAGATCCCAGTTCCTCGGGGGCCAGGTTCCTTCCTGATGCCAGTTTTTTGTCAGGGAACTTGTGCAAGGGTTGAGTTTCCACTGGTTTCCCCCAAAACCACAAAGGTAGAAACCCTGAAGGACCTCGCTGTGGCTGTGGTGGGGTCTCCTTCAGAGTGTGAGCCCCTCCAGGCCGAAAGCTAGAGCTCTGCTGAGCGGGGACAAGGAACCTCTTACTGCTTTTTGTAATTCCTGCCCGTTTAATCCCATCACGAGTTAAAATAATAACTCCCAGGCAAGAGTAAGGCCTGTCTGAGTTTGAAGGCTTCTGAAGTGGGACAGGGAGACGTCCCATCTGGGTGTTTGTACCTGCTCTGGCAGATCTTCCCCTCTGGTTTTTTTATTTATTTTTATTAAAGGTCTTAATGTTTGTAAAAACACTGAGATTTCAAGTTAATTTGAGGCTCATTAAAGGAAATACACCCTGAGTATTTAATGCATGAAATAAAGTTGAGAGGGTGGAGCTGACAACATGACTTTCTGCCTGGGTGCAGTGAACGTTCTCCTTGACTTTCCAGGTCTCTGGTGACATCAGCGTAGAGTAAATCAGCACAGGGTTGGTCTAGGCTCTGACTGGCCTGGCCTTGCCCCGTGGACTCCCTTAGTGGAGCTCAGGTAGCCCGTCAGGCTCTCACTCTCTTGTCCTTTCCAGGTTGCAGAAGGCCCAGGAGGAGCATCGCTCAGTGGAGGTGGAAAAGGTGCACCTGGAGAAGAAGCTGCAAGATGAGATCAGCATCGCCAAGCAGGAGGCTCACCGGCTGCGAGAGCTGCGGGAGGGCACGGAGAACGAGCTGAGCAGGCAGAAATATGCTGAGCAGGAGCTGGAGCAGGTAAGGGTCCAGCCCAACTCCAGAGGAGACAGGGAAGAGCAGGCAGCTCCTCACTCTGCTTCGTCCTTCCGAGAAACCCAGTGATCTGCTTGTAACACTCCTCCTCCTTGGCTTTTCCACTCCCCTCTCTGCAGGAAAAACCCAAGCCTTTCTTCCACTTCTCCACATTTCACATCCCCCCCCAGAATCCCAGGCTGGCAGGGGTTGGTAAGGACCTCTGGAGACCCTCGAGTCCAACCCCCTGCCAGAGCAGGGTCACCAAGAGCAGGTTGGACAGGAACACGTCCAGACAGGTTTGAATGTCTCCAGAGAAGCAGACTCCACCACCTCTCTAGGTGGCTCTGACACCCTCACAGCAAAGTTCCTCCTCATGTTCAGATGGAACTTCTTATGTCCCAGTTTGTGCCCATTGCCCCTTGTCCTGTCCCCAGGCACCACTGAGGAGAGTCTGGCCCCATCCTCTTGTCCTTCCGCCCTTTAGCTCTTTCTCACCATCAATGAGATCCCCTCTCAGCCCGCTCTTCTTCAGACTAAATAGACCCAAGTCCCTCAGCCTTCCCTCAGCACAGAGACACTCCAGCCTCTCATCGTCTTTGCAGCTTCCACTGGACATTCTCCAGCAGTTCCCTGTCCTTCTGGAACTGGGGGGCCCAGAACTAGTCCCAGTGCTCCAGCTGGGGTCACCTGAAAGCAGAGCAGAGAGGGAGGATGACCTCACTCCACCTGCTGGCAACGCTCTTCTTCATGTCCCCTGTAAGACCATTTGCCTTCTTGGCCACCAGGGCATGTTGGTGGCTCATGGGCAGCTTGTTGCCCACCGGGACTCATAGCTCTTTCTCCTCAGAGCTGCTCTCCAGCAGGTCACCCCCAACCAGTCCTGGTCCATGGGGTTATTCCTCCCCGATGCAGGACCCTGCCCTTACCCTTGTTGAATGTCATGAGGTTCCTCTCTTCCCAGTTCTCCAGCCTGTTGAGGTCTCACTGGATGGTGGCCCATGGTCACCTGCTCCTCCCAGTGTTGTGCCACTAGCAAATATGTGGAGCACTTTGGGCAGCAGGCACTGTGTCTTGAGGGCGATGCTCATCGTCCCAGCTTGTCCTGCAGAAGGAGAGGCCTTGAACTTGGCCTCTAGCTCAGCCCTCTGACTTCCTACTCCCACTCCAAACCATAAGCTCTTTCTTTTTTCCCTTTTGTATTTATTCAAGGATTTAGGAGACATTTAGACTAAGATTGGTTGTGCTTACCAGCTTTTCTCCTGGATCAGAGACGTGTACAAAGGGAATTCCCTTCCAAGGAAATATAGCTCTAAATTAGAAACGTCTACAGCAAAGTAGAGCTCACACACAGCTCTCAAAAATTATGAGTTTTGAATTCAGTTTCGCAGGAAAATACATCCCCGAGTTACCCCTTTGTGGTGGAGGCCTGGGGAGAATGTGGGGCATGAGGGGTTGGTGGTAAAAGTTTGGGAAATACCGGTTTAAACTGCAATTGTGTGAGTCAGAACTGCACGAGCCAAACCCGTTCCCTTGGGCCTGCTGGGGCCTCTACCAGCTTTGCTCTCATCATAGAGTCGTAGAATGGTAGGGGTTGGGAGGGACCTTCCAGACCATGGAGTCCAACCATCAACCCACCCCTGACAAACCCACCACTGACCCGTGTCCCTCAGCACCACCTCTGCCTGGTGGCTTTGAGACCCCTCCAGGGATGGTGACTCCACCCCTGCCCTGGGCAGCCTCTGCCAAGGCTTCACAGCCCTTTCCAGGAAGAAATTCTTCCCCAAACCCCATCCTCAACCTCCCCTGGGGCAACTGAGGCCGTTTCCTCTTGTCCCATGGCCTGTTCCTTGGGAGAAGAGACCAACCCCCACCTCTCTACATCATCCAACATCATTCCTTCTAACTGGTCCTCCAGCCTCCCCACACTTGTAGAATCACAGAATGGTTTGGGTGGGAAGGGACCTTAAAGATCATCCAGTCCCACCCTCTGCCACGGACACCTCCCACCAGAACAGGTTGCTCAGAGCCCCATCCAACCTGACCTTGAACCCCCTCCAGGGGTGGGTCAGTCACCGGGCCCCGTTCCAGGACAGGCGTCAGGGTGTCCGGATTCACACGCAGAAATCCCATCGTATATCACGGACCATTAATTACGGATGTGTGACCTTCCTTGTGTAACCCCCAGCCCCTGTACCCACCCTGCTCCTGGCTGTTGGAGAAGGCAGGGGCTCATCTCTTCCTCTTCCTCCCCTCCACCCCCCACAACCTTTAGTTGGTATGAAACCAGTAAAACCAGGGGTGACTGAACTGCTCTGTTGTTTCTCAGAGGCTTCCGGGAGGGCTGCGATGCCGGGGTGAGTATTGGTTGTCCCCACCTGACCCACACCGTGTGTTTATAACACCGTCACCCTCCCAGCTGTCGACCACAGACGACATTAACCACGCACTCCCACTGACCCTAAAACTCATCCCATTTCAAGATATCCTGGGGTCCCAGGGAATATTCAAAGAAGACCTTCCTTGAAATGATACTGGAGGGTCTGGAAGCTTCCAGTGGAGTCGGGTGTTCCTCCCTCCATAAATTCTTGCTCGTAGTGGTCAAACTACAGGCTCTTGGAAGTCTTCACAGGAGAATGCAGACACCCAAAGTACCTCCACTTTGTGTTGGTTCCCCTCCAGAACTGAGAGGGGGTTGTGTTTTGGACACCCAAAGTACCTCCACTTTGTGTTCGTTCTCCTCCAGAACTGAGAGGGGGTTGTGTTTTGGACACCCAAAGTACCCCCTCTTTGTGTTGACTCCCCTCCAGACCTGAGAGGGGTTTGTGTTTCGGACACCACCGTGGGGGGCTCATCTCAACCACCAGTCCTTGGCTGTTGTTATGCACCACTTCCTTCTTCCACCAATTCCATAAACAACCCCAAACCCACCCCGTTGTTCCTATGGATGTTTTGAGTGCTCCTCCACCACAATTGCCCACTGGCAGATATCCTGCCAGCTCCTCCTCCATATTCCTGAATCCTGGACGCTTGTTGGGTCATGGATGGAGTTCTGCCTGCAGAGCTCGGTGCTGCTGATCTCCCAGTGGGGAAAAAACCCACCACCTTGGGGTCAGCAGGTGGGAATTGGTAACTTTTTGAGTGATTTAGGCAAAAGTTATGCTCCACAAGAGCAAATCTTGCACGAGTAGTTGACCTCTTCTGTGAGGTGCCTCCTGGCTGCTTCTAGATGGACTGTGCAGAGGTCCTCCAGGATAAAATACAGGATTTCAAACATCTGTGTGGAACCTGGTGCTTTTGGTTCACTGGAAATGACTCCTGGGCCAGAGGTGGGGAGACGTGACTGAACCCAAGAACACGTTAATGGAAAAGAACCAAGTTTGAGAGATGTTTTCAGAAACCACACTTACCTGCAGCCCGCTCTGCTCTGCGGGGAGGGAGGAGGAACCACCACTGGGATGTGGGATCCTGCACTGGGATGTGGGATCCGGCGCTGGGATGTGGGATCCTGCACTGGGACACTGGGAAGGGTCCGGTCACTGTGAGATTATTAGACCAAAAGAGAAGATGGGACAGACATTGTCCAACATCCCAGTGACACCAGCGTGGCCCAGATTCTGTAGATTGGACTTTCCCTCCCAGCTCCACCTCTGTTAGGGGAAGGTCTGTGTTGGTGGGACAGGGCTTGCTGGGGCCTTGAAAGCTCTTGAAGGTGCTTAGGATTGGCTTATGTCAGCGGCAGAGGAGTCCATTGTACAGTGTGTGACCATGTACAACCCTCCTGAGCCCAGAGGGGCTGGGGTTGAAGAGTTCATAGAATGGTTTGGGTGGGAAGGGACCTCAAAGCCCATCCACTGCCATCCTCTGCCCTGAGCAGGGACACCTCCCACCAGCCCAGGTTGCTCCAATCCCCCTCCAACCTGGCCTTCAACCCCTCCAGGGATGGGGCAGCCACAGCTTCTAGGGGCAACCTGGGCCAGGCTCTCACCACCCTCACCCCAAAGAAGTTCTTCCCCACATCTCAGCTCCATCTCCCCTCTTTCCATGTCAAACCCTTCCCCCTCCTCCTAGGGCTCCCCTCCCTCCTCAAGAGCCCCTCCCCATCTCTCCTGGAGACCCCATAAGTTGTCCAATCCACCACCTCTCTGAGGTGTGGTCACCATCCTTTGGTTCCTCCGGTGTGGAACACATCACTTTCTTTCAGGGCTTATGACAGGCTTCAGGTTTATGAAAACTCTCCCCACATCACGTGTGATGGGAGAGAAGCATGAATTCTTGATGGTCTCCAGCACTAAATGCTTTTACATAAGGGTTTGGTATCTTCGACTTCCAACGAGTCACCCACTTCCCTTCTAATTTAGAGATCGCTGCCTTCTCCAGCGAGATGAGGGAGTGCCTGGAGGAGACCAGAGCCATGGTGTGTGGAGGAGACTGAGCTGGGATGGGAGGAGAGTCCCACAGAAAGCGTCAGGAGCTGCTGATTCCAGACGTGTTATCTCTTTTCCTGCCCAGGCAGCACATGGTTTATGTCTAAATATTTTGCTCGGCTTGCTCCAGCGTGAAAGTCCTCTCTTGACGAGCTCCTTCTGTTTGGCTGAGGAGCTGGAGGAGAAGAGGCTTTGCTGGCGTGGGGCTGTCAGCGATTCTGCCTCCGGAGGAGAATCTGGGGGATGAGCAGAGCAGAGATTTCTGGCGGCTGCCAAAAGAAGCCCTGAGTATCAGCACCTACAGCTTGAGTTCTTTAAAGGAACTTGTGCTGGGGCCTCCAGCTCTGGAGGGTTTCCCTGCAGGTGATGCTGTGGTGAGTAAGAGGAACTGGTGTGGAGAGGGAGAGTGGGAAAGGATGGCTCTGGTGAGAGCTGAGGCTCATAGAATCATGGAATGGTTGAGGTTGGAAGGGACCTTCCAGACCCTCGAGTCCAACCATCAACCCACCCCTGACAAACTCACCACTGACCCGTGTCCCTCAGCACCACCTCTGCCCAGCTTTGAGATCCCTCCAGGGATGGTGACTCCACCCCTGCCCTGGGCAGCCTCTGCCAAGGCTTCACAAGCCTTTCCAGGAAGGAATTCTTCCCAATCCCCATCCTCAACCTCCCCTGGAGCAACTTGAGGCTGTTTCCTCTTGCCCCATGGCCTGTTCCTTGGGAGAAGAGACAGACCCCCAAGGCTACACCTCCTTTCAGGGTTGGAGCAAGTGAGAATATGTCCCCTCAGCCTCCTTTTCTCCAAGCTCCCTCACAAGTTCTCCAGACCTTTCTCCTTGGGCTCCAGCTCCCTCACCAACTGTTTCCCTTCTCTGGACACGCTCCAGCCCCTCAAGTTCTTTCCTGTCCTGTGGGACCCAAGCTTGGACCCAGCCCTTGACTTGGGGCCTCTCTGGTGCCATTCTAAGTCCAAAGGGACACTCACTGCCCCAGTCCTGCTGGCCACACTGTCTCTGACACAAGCCAGGATGCTGGTGGCTCCCTTGGCCACCTGGGCACGCCTCTGCCTCATACTCAGTTTTGTGTGGACCAACACCCCCAGTTCCTTTTCCATGTGTTAGCTCAAGCCACCTCTGTAGGGCTGGTGTGACCCAACGGGCAGGACCTCGGCCTTGTTGAACCTCACACCGTTGGCCTGGCCCTGAGGTGCCAAGGCAGGACAGTGTGGTGGTGGCTGGAGCGTTTTGAGGAAGGAGCTCACCTTTGGGATGAAAGGAAAGTGCTGTGGGATGTTCTGGGCTTCCCAGCAGAAACCTTTGTCTGTGGGGTGGCTCCTCTCTCCCACTTGCCTGCAGCACCACCTCTCCTCCTGGTGACTTTTGCTTCTCTCCTG
This sequence comes from Jacana jacana, assembly GCA_013400555.1. Lineage (NCBI taxonomy): Eukaryota > Metazoa > Chordata > Aves > Charadriiformes > Jacanidae > Jacana > Jacana jacana. The sequence goes on from VZTM01018541.1 coordinate 69,778, forward strand.
AGTAAGGTTAAGTTGTCTGGAGTCTATTTTTTTTCCTTTCCTTTTTTTCTTTTCTTCTCTCCTGGTGCCATCAAAGCGTTGGGTTGGAGCCAGCGGTTGGGGTGACCTCGCAGGAGGGCAGGTTGTCCCCACTGCTGCTGCAACGCCGGCTCGGCCACTTCTCTCCCAGGTGCGGATGGCGCTGAAGAACGCGGAGAAGGAGCTGGAGTCCCACTGCAGCTGGGCTGCCCCCGAGGCCCTGCAGAAGTGGCTCCAGCTGACCCACGAGGTGGAGGTCCAGTACTACAACATCAAGAAACAGAACGCGGAGAAGCAGCTGCTGGTGGCCAAGGAAGGGGTGAGAATTTCAGCGTCCTTGGTCCCTGGGTCCTCCCCTCACAGTCCTGGGGAAAGGTTTGGAGAGTGAAACCTAAATCATGGAATGGATGGGGTGGGAAGGGACCTTCAAGGACGCCCAAGTGCCACCCTCTGCCCTGGGCAAGGACAACTCCCACCAGAGCAGGTCACTCCAAGTCCCCTCCAGCCTGGCCTTCTACCCCTCCATGGATGGGGCAGCCACAGCTTCTCAGGGCAACCTGGGCCAGGCTCTCACCACCCTCACACCAAAGAAGTTCTTCCCCACATCTCATGTTAGTGTCAAACCCTTCTCCCTCATCCTAGGGCTCCCCTCCCTCACCCAGAGTCCCTCCCCAGCTTTCCTGGAGCCCCTGGAGAGACTGGAAGGTGCTCCAAGGTCTCCCCAGAGCCTTCTCTTCTCCAGGCTGAACTCCCCCAACTCTCAGCCTGTCCTCCCAGCACAGGGTCTCCAGCCCTCCCAGCATCTCCAGGGCCTTTTCTGGTCCCACTCCAAGAGGTCCATGTCCTTCTGACATTGGTGGCCCCAGAGCTGGAAGCAGCATTTGGGGGTGGTAGTGTCTCCCCAAAGCAGAGCAGGGGGCAGAATCCTCCCCCCTAGGGCTATGTTGCTGGCCATGCTGCTGGGGTCCTGACCCAGGGTGTGGGGGGCTTTCTGGGCTGCCAACGCATGTTCCCAACTTACGGCCAGTTTCCCCCCCCTCATCTCCTTAACCCTCCCAAGCCCTTCTCCCTTCTCCTCAGGGCTGCTCCCCATCCCTCCATCCCCACCCTGGCTGGCACCAGCCCGGAGGAACACCTGCAGGGTTGGTGTCCCTCCACTTTCCTCAATTTCCCTTTTTAATTTGCATTTTAATTTGCATTTGGTTTTTAATATATTGAAAGTGCCACGCAAAGCTCCACGGAGGTGTCAGGAGAACGAGCTGCTCGGGGCACGGCCATGCTGAGCCCATCAGCTGCTTTGGCCCATCCTGGGACAAGGAAAAGGGGGGGAGCTGGACCCCCAGCACGATGCAGGGCATGGATTGCTGCAGCCACAGCACCCGTGCTTGGTCGGTTCAGAAGGTTTTTGCACCTTTTAATTAAGCCTAATCCCTGCTGAAGGTGATTACACCCACAGGCAGCAGCTACTCCTAAGGTGTGCATGGAAGCCATCCTGACTTCCTATGAAGCCCTCTCCTATGAGAGCAGGTTGAGAGAGTTGAGATTCTCCAGCCTGGAGAAGATGAGGCTCCAGGGAGACCTTGGAGCCCCTTCCAGTCCCTCCAGGGCCTCCAGGAAAGCTGGGGAGTGACTCTTGAGGAGGGAGGGGAGCCCTAGGAGGAGGAGGAAGGGTTTGACACTGAAAGAGGGGAGATGGAGCTGAGATGTGGGGAAGAACTTGTTTGGTGTGAGGGTGGCGAGAGCCTGGCCCAGGTTGCCCCGAGAAGCTGTGGCTGCCCCATCCCTGGAGGGATTGAAGGCCAGGTTGGAGGAGGCTTGGAGCAACCTGGGCTGGTGGGAGGTGTCCCTGCCCAGGGCAAGGGGGTTGGAACTCGATGATCTTCAAGGTCCCTTCCAACTCAAACCAATCTATGATACCATGGCATGTGTTTGTCCCTGTGGGCAGAGCTGCCAGCCCAGGGCAATCCCTGCTCCTTGAGAGGTTTTTATTCTGGGCTATTTTTAACGGTTTCGATCGTTTCCCTTTCGCTGTGTTGGGGCTCGTGTCCTTGGTGGGCCTTTTGTAAGAGTTAGTGCTGCTGGGCCTGACCTGGAGATGTCATCTGGGGTTTAACCCCCTGCCCCAGAGGGACAGCAAAAACACCCCACAACCCAGCCTCAAAACAAGACAAAACAACAACAAAAATCCTCCCTGAACCGCTCACCCTGGGGCTTGACCAGTGTTTTTTTGGGAAATAAAGACAAAACAAGGCGTTAGGGGAGCCTTGCGCTGGCCGAGGTCACTGGACCAGTACCCTGCCAGTGGGGGAACTGGGAGAAGGGCCGAGAAGGAGCGTGAAACCCACAACCCCGCTGCTGGCCAGTGAGGAATTCCTCACCCACCGCTCCGGGAAGAATAACATCCCTCCCTAAAAACCCCGTTCGCGCTATTCCCGGGCGTCGCAAACAGCTGCGGGGTCTATTTCTGTCTGGGCCCATCCGGGATGTTCTCGTGCTGGAGGAAACGGGAGGTCTCCTTCTTCCTGTGACCTTCGTTCCCTTGGTGTTGCAGGCTGAAAAAATCAAGAAGAAGCGGAACACCCTGTTTGGGACGTTCCACGTGGCGCACAGCTCCTCCCTCGACGACGTCGATCATAAAATCTTAACCGCAAAGTGAGTATCGGCTGAAAGGCGTCCCTCCTGTCCCCGTCCCTCTTGGCTGTGCCAGACCCGGCTGTGACCTAGCCCATAGAGGGGGGCTTCGGGTCTGGGTTTGCTGAACTTGGGTTCTGTGGCCTCCAGCTGGAGGTGGGCTTGTTCCTTTCGACCTTGGCACGAGAAATGGAGAGTTTGAAAGTCGTGTCAAGATGAGGATCTGTAAGAATTTCTCCTGCTGGAGAGCAGCTCTGAGGAGAAAGATCTGGAAGTCCTGGTGGACTACAGGGTGCCCACAAGCCATCAACGTGCTCTGGTGGCCACGAAGTCCATAGCACCCTGGGGGAATGTCAAGAAGAGCAACCAGCAGGTGGAGGGAGGTCATCCTCCCCCTCTGCTCTGCCCTGGGGAGGCCACAGCTGGAGCACTGGGACCAGTGCTGGGCTCCCCAGTTCCAGAAGGACAGCGAACTCTGGGATACGGTATAGCAGAGGACCACCAAGATGATGAGGGACTGGAGCATCTCTGTGCTGAGGAAAGGCTGGGATGCCCCATCCCTGGAGGGGTTGAAGGCCAGGCTGGATGGAGCTTTGAGCAACCTGCTCTGGTGGGAGTTGTCCCTGCCCAGGGCAGGGGGGTTGGAATGTGATACTTGATAATCCTAAAATCCCTTCCAACTCTAACCATTCTGTGATTCTGTGATGTGGGTCTTCTGAGTCTGGAGAAGAGAAGGCTGAGGGGGGATCTGATCAACACCCAGAAATACTTGAAGGGGGGATTGTCAGGAGGATGGGGCCAGTCTTTTTCCAGTGGTGCCCAGTGAGAGGACAAGAGGGAACAGGCATGAACTGGAACATATGAAGTTCCATATCAATGTGAGGAGGAACTTCTTGCCTCTGAGGGTGGCAGAGCCCTGGCAGAGGCTGCCCAGAGAGGTTGGGGAGTCTCCATCATCTCTGGAGACATTCAAACCCCACCTGGACACGTTCCTGGGGGACCTGCTCTGGGTGGACCTGCTCTGGCAGGGGGTTGGAGTGGGTGATCTCCAGAGGTTCCTTCCAGCCCCAGATCATTCCATGATTCCGATTCTGTCATCCCTGGATATTTCAGGTATCTAATCATAGAATCATAGAATCCTTTGGTTGGCAGAGACCCTTGGGATCATGGAGTCCCACCATCAGCCCCACTCTGCAAAGGTCTCCCCTACACCAGATCCCCCAACATCTCATGGACTCTGAAACATAGTCAGGGGTGGGGACTCCACCCCCTCCCTGGGCAGCCCAGTCCAGGCTCTGACCACTCTTGCTGGGAAGAATCCTTTCCTCGTGGCCAGCCTGATTGACATTGATTTCAGTCGTTACTCTTTAGTTGTGTTTTTTTAATTCCTGTATTTCTGAAAGTGGAAGGAAAGGTGTCTCAAGTGTTGGGACACAAACCCAAACCAACAGACTCCCTCTTTCAGGCCATTTCTGGTGGCTTTTCCCCACGTTACCTACATCTCCCCTCCCTTCCAGGCAAGCGCTGAGCGAGGTGACGGCCGCGCTGCGGGAGCGGCTCCATCGCTGGCAGCAGATCGAGATTCTCTGCGGCTTCCAGATCGTCAACAACCCCGGCATCCACAGCCTGGCCTCTGCCCTCAACATTGACCCCAGCTGGATGGGCACCCCCCGCCCCAACCCCTCCCACTTCATCATGACCGACGACGTGGACGACTTGGACGAAGAGCTGGTGTCTCCCATGTCCATACAATGTACGTGGTCCCCTTTGCCCGCGCGCGGTGAGTCTGAGTCTGCCGGGGGCCTGGGGCCGTAGGTGAGGTGTGTTAGGAGGAATTAAGGTACCTAAAATTGGGTTTTGAAATGACCAAAGACAGATGGTTAGTGGTTAAGGGTCAGGAGTGTCCGTAAGAGCCAGGCCATCACTGCTGGGGTTGAGTGGAGCCTATTAATTTTATCACCCTATAAGTCCTGCAGAACTAGTAGACGTTATCGTAGACGCTATTAGTCATGGTGGATCATCCTTGGGCTGTTGTGTTCAACTCCCTGAAATTTCTGCACTTACAAAAAGAGCCAAAGGCACGGGCTGGGCTCAGGAAGGTGAGAAAGGACAATGAAGTGCATTGTCCTCTCAGCCAGAGCACTTGTTTGGGATATAGAAGGACTTGGATGCCTCCTGCTTGTGCACAGCTTTGGTCCAGGAGAGCTACGGAGGTGGTGGGAGGGCTGGAGCCCCTCTGCTGGGAGGACATGCTGAGAGAGTGGGGGGCTTCAGCCTGGAGAAGAGGAGGCTCTGGGGAGACCTTGGAGCCCCTTCCAGTCCCTCAAGGGACTCCAGGAAAGGGAAAGCTGGGGAGGGACTCTTGGTGACAGAGGGGAGCCCTAGGATGAGGGGGAAGGATTTGAGAATGAAAGAGGGGAGATGGAGCTGAGATGTGGGGAAGAACTTCTTTGGGGTGAGGGTGGTGAGAGCCTGGCCCAGGTTGCCCCGAGAAGCTGTGGCTGCCCCATCCCTGGAGGGGTTGAAGGTCAGGTTGGAGGGGGCTTGGAGCAACCTGGTGTGGTGGGAGGTGTCCCTGCCCAGGGCAGGGGGTGGCACTGGGTGGACTTCAAGGTCCCTTCCCACCCAAACCCTTCTGTTATTCTGTGAGTTGCCATTCTGGATGGGGAGGAGCAGTCTGCTGTGGTGACACTGTCTCTGCCAGTAACGACCCGTTAGGCATTTCCTGGAGCAAAGAAGACCGACACCCCTGTGCCCCATCTCCTCTGCCTGTGGGGTGGTCACCCCCATGGGCTTTCACTCCCTCTTTACTGGTGACTGTTCTTGTGCAAAGAGCTGGGAGGAGTGGGGCTGCTGGAGCGAGGATGGTCCCAGATCTGTCAGGAAGAGACTGAGCCTGGGTCACCCTGTGCCTGTCGCTCTCCCAACTGCTGAGCTCCTGGGGAAGTGAAGGCTGTCCCCTCTGCGAAAGGTTGGTGAACCAGCACTGACCACTCTTCCTGTGATAAACTGCCCCAGGTTCGGCCTTGCTTCTCTCAAAGGTGCATTTTCCAAACACAGTTTCCTATCTCTGGCTCTGGCACAAGAGGATGGAAGAACTGAGGAGCAGTTCCAGGCACTGGCAGTGGCTGGAGCTCCTGTTTCTGAGCTCCAGGTGGGAGAGGGGACTCCGTGCTGGCAGCGAGCGCTGCAGCAGCCTTTTTAGTTATGTCTCATTCGGGTAGTTTTCCAGTGAGGATGTTGTCCAAAGTCTGTTTGACTGGGTAGAGAGTGGTGAAGAGGAACAGAAGAACCTCAGGGTTGGTAGAAGGTGAGGACAAGGAACAGAAGAACCTTGAGGTTCTAGGTTCTCACTAGAAGGTGAGGACAAGGAACAGAAGAGCCTCAAGGTTACTAGAAGGTGAAGACAAGGAACAGAAGATCCTCAAGGTTACTAGAAGGTGAGGTCATGGAACAGAAGAGCCTCAAGGTTGGTAGAAGGTGAGGACAAGGAACAGAAAAACCTCAGGGTTGGTAGAAGGTGCGAATGAGGAACAGAAGAGCCTCAAGGTTGGCAACATGGGCTGCTGGAGATACCTGTACATGCCATCATCAGCCTCCCACCATAGCTCTGAGCTCTGGTTCGATGCTGTTAAGGCCTGGAGGCAAGTGCTGAAGTTGGACTGAGGGCAATGGGGGTGAAGGCCGAGCATGGAGGGGTTGGACAGCCAGGAGGAGGACAGGCAGGAGGAATGGGGTGTCTGCAGGTTTCCAGAGATCACCAGACCTGGGGGTGGGAGCTGGCAGTTTATGGGGTGGGGTGTGCAGGGAAAGCTTAAAGCCTCAAATAATGGTGTCCAACTCACCTTTGTGAGAATCAGTGGCCAATAGAAGCCAGACAGCTCTAATGAGACACTTCAAGGGTGAGGACAGGCTGAGAGAGCTGGGGGGTTCAGCCAGGAAAAGAGAAGGCTCCAGGGAGACCTTGGAATCCCTTCCAGTCTCTCCAGGGGCTCCAGGAAAGCTGGGGAGGGACTTCTTGATGAGGGAGGGGAGTCCTAGGAGGAGGGGGAAGGGTTTGACATGGAAAGAGGGGAGATGGAGCTGAGATGTGGGGAAGAACTTCTTTGGGGTGAGGGTGGTGAGAGCCTGGCCCAGGTTGCCCCAAGAAGCTGTGGCTGCCCCATCCCTGGAGGGGTTGAAGGCCAGGTTGGAGGGGGCTTGGAGCAACTTTGTGTGGTGGGAGGTGTCCCTGCCCAGGCTGGAGGGTGGCACTGGAGGGCACCCTTCACACCCAAACCATTCCATAACCCTATGCAAGGGAGGGATTGGAGAGGGATGTCTGAGGAGAAGTCCTACCTGAAGCACACTCTCTGGAGGGTGAACTATGTGGGGTCTGAGCCTTCATCCGAGATGTTAAGCCTCATCTTTGGTGGTTTTTGCTCAAGACACCTCAAGGGGGGTTTTATGCAGTGGGGGCTCGTGGTTCCCATCAGCCCAGTGACCGGTGGTGGCCTCCCTGCCCTTCTCCGAGCCACCCCATCCCTGCAGGGCTAACACCAGGTCTCTAAACACGGGAGCGTTTGCCTTCCCCCAGAGGATTCTTCTTTCCCTGTGAACAAAACCTGCCTCAGGAGAGAAGCTCAGGGTTTTTTTTCTCCTCCCCAGAGGTGTGGGGATGTCTCCAACAGCCCGTGATGGTTCTCCCAGTAAATCACCTTTTTCTCTCTCCCATTGGCCCATCCCAGACGCAGCCTGGCTTTTCGGGCGCAGGTTCAGTGACCGCTCGTCTCTGTCCTTGGAGGATCAGTCCCTCTGGAAATACCCTGGTTTGGTTCTCTTCAATTATATTTTAATTTATTTTTAATTTTATATTATTATTATTCTACCCTCTGCCCTTTTTTTTCTGGACTAAAATCCATCCACCAAGTTTCCGACTTTCTGGCACGGCAAACTAATGAGCCTTCCTGTCCTCACCGAGTCATCAGCATCTGTACTAACCCCTGGGAAGAGTCTGGTGGGATGAAGAAGAATCGCAGTTCGCTGTAGCCCTGGGGTGCTTTTAGGGGTTTGCTCTTTTTTTCTTTAAAAAGAAACACAGTTACAAACTCTGGAGGGTTTGTTTGTTGCTTGGTTTTGGCCTTGAGGTAGAGATGAAGAGAGATGAAGGCCAGGCCAGGAGGAGGTGATAACGTTCCCTTCTCTGTCCCTCCTCCTCCTCCTCCTCCACACAGGCTTCACTCACAGTGCCCTTTGTCCCTCCCCTCTCCTTAAATAAATGCCACCAATCGTGCTCCTCTGTCCCCAGTGCCTTGACACCATGGGGATGGCATTCTTCAGCTGGTGGAAGCCTTCTCTTGGATGATGCTGCCCAACATCACCCATGGGATGGAGGAGGAGGAGAAAGAGGAGGAGGAAGAGGTTGTCGGCAGTGGCCAGGCTGTGCTTGGACAGGTTGATGGTCCTTCCATCACCTTCCTCGAGGTGACGAGCAGGTTCTTTGGAGAAGGCTGATGGAACGTGTGTCGGTGTCTGGAGAAGGAGGACGGGACGTTGGTGGGAAGCGTGGGCTGGGCCAGGCGAGGCCTCAGCCTTTGCTCCTGGGCTCGTCGAGGAACAGAAGGAGTAAAGGTGCTGAGTTGATAAAAGAGGAGTGGAACAGCAGGGGTTAAAAAACCCCCAAAACCTCCAACCAGGGAAAAAGGGTGGCCCAGGAGAAAAAAGGAACCTGTAGCAGAACCCAGTAATCCCCCAGTGAATTATTCTGCAGAGCCCAGATCCCCATTAACCCCCCCCCGCAAACTGGGACTCCCAAGCCATGTCCCCACCAGCAGCCAGCAAAGGGCGGGTCAGCCAGGCTGTTCCTGTCCTGTTCCCACAATGCTGCTTGCGGGAGGTCTGGGGCAGACCCAGTTCTGCCCATTAGCACTCATCGTTAACCCCAGTTCTGCCCAGTAAGGCTCTCCCCGTCGCCTCCTCCCGGGGGGGTGTTTCTGCCAGTCCCCACCGGAGCAAGGGATTTCTTTCCCCCCTTGATTCCGGGTGACTCCACTTGGCTTCAGGCCAGCTCTGGAGAAAAAGAGCAAAGAATAACTTTAGGCTAATTAATCTCAGGAAAGCGGGAAGTGGACGATGTAACGAGCTCCAGCACGAGGTTCGTAGGGGGGGACATGAGGAAAGCAAGAGGTGGCCAACCTGAGCGGTGGGGACCCTGTGAGAGACGCCGTGATTGACCCCAGGGGGATGCAGAAATGGCCACATTTGCCAGAGTCACTCTTGGTCGTTCCTTCTTCCAGGGGAAATAGGTCCCAGGACCCGGGTTGGTGCCCTCAGAGGAGCTGCAGGGAGACTCCTGTCTCCTCACCGTGGGGTTTGGTGGCAGCTGGTTCTTCCATTCCCGAAGGAGCTCTCCTTCCACTCCCATTTCTCAGCTTTCCTGCCTCTTCGCCTTTTTAACCCATTTTTACACTCATTTTCTTTATGCCTATAAAAAAGCCTGAACAATCCTGAACACCTTATCTCCTGCAAAAGAAGGAACACCTTGTGTGGAAGTCACAGCCGGTGGGTTGAAGGCGACCAGTCTGGCTGGATCCTTAGTTTTTCCAGGAGTAATGGATGGACAGGGTTGTGCAGAAATCCCAGGGTGGGTGAAGGTGCCTCCTTCAGCCTCTGCCAGCGACCCCCTGGATCTGTGGGGCAGAGGGAGCCATAGGTGTGGGGCAGAGGGAGCAATAGGTGTGGGGCAGAGGGAGCGGGCTCAGCTTTTGGGCCTCAGTCGTCTGCCGGGTAAGGGTTGGTGGCCAGAAAGATCGTTAAGGATCTCCAGAGGCTGTTAATGAGCTGGTGACAGGGCTCTGATGGAGGCAGCCCCGTTTCTTCCTCCAAAGCGAGAGGAATTTGCAGTTGGAGGAAAATGTTTTCCCAGTCGAGCATCTCTCTGACCAGTGAGCAAATTACCCAAGGACTGGGAACAGAGGAGGCCACTTCTGGAGCAGAGCTTGAATTTCTACAGGAGAGACTGGGAGGGACCCTTGATGAGTGGGGGGGAGCCCTAGAATGAGGGGGAAGGGTTTGACACTGAAAGAGGGGAGATTTAGGTGAGATATTAGGGAGAAATTATTCACTCTGAGGGTGCTGAGACCCTGGCCCAGGTTGCCCTGAGAAGCTGTGGCTGCCCCATCCCTGGAGGGGTTGAAGGCCAGGTTGGAGGGAGCTTGGAGCAACCTGCTCTGGTGGGAGGTGTCCCTGCCCAGGGCAGGGGGTGGCACTGGGGAGCCTTGAAGGTCCCTTCCCACCCAAACCATCCCATAATTATATTATTCAGGCATGGATTGATAACAAAAGCACATGCCTGCCCAATTAACGCCATAATTACTGTCTAGCTGCCACATGTCCCAGCTGCTCTGCTCTGCAGAAGGTACAAGGCTGGGAGGATTTAGAATCATGGAATCACAGAATGGTTCCAGTTGGAAGGGGCCTTAAGGATCATCCAGTTCCAAACCCCTCTTCCCTGGGCAGGGACACCTCCCACCAGAGCAGGTTGCTCCAAGCTCCCTCCAACCTGGCCTTCAACCCCTCCAGGGATGGGGCAGACACAGCTTCTCTGGGCAACCTGGGCCAGGCTCTCACCACCCTCACACCAGTTTCTTTCTAGTATCCAATCCAAATCTCCCCTCTTTCCATTTAAAACCACTACCCCTTGTCTTATCGCTCCACTCCCTGACAAAGAGTCCCTGCCAGCTCTCCTGGAGCTCCTTTCAGATCCTGGAAGGCTGCTCTAAGGTCTCCCTGGAGAGATTTGTGCATCTTTAGAAGTTTTCCTTGCTCCTGAACCCAAAGCGTGGCTCTGCTCCTCTGCCTTGCTCTCGGTCCCACCTTCCTGCTCCAGGACCGATGCTGGGAGCGGATCAAGAGCTCCAGGAGCAGAGCTCATCTCACCAGCTTCATGTGCCTCCTGGTCACCAGAGAGTCCTTTTTGAGGCTGTGCAGGGCAATACAACTGCCAGGGCATGAGGCATCTGCAGGATTAGGGTGTCTGCCTCGGGATGAGGTGAATCATACCCTGAAAGTACCGAATTCTTCACCTTTTTAGTACAAAGGGGAGCTGGGTGGGGAGGGCGGGTCTCGCAGAGGGTTCCTGCCTGGGGTGAGACGATCAGATAAAGTGTTCAGAAAGCACCTACCATCAGGAACATCCAACCTCATTTCTCACGGGCTGGGCATTAATCCAGCATGTTGAGCAGCAGCAGCGCCAGCTTGATGCTTCTTCTGCCTTAAAAACCCAGCGTAACTGGTGGCACGAGGCTGGGTGGCCGCAGCGGCCCAGTGAGAGAAGGCACAGCGGTGGTAGGGCTGGCCGTGGGTGGCAGCTTTAGGGTGGTGCCTCCTGGCTGGTCTTGGGGGTGAAGCTGCTTTCCAGCCGCCTTCAGCCTTCTCCCCTTTCTCTCCCTACAGCTCCTGCCTTGCCCAGCACAGTTCGCCAGCGCCTGGTGGACCCCCAGCACGGCCACGGATCCCAGAGGTTGGTAGAGAGTTACGTTCAAGGCCAGAATGAGTCGGGCCAAGCTGCCCATTACCGGGCGGGCAGAGTCTCCCTCCGTCGAATGCGCAGCCTCTCCTCCGGACAGTCTTTCAGTTCCGACCTTCCCGGCACCAGCCCACCATCTGCTGCCACCACCACCACCACCACCACCACCACCTCTTCCACCTCTTGCTCCTCAGCCACCACCGCTGCATCTGCTCCTGCTTGCCATGTCCACCCTCTCTGTTACCATCACGCCACCTCCTCCTCTTATTTCCTCCAGATGGACTCCATCCCCGACCTGCCCCCTCCTGATGTCACCTCTGGAGTTCGCTGTCGCACTGAGAGCTTTGGGTATATCGCTGTTTTCTTTTCTAGCTCCCTCCCTCCTGCTGTGGCTCAGAGCTGACGCTTGCTGGGGTGCTCTCTCTCTCTCTCTCTTTCTTTCCTAGATCCCTCCCGCCCCTTTCCCTTTTTGGGCTTTTCTTCCATTATTTACCCATGGTTTTGTTTCTCCACCCCCCCCTCCCGTGCCGGTGGACCCTCTAAGGAACCCTCTCTGGTGTGTGTCCCCCCCCCAGTTGCCATTTACCCACCCTGTGGGTGCAGAAACCAAGGAGGTGCTGGTGTTCAGTCGCAGCTGAACAAACAAGAGCCTCCTGGGCCCTTAGTGACGGGTAAATAAGTCGGTCTCTTGCTGGAGAGGGGGTGTGGGGGGGTGCACCCCAGGGGAAGGCAGGGAACACAACTCATCAAACAAACCCACTGACCTTATTTGAAGCCGCCCTGACTTGTCTGGGGTCCTTGGCAAGCGGATTGCAAAGGGAACAGCAGGGGGTAGGTCCCACCCGAGGGTGGTTGGTGCTGCCCCTGGGAGCAGAGGGGAGGGTTGGATTCTATCACTCTGTGATTCGATGTTCGTGCTGGTCGTGATTGTCCCCCTGTGCTCAGCACTGGTGAGGCCACACCTTGAGTGTTGTGTCCAGTTCTGGGCACCTCAGCACAAGAGAGATATCGAGGTGCTGGAGCGAGTGCAGAGGAGGGCAATGAAACTGGTGAGAGGCCTGGAGAATAAGGCTTATGAGGATGGATTGAGGGAGTTGGGGTTGTTTAGTTTGAGGAAGAGGAGGCTGAGGGGAGACCTCATCACTCTCTACAACTGCTTGAAAGGGCATTGCAGAGAGGTTGGTGCTGGTCTCTTCTCCCGGGCAATGAGCGCTAGAAGGAGAGGGAATGGCTTCCAGCTGCAGCAGGGTAGGGTTAGGGTGGACATGAGGAAAAGGTTTTACACAGAGAGTGGTCAGTCAGTGGAATCAGCTGCCCAGGGAGGGGGTGGAGACACCCTCCCTGACTGTGTTTAAGAGTAGATTGGATGTGGTGTTGGGGGATCTGGTGTAGGGGAGACCTTTGTTGAGTGGGGCTGATGGTGGGACTCCATGATCCCAAGGGGCTCTGCCAGCCTGAATGATTCTATGACTCTATGGTTGTAGGAGGCGGCAAAAAGCAGGAATTGGGAATTTGGTGTTTTCAGAGAGGCCTCAGTTCTTGTCGCATGAGTTTGGCTCAGAGATGTCTGGATAACGAGAAGAGGAAGAAGCTGGAGCTTCTTGTTGCGGGGTCACTGGTTTTAACTGGGTCCTCTTCGGTATTAGCAGTGGCCGAGCGGTGGCTCTTTGGAGAATTGTGTACGATAGGACCCGAGGAGCTGTTTCTCATCCACATCCCTGTGTCCCTGACCTCTCCCGAGTCACCACCTTGGTGTTGGGTGACCACAGAAGCAGGAAGCCTGTCTGGTCTAACTGGGGTGCTGCCCCCAGCTCAGAAACGTTCTGTAGCCAGAAGACGAGGGCTGATGGTTGGACTCAATGATCCCCAGGGTCTCTTCCAACCAAATGATTCTATGATCATGGTCCTTAGGTGGCCCCAGGTGGTGGCTTTCTTCTGAGTGAGCTCCACAGGCAGCAGCCATTGGAGGTCCTCAGTCCATGTATGGCCTGTGGGGGGCTCCAGACCCCCTCACCCCGCTCCAGAGCGTTGGTGGTGGCCTGTGTCCACTCAGGTGCCTGATTTAAGCCAGATTTTTTAATCAGGGGGTGTGAGCATCTCTGCCATCTCTGTTCTGCTCTTTCTCCTTGGTACAATTAAAAATATCCTCCTCATCCCCAGCCTGAGGGATCAAGCTCCTGGGAAGAGGCTGGAAGTCTCCAGGTGAGGAAGTCTCTTGGAAGCATGGTCCTTCTGCCTTTATTTATCCTGGCAGGACAATGTTCCAGGTCACCACATCTCCATCGGGCTGTTTCTCCTTTAGCTGTGGATACCTCTGTCCTTAGGGGTAGGTTCTCTCCTGCCACACCAGGTCTCTCTTTGAGATGTCTCAGCCCCTTCCTGACCTTCCTGCCTGAAAGCCGGGCTGTCTGTGGAGCCTCCAGCAGCTCCAGGCAGGTCCTGGATCCTGGAATATCGGGATTGGGGTGTGGAAATCACTGCACCAGCTCCAGAACAGGCAATTGGAGAGCAACATCTTGGTTTAATTCAGTAACGCTTGTTTTGGGGATTACGAGAAGCAGCGCAATGAAAACATCAATGAATCACCGCCCCAGTTTGACCCATCAAAGTTTGGGGAGGGGGTGGGCGAGGTGAAATGGTCCTGGTGACGTTGCCTGGTCCCTGTTTGTCATCAGCCTCCCTGTCTCTGTGGAAAGGAGGCCTGTCCCAGGAGCTCCTGGGCTGATGTCCCATTTCAAAACAAGCCACAGAAACATCATTGTATTGGGTTGGGTTGGTTGCTTTTGGTTTGTTTTTTCCTTTTCCCCAGCTGACCAGATCAGTGTCCCCAACCCCACAGAATCCTCTGAGACTGGCAGAGGGAACTGTGGTGTGGCTTTGGGATCCCAGTTAGAAAAGGCGATGGTGCTGGGAGGTCGATGGTGTGCTGGGAAGGTCGTTAGGAGAGAAGGACTGAGGTTTGTCTCCTCCTCATTCCCCACAGGGCAGCTCAGGGGCTGGTCAGGCCCCAAGTAGCCACCCTTGGGGCTGGGGGCAGGGGCTGGGGGGGAAGGTAGGACTATTTTCTCCCCGTTCCCCTGGGGGTTGATGGGGGATAATCAATTTAACCATGGAGTTTTGCCGAGCTGAGAACTTCCCACCCGAGGTTGGCTTCAGCGACACCATAGCAGTGTTCCAAGGGGTGTTCCTCAGGGCTCAGTGCTGGGGCCTTTCCTTTTTAATATCTTCATTGACAATGTCAATAGGGACATAGAAAACACTATTAGTAAGTCTGGGGATGACACTAAGTGAGGTGGGAGTGTTGATCTGCTTGAGGGCAGGGAAGCTCTGCAGAGGGACTGGGATAGACTGGATGGATAGGCCAATGTTAATGGCATGGGCTTCAACGAGGCCAAGTGCCAGGTCCTGCCCTTGGGCCACCCCAACCCCAGGGATGGCTCCAGGCTTGGAGCAGTGTGGCTGGAGCTGCCTGGCAGAAAAGGCCCTGGGGGTGCTGGGTGCCAAGGGCTGAGCATGAGCCAGCAGAGTGCCCAGGTGGCCAAGAAGGCCAAGGGCATCCTGGCTTGTGTTAGAGCTGGTGTGACCAGCAGCAGTAGGGAGGGGATTGTCCCCTGTGCTCAGCACTGGTGAGGCCACCCCTTGAGTGTGGTGTCCAGTTGTGGGCACCTCAAGCCCAGAGAGATCTGGAGGGGCTGGAGCGAGTGCAGAGGAGGGAGACGGAGCTGGGGAAGGGCCTGGAGAATCCATCTCCTGAGGAACCCTTGAGGGAGCTGGGAGTGTTTGGTTGGAGGAAGAGGAGGCTGAGGGGAGACCTCATCCCTCTCTCCAACTGCTTGGAAGGCCATTGCAGAGAGGTTGGTGCTGGTCTCTTCTCCTGGGCAATGAGTGCTGGAAGGAGAGGGAATGGCTTCCAGCTGCAGCAGGGTAGGGTTAGGCTGGCCATGAGGCAAGAATTCTTCCCAGCAAGAGTGGTCAGAGCCTGGACTGGGCTGCCCAGGGAGGGGGTGGAGTCCCCACCCCTGACTGTGTTTCAGAGTCCATGAGCTGTGGTGTTGGGGGATCTGGTGTAGGGGAGACCTTTGTAGAGTGGGGCTGATGGTGGGACTCCAGGATCCCAGGGGTCTCTTCCAGCCAAAATGATTCTATGATTCTATAGCAGGCGGCTCCGACTCCCACGCTCACCCATTCCCCGTTGATTGCAGGAGGCAGGAGTGAGGCAGGGAGGGCCCAGCGTGCTCTCAGCTTCGCTGTCGCTTTTCATTTTTATTTTTTTAATTTTAGTATTTTTTTTTCCTTCAAAACTGCTCAGGGCACATCTCTTAAGACCCAGCAGAGGCCCGATGGATTCGGCTCTTCCTCTTTTACCCCACCAGCCTTGGAGGCTTTTACACCCACCCCTCGAGCTCCACCACCTCCCCCAGGGGGGAGCATGATGCACTGGGGAAGCCCAGGCTGAGAAAAAGCCTTTCCAGGGAGTCCTGGCCGAGGATGAAAACAGAAACACCAACATCCAACCCCCCAACCCCCCCAAAAAACTAAATAAACTGCTAATTCTCAGCCCCCTTGGTAGGAGGGAGCGGTACCTCGGGTGCTCTGGCTCTGCTGGATCGCTTGACGCCTTCCATCACATCCAGCAGATGCCAAGGTTGGTGAGAAATGGTCTCCAACGAGCCCTTTTTCCTCCCCCTGAGGAAGGCTCAGTTCTGCTGGAGGCTGACCTGGTAGGGACCTTCTCTGCAGGCTCTGGGGTGGCTCGGTTCTGCTGGAGATCTACCTGGTAGGGACATTCTCTCCAGGTGGCTCAGTTCTGCTGGAGCCTGACCTGGTAAGGACCTTCTCTGCAGGCTCTGGGGTGGCTCGGTTCTGCTGGAGGCTGACCTGGTAGGGACCTTCTCTGCAGGCTCTGGGGTGGCTCGGTTCTGCTGGAGGCTGACCTGGTAGGGACCTTCTCTGCAGGCTCTGGGGTGGCTCGGTTCTGCTGGAGGCTGACCTGGTAGGGACCTTCTCTCCAGGCAAGGCCAGCGAGCGGCCGGCGACTGGCTTTTCCTCAACTCCTCACTCTTTGCTTCTCTTTTGCCATTGGCTTCAGAGGATCCAGTGCAAATAAGGTCAGAGCTGTTTGGATTTCAAAGGCTGATGTCTGGGGTTTTTTGTTGGTTTTGGGGTTTTTTTTTTAATGTCTCCTGGGGTCCCTGGGGGTTGGAGTGGTGCTGGTTGGGGGGAGAGTTGGGGGAGAGGGGCTGGAGGACGCTGCGTGCACAGAGGGTTTCTGCTGCCGGTGCCTGCTCCGAGTGGTTCCCCGTGGGAAAAAAACCATGGAGATGGGAATGTAGGACCATATCCCAATGCTGGTGGATTCCCTTCTCCAACCAGGGATGGGAGGTGACAGACAGAGCAAAAGCAGAGTCTCAGTAACCCAGAGGAACTCACAGCTCCAAGAGGGTGGGAGGGAAGGAATCACCCTTGGGTTTGCATCGTAGAAGCTGTTTCTAACCCCTGCCTGTGCCACCAGCTTGGTATATAACGTATGGCACCACACCTATGGGTGCTCTTGGGAGTTGGAGGAGTCAGCCAGGTCTGGATGAGGCTGGTAGACCAAGCCCTGCTTTAGTGCTAGATGCCCTCAAGCCCCTCCTGAGCTTTCCTCCAGCCCGTGTCCTTGTGCAGGCACCAGGAGAGACCATTGACTGGCTGCAGAGCTGGGGAGGAATTCCATATCCCCCTCCTGCCCACTCCCCTCTTTCTCCACCACCGCCGCCACCAGGTCTTCCTTTACTCCATGCTTCGCTCTCTGCTTCTTTTTGTTCGCAAATTCACCCCATCCCCATTTTCTCACCCTCTCCCGTTCACCGCAGGGGGGTCTGGGTCTGGGATGGGGCGGTGGGAAGGGAGGGGGAAAGCAGATAAAGCCACAGCAACGTGTGGGTCCTGCCCTCACGTGGGTGAACGTTCTCAGCTTGGGGCTTGGTAGGCCCTGTGTCCATCTCCGTGGAAAAGAAAGGGGTGAACACCACGGCTGGGACTGAGGAACGTGAGGAACACGTCCTGAGTGAGGCCCCCCTGGGTATTTTTCACGGTCAGTTGGTGGTCTGAGGTTGTCAGGAGAGGCCAGTGTTTGGTGGGTCCAGCTGCACTGCAGAAGCCTCATCTCTGAAGGCACCTTTCTGTGATGCCATCAAGGCTGGCCGTGACCTTGGCCAGCTTTTCCTCTCCACAATGTGACCTATCAATCCAGGGCCCATGTGAACCTCATGAAGTTCAACCAGGCCAAGTGCAAGGTCCTGCACCTGGGTCAGGGCCATCTCAGGCAGAAATCCAGGTTGGGCAGAGAATGGCTGGATGCAGAGCAGCCCTGAGGAGAAGGGCTTGGGGGTGTTGTTTGATGAGAAGCTCCACAGGATCCAGCAGCGTGCACTGGCAGCCCAGAAAGCACCACCCTGAGCTGCATCAAAAGCAGCCTGGCCAGCATGTCCAGGGAAGTGATTTTACCCCTCTGCTCTACTCTGGGGAGACCCACCTGGAGCACTGTGTCCAGATCTGGAGTCCTCAGCACAGGAGAGACATGGACCTGTTGGACTGGGGCCAGAGGAAGCGCCGGAGATGTTGGGAGGGCTGGAGCCCCTCTGCAGGGAGGACAGGCTGAGAGAGTTGAGGGGTTCAGCCTGGGGAAGAGAAGGCTCTGGGGAGACCTTGGAGCCCCTTCCAGTACCTCCAGGGACTCCAGGAGAGATGGGGAGGGACTCTGGGTGAGGGAGCGGAGCCCTAGGATGAGGGGGAAGGGTTTGACCCTGATAGAGGGGAGATAGAGCTGAGAAGTGGGGAAGAACTTGTTTGGTGTGAGGGTGGTGAGAGCCTGGCCCAGGTTGCCCGAGAAGCTGTGGCTGCCCCATCCCTGGAGGGGTTGAAGGCCAGGTTGGAGGGGGCTTGGAGCAACCTGGGCCAGTGGGTCCCTGGGTGGAACCTTCCCACCCAGACCATGCTGTGATTCTGTGATCAGCTATCCCTGTTTTGGCTGAACCTCCCCCAAGATGGCCAGCAATAATATCCTGGCAATGTTCTTTTCTCCCCTCTTGTTCATTCAGGAGCATCTCCTCCTCGTTGCTGTCTCTGCCAAAGCCAGGGTGTGTCCCCATGGACACACACTTCCCTGCGGGAACTGCAAAAAAGGATCATTTGGGGCTGAAGAACATCCCAGCAAAGCTGTGGTTCTGCCCACACTGGGGCTGCTGGTCTTGGGGGCGGGGGGGTCTTCCCCGCTGCCCACCCATCACCAAGGTGCCTGTGGCTGGCTGGTGTCACGGTGCCATCCTTCTCCCCTTCAGGAAGGTGTTCCCCAGTTACATCTGGGGATGTAACTGGGGAACAGTTAGTCCCCCCCTACAAAGGGACTTGGATAGATTGGATAGATGGGCCCATGTTAATGGCATGGGTTTCACCAAGGCCAAGGGCCAGGTCCTGCCCTTGGGCCACCCGAACCCCATGGATGGCTCCAGGCTTGGGGCAGTGTGGCTGGAGCTGCCTGGCAGAAAAGGCCCTGGGGGTGCTGGGTGCCAAGGGCTGAGCATGAGCCAGCAGAGTGCCCAGGTGGCCAAGAAGGCCAAGGGCATCCTGGCTTGTGTTAGAGCTGGTGTGACCAGCAGCAGTAGGGAGGGGATTGTCCCCTGTGCTCAGCACTGGGGAGGCCACCCCTTGAGTGTGGTGTCCAGTTGTGGGCACCTCAATCCCAGAGAGCTCTGGAGGGGCTGGAGCCAGTGCAGAGGAGGGAGAGGGAGCTGGGGAAGNAAATGGGTGAGTTGAGCAAGCACTGCGATGTTTGAAAAGAGGGGGGGGGGGTGCTCCTGGGCTGTTCCCTCCATCAGCTCCTTCTGGGTAAGCAGCTGGTGAGCCCAGAAAGAAGAAATTGGTCAAAGAAGGTTGAATCAAGCATGGTGCCATCTGCTCCAGAGCTGGGCATCCCTAGGAAACAGACACACCATGAAATGAAGAGGGGACCCCACAACAACTGACCACCTTGATGTCCAGGGATCTCCAGTTCACTTCTGGGCCTCCCCAGTTCCAGAAGGACAGGGAGCTGCTGGAAGGAATCCAGCGGAGGCTGCGAGGATGATGAGGGGCTGGAGCATCTCTGTGCTGAGGAAAGGCTGAGGGACCTGGGGCTGTTCAGCTGGAGAAGAGCAGACTGAGAGGGGATCTCATCGATGTTTATGACAAGAGGAAATGGCCTCCAGTTGCCCCAAGGGAGGTTGAGGATGGGGATTGGGAAGAATTTCCTCCTGGAAAGGGCTGTGAAGCCTTGGCAGAGGCTGCCCAGGGCAGGGGTGGAGTCACCATCCCTGGAGGGGTCTCAAAGCTGGGCAGAGGTGGTGCTGAGGGACATGGGTCAGTGGTGGGTTGGTCAGGGGTGGGTTGATGGTTGGACTTGAGGTTCTGAAAGGTCCCTCCCAACCTCCACCATTCCATGATTCTGTGATTTCTAAAGGGTGGGGGGCAAGAAGATGGGGCCAGAGTCTTCCCAGTGGTGCCCAGGGACAGGAAAAGGGGCAACCAGCACAAACGGGACCATGGGCTGGAACCTGATGATCTTTAAGGTCCCTTCCAATTCTAACTGGTTCCTTCCTGAGAGGGTTGCAGAGCCCTGGCAGAGGCTGCCCAGAGAGGTGGGGGAGTCTCCTTCTCTGAGGACATTCAGACCTCACCTGGACATGGTCCTGTGGGACCTGCTCCAGGTGACCCTGCTTTGGCAGAGGGTTGGACTGGGTGGTCTCCAGAGGTTCCTTCCAAACCCTGTGATACTGTGACCCTCTGTTGTGGTTGGAGCAGTCCCAGGAGGGGATGTGGTGGCCATGGTGCACAGCAAGGTCCTGCTCCATCGCCCAGGGGCAGCAATTGGCCTCTGTCCCCCTCAGGCGCAGGCCCCTCTGTCCATGGATCAGGTTCTCTCCAGGGCAGAAAATCCTCCTGGACCAGAGGATGTCTCTCCACCTATTGTCATTTTCTCCTCACGCTGCCGTGGCCACAGGATCGGTGCTGTCTCTGCTGGGTTTAAAGCTCTGCAGGACCTTGAGAGTGATGGGAGGAGGTTCACACCCTCTGAACTTGTGGGCGTCTTTTCACTGACCCCCACCCAGATACCTCCGTGGTGGTGGCAGCTGCTGGAAAGGTTGGCTTGAATCTTTTAAGCTGGAAAAGACTGTTCCTCGCTGGATTCCAAGGGAGTGGACATCACTGTCTGAACCTTCGCTGACCGTGGCTCACTGCATCCCCACACTGTTCAGATGCTTCACCAGGTGGGCTTCAGCAGTGGCCCTGCTCTTGCACCATGGTCCTTCAGGAAGTGGTGGTCCTTGGGGAAGTGGTGGTCCTTGGGGAAGTGGTGGTCCTTGGGAAGTGATGGTCGTTGGGGAAGTGGTGGTCCTTCAGGAAGTGGTGGTCCTTGGGGAAGTGGTGGTCCTTCAGGAAGTGGTGGTCTTTGGAGAAGTGATGGTCCTTCAGGAAGTGGTGGTCTTTGGAGAAGTGGTGGTCCTTGGGGAAGTGGTGGTCCTTGGAGAAGTAGTGGTCCTTCAGGAAGTCCAAAACATCCATAGCGACACACCAGCCTGGTGGGATCGGCCAGGATGAGTCCAGAGCGGGCGCTGTGGACCTGCCTGGAGGTGGTCCTGGCTGTAGCCCTGGCTTGGCAGCATTCCCAGACCAAGGTCTGCTTTGTTTTCATGGAAAGGGGGCACTTTCCAGGGATCCGTGGAGGAAATCAAGCTCTCAAAGCACATGTTCAGCACTGGCTCACCCTCGCAGACCTGCACACCATGGCTTCTGCCACCCTTCCCTGAGGGAGGTGACACAACAAGAGGCCTGGCAGGAATCCCCCCTCTGCACCAACATGGAGAAGAAACCTTCAGGAAGAGCATGAGGCTCTGAACTTCCTTAAAGGAAAGGGATCGAGCTGCTGTGGTTGTGGTTCCATCTTCCTTCTGCATCTACCAACAGCAGCCCCAGGTCTTGACCCTCCCAGGTTGTGTGGGTGCCCTCAGCGTCCACCTAGTGGAAGGTGGCCCTGACTTACTCCCACATTCAGCCCCATCAAGTTTTAGTGATGCTGCTGTTCCCAAAGCTGGTTCCTCATCACCCAGCCCCAGTTCTCCCAGTAAAAGCTGGGCCAGGAGTTGTGATGGTGACCTTCTGGTGGAGCTGCAGTATCTGCTGGTGGCACTGGGAATCGGGAGCGTCCCTGGCTCCGCAGGGTGTGTTTGGTGGCAGTTGTCTCCACTTGGGAGGGCTTCCAAGGTGCTCACTCAGAAATAGCCAGGAATTTCACCCCATCCCCAGGGCTGGGTTCCTCTTCTCTTTGTGCTCTTCTTGGGCACAAACTTGACCATCAGAAGTTCCATCTCAACGTGAGGAGGAACTTCTTGCCTGTGAGGGTGGCAGAGCCCTGGCAGAGGCTGCCCAGAGAGGTGGTGGAGTCTCCTTCTCTGGAGACATTCAGACCCTGCTCTAGGAGGACCTGCTTTATCTCAGGGGGTTGGGACTGGATGATCTCCAGAGGTCCCTTCCAACCCCAGCCAGTGATTCCCCCCCAGCCAGTCCAGGATGTGGTTCCCCTCGTCGCTCCCCTGTCACACGGAATTGGCTGGTTTTTTCTTGTTAAAATGTAAAAAGAAGAGGCACCACCACCCCCCGCTGGGCTCTCCCAGCAGATCCTGGGCTGTGTCCTCACCATCCCTGAAGGTTTCTGACACCCCTTCCCTCCATCTATTCCCCTGGAGCAGTTGGAAGGAGGACACGAGTTTCTTCAGCGGGTTTTGTTCCAGGGAGGAGTGGTGATTTGAGGAGAATCCTGCTGGTTTTGGTCATGTGGGGTGACCCCGTGCTCTCTGCCTGCGGTGGGATGTGGTGGGATGCTTCTCCTCAGCCTCCCCACCTGGTGTGGGCTAAAGTCTCCTGATGCCCCACCACCCGCTCTCGTCCTGCCTCGCTCTGGTCCTGCCTCCCATGTTATTTACCTTGGGCCAGAGGAACTGGGGCCTCTTTGCTGGCCACACTGGGTGGCTTCTGGTGCTGATGGTGGCAGGGGACAGTGACCCATGTCCCAGGGCTTGGCTGTGAAGCAGGGAGGGTGTGGGGGGGGTTGTTGTGTGTGTGTCCATGTTGGGAGCAGGGGCTGAGGAACCACCAAGCACCTCCCATCTCTTCTCACCCTCTTTGGCTTCTTCTCCTCTTTGCTCTTTCCTCTCTCCATCCACCATTTCCATCTTCTACCCTTTGCTTCCAGCTGGTGCAGACCCTGAGTGAGAGACAGGGACAGGGTCCTCTGGTACCCCCAGGTTGGTCCCCTGGCACCCCAAGGTCCCCTGGCAGCCCCCATCCCTCCTTGCCAGACTGGAGGAACCCCACTCCTGAGGTCTTGCAGTAGGTGTTAGGAGAACAGCGTGGTGGCCCTTTGGCCACACCGTGGGGTTGGGCAGGGACTGTGGGGACATTGGGCTGAGCTCTAGCAGCATCAGACCCAACCCGGTGGTCCCAGAATAACCTGTGAGGAAAAAGACTTGGGAGTCCTGGTGGACAAGAGGATGCCCATGAGCCAACAATGTGACCCTGTGGCCAAGAAGGCCAATGGTTTTATGGGGGATATCAAGAACGTGGCCAAGCAGGTGGAGGGAGGTCATCTTCCCTCTCTGCTCTGCCCTGGGGAGGCCCCAGCTGGAGCACTGGGACCAGTGCTGGGCTCCCCAGTTCCAGAAGGACAGGGAGCTGCTGGAGAGGGGACAGCAAAGGAGCAGAGAGATGATGAGGGGCTGGAGAACCTCTCTGAGGAGGAAAGGCTGAGGGACCTGGGTGTGTTTGGTCTGGAGAAGAGAAGGCTGAGGGGGATCTGATCAACACCCAGAAATACTTCAAGGGGGGGTGTCAGGAGGATGGGGCCAGGCTTTTCCCAGTGATGCCCAGTGCGAGGACAAGAAGGAACAGGCACAAACTTGAACATGGGAAGGTCCACCTAAACATGAGGAGGAACTTCTTCCCCGTGAGGGTGGCAGAGCCCTTCTCTGCTGGTGGTGGGGTCTCCTTCTCTGGAGACACTCAAACTCCCCCTGGAGACGTTGCTGTGGGTGACCCTGCTCTGGCAGTGGGTCAGACTGGGTGGTCTCCAGAGGTCCCTTCCTCCTCCCTCCCTCTCTCCACTTCCAAAGAGGGTCTGGGAGCCCCTCGGGGCTGTAAGCGACGCCTTTTGCGGGCAGAGGTGGGCACCGGGAGGGGGCACAAACCCCTGTGCAGCAGAGGGGCTGCCGTGGGCTGGGGGCACGGCTCCACGGGGAGACACCGACCTCCAATCCCTCCCCCCCCGCCGGGATTCGGGGTTTGCTCCGTCTGAGCCGGGAAAAAGGGCGGGGGGGAGGCTGTTTTTGGCATTTCTCCCCCCCTCCCTGCAGAGAGGGGGCCACGGCCCCGCGCACACACGGGTGGGAGAGGAGCAGAGGAACCTGTGGGGGACGATGCCCCCCTCTCCTGAAGATGGAGGGGCATCAGCTCCCGGGGATGCTCAGCTTCTCGGGGTGAGGGGGGGTGTTCCTGCAATGGGATGAGGTCCCTTGGCCCCCCCACCTCCCACTGGGGTCCGTGGGGGGAAAAAGCAGGGCTGGAGGGGGGGGTGTGTGGTTTCTGGGGGAGTGGGAGGGAGCTGCGGGCTCTGAGCAGATCCCAGTGGTGGCCAACCTGGCCAGTGCCTGGTCCAGGGCCCCCCGGTGGCCACTGGAGGGGGGACCAGTGCCTTCAGACACCCCCCCAGCTCCAGGCTGAGCGCTCGCTGCTGCCCCATGCTTCCATCCCTCTGGTTCTGCCTCTGCGTACAGTGGGTCCTTGAGCCCCCCACGGTGCTGGGTTGGGGGGGGGACAGCGAGTTCAGCTGCAGCCTGAGCTGGGGAGAGGGGCTGCTGCTGGGGGGGGCAGGGGGGACACACACGCAGCCCTGCCTGCTTCAGGGGCTCACTTTGCCCCCAGGTGGTTGGCACCAGGGTGGATGAGCCCTGCCCTGTCCACAGAGGTGGCCACTGTGGCTGGACAAGACCCCTGATCTCTA
>VZTM01018541.1:97593-145393 GCA_013400555.1 Jacana jacana
GGGGTTGGGATCCACCGACCGACGCCACCCGGTGAGGCATCTGCCACATCTTGGGGTTAATTTCTATTTTAATTTTATTTTAAGTTTTTTTTTTTGGTCATTTCATAAAACTTTTAAAAAATCCAATAAAGCATGTAGTCTATTTTACGAGCCGGCGAGTGCTGCTCTCTTCTTCTCCTTCTTATTCTCCTCCTCCTCCTTCTCTTTCTCCTTCTCCTTCTCCTCCTCCTTCTCCTTCTCCTTCTCCTCCTCCTCCTTCTCCTTCTCCTTCTCCTTCTCCTTCTCCTTCTCCTCCTCCTTTTCCTTCTCCTCCTCTTCCTTCTCCTCCTCCTCCTCCTTCTCCTCCTCCTTCTCCTTCTCCTTCTCCTTCTCCTTCTCCTTCTCCTTCTCCTTCTTCTTCTTCCAGCCCTTCCCAGGCTGCAGAGGAGGAGGGAGGAAGAGTGGGTGCTGGCAGCAGGAGGGGGCTCCCCGGGCAGTCCCCCATGTCCCCAGCAGTCACCCTGGCTGGCCTGTGGACAGCGGGGACAGATGGACGCCTTGGCTCTCCCCAAAATTGCCCCAGGGCCACCCATCCTTCTGGGGGACAGCGCATCACCCCTGTGTCACCCAGTGGGAGAACAGGGAGAGCACAGCTGTCCCAGTACCAGGCTGGACACTCATAGGAAGGACAGACAGACACTGGGATCAGGGTTAAAAAAACTTCTGTGGTCCCCCCTCAGCTTCCCCAGTGAGGAACCAGCTCCTGACCTGGCCCAGGGACACCTCCCACCAGACCAGGTGGCTCCAAGCCCCCTCCAACCTGGCCTTCAACCCCTCCAGGGATGGGGCAGCCACAGCTTCTCTGGGCAACCTGGGCCAGGCTCTCACCACCCTCACACCAAAGAAGTTCTTCTCCACAGCTCAGCTCCATCTCCCCTTTCAGTGTCAAACCCTTTCCCCTCCTCCAGGGCTCCCCTTCCTCATCCAGAGTCCCTCCCCAGCTCTCCTGGAGCCCCCTCTTTGAGGGGCTGGAACCTTCTCTTCTCCATACTGAACCCCCCATCTCTCTCAGATTGTCCTCACACCAGAGGGGCTGCAGCCCTCCCAGCATCTCCGTGGCCTCCTCTGTCCCCGCTCCAACACCTCCATGTCCTTCTGACGTTGGGACCTCCAGAGCTGGACACAGCACACCAGGTTGGGTTCTCCCCAGAGCATCATTCAAGGGATGCTCAGGGCCACAGGTTGCTCAGGGCTGAGGGATGCCCAGGGCAGTGGGATGCCCAGGGCTGTGGGACATTCAGGGCCAAGGGATGTCCAGGGGTGAGGGATGCTCAGTGCAGTGGGATGCCCAGGGCATGGGATGCTCAGGGCAGTGGGATAGTCAGGGCTCAGGGATGCTCAGGGCAGTGGGATGCCCAGGTCCAAGGGATGATCAGGGCAGTGGGATGCTCGGGACTGAAGGATGCTCAGGGCCATGGCGTGCTCAGGGCCATGAGATGCTTAGCACCATGGGATGCTCAGGGCCATGGGATGCTCAGGGCTGAGGGATGCCCATAGCCGAGGGATGCTCAAGGCTGAGGGATGCTCAGGGCCATGGGATGCCCAGAGCCGAGGGATGCTCAAGGCTGAGGGATGCTCAGGGCCATGGGATGCCCAGAGCTGAGGGATGCTCAGGGCCATGGGATGCTCAGGGCTGAGGGATGCTCAGGGCCATGGGATGCTCAGGGCTGAGGGATGCCCATAGCCGAGGGATGCTCAGGGCTGAGGGATGCTCAGGGCTGAGGGATGCTCAGGGCCATGAGATGCTTAGCACCAT
Organism: Jacana jacana; assembly: GCA_013400555.1. Classification (NCBI taxonomy): domain Eukaryota; kingdom Metazoa; phylum Chordata; class Aves; order Charadriiformes; family Jacanidae; genus Jacana; species Jacana jacana. The sequence continues at coordinate 99,389 of VZTM01018541.1, forward strand.
GGGATGCTCAGGGCCATGGGATGTCCCCACAGAAAATCCTGGTGTTTCCCCTGCTGACACACTGACATCTCCATCTTTACACAGCTTGTCTCACCGACTGCCTTCTCTGCAGAGGAAATCCTGCTCCCTGGAGCCCCAGCCAGGCCAAAATTGTGCTGGAAAAGGACATTTTCCCAGGGAGAAAGCAGCATTTCCCAGCTGGCAGACAGCTGCAGCCCCAGCCCATCCTCTCCTGGTGGCAAAGCCCCAGCACAATGCCTCTCGTTCCCCGCAGCGGAGCAGCTCTCCAGCCACAAAGCCCTATTCAAACCCTGCTCCCCCCCAGCCTCGCTGACAGACCAGATGTGGGGCTGGTTGCTCGTTAGCCTGACACTCATTAGCACAGCTCTGCAGGGGAGTCACCAGGCAGCTCTGGCAGAGGCTTTGCAGGGGACCTTCACTGACTTAAAGCCCCACTGAGACAGTGGGAATTCCTGCCTGGCTATTGTCAGAGGTTTGGGAGCGAGGGGTGATAGTGCCCCAGTCCCACCGGTTCTCAGCAGCTGGAGGCACTGGCTGTGGGGCCAGGGATATGCCAAGGATCGCTGGGCCAAGGGAGCGGGGTGCTACAGCATGTCCCTGCTCTGCTGGGCAATGGTGGCCCTGGCTGCTTTCCTGCCACTCCAATCCATCTCTCGGGGGTTGGCACTCCAGACACCCCTCCAGGGGTCTTCTGCAAGAGGTGTCACACAGGGACAAACCTCCTGACATCCCCAAATCCGTGGTTTTGGGATGAACTGCCTTCCCCTCCATCCCATTGTGGGGGGGACTCGTTTCTCCTGCTGGCCCCAAGCTCCTTTGGCTGGTGGTGCCCAGAGGGTGGGCAGGGAACAGCTTCCTCATGTCCCCCCGCTGTGGGTGCCAGGCAGAGCCCACAGGCAGCATGGACTCTGTGTGGCCGAGTGGGTGGCAGTGACATCCAGTGGCGAGTTCACCCATCATTGTGCCTGGCCAAAGCCACCCTCACCCTGCTGGGAGGAGGGCTCTGCAGGGTCCATGGGGCTCCAAAGTTCCCACAGCAAAGCCCACAAGCTGCCCAGGAGAGGGACTGGGGGGGAAGAGGGGCCTGTGATGAGCAGTGGGAGGACCAGGACCAGGAGTCTGGGGTGTCCCATGCCCCTGCAGTCACTGCAGTGGGGGAAAAAACTGGTGTCCTCCACAGCCATGCTAAAGGTGGCCACGATGGAGAAGAACACCATGGGTGGGGATGGCTCCATCTCTCTGTCCCCAGAGAAGGTAATCCCCATTGCTGTTCCCCATCCCCATGTTGTCAGGGTGCCACCACAGAAGCCCTTGCACACCCCTGTGCCCCAGGGCTGCAGCATCTCCCATGGGAGCAGCCCTTTCTTCTCCCTCTGCCCCCTCCCCAGCCCTGGTGCTAACGCGGGGCAGGCTGTGCAGCCCCCCGGGAAGGTGGAAATGCTTCCCCAGGAGGAATTAAATTGGGGTGGATCAAGAAGAGCATGACCAGCAGGTGGAGGGAGCTCATCTTCTCCTTCTGCTCAGCTCTGGGGAGACCACAGCTGGAGCACTGGAACCAGTGCTGGGCTCTCCCCCCAGTACCAGAAGGACAGGGAACTGATGGAGAGAGTCCAGCAGAGGACCAGAGAGATGATGAGGGGCCTGGAACATCTCTGTGCTGAGGAAAGGCTGAGGGACCTGGGTCTTTTTAGACTGAAGAAGACTGAGAGGGGATCTCATTGATACTGAGCAACAGCTAAAGGCCAGGAGACAAGAGGATGGGGCCAGACTCTCCCCAGTGGTGCCCAGGGACAGGACAAGGGGCAATGGGCACAAACTGGGACATAAGAAGTTCCATCTCAGCATGAGGAGGAACTTCTTTGCTGTGAGGGCGGCAGAGCCCTGGCAGAGGCTGCCCAGAGAGGTGGTGGAGTCTCCTTCTGTGGAGATATTTAAACCCCACCTGGACACATTCCTGCAGGACCTGCTCTGGATGACCCTGCTCTGGCAGGGGGTTGGATTGGGGGTTCTCCAGAGGTCCCTGCTGACCCCTGCCAGGCTGGGATTCTGTGATTCACAGCCAACCATGCACTGCAGCCCCAGCGCAGGGAGCAGCAGCCCCACCACACCCTGCCCCGAGGGCCAAATTCTGCCCGGAGAGCCAAATTCCTCCCAGCTTAGGGAGGTGCAAAGCTTGGCACAGCCCAGCCCTGGCACCTCCTGCCAAGGTGCCGGTGCTTCCCCAGCCCCAGGCAGTGTCACAGGGATGGGTGCTACCTGCCACAGGGAGTAGGGGCAGTGTCAGGGATGGCTGGAACATGGGGCAGAGGTTTGGGGGGGGGCCATGGAGTGCCAGGCAAGGTCGCACACTCCTGTGCCCCATGCCCAATCACACCCACTAGGCCAGCCATGCCCCAAACAAGTCGGTTGGCTCATTTAGCAAATGACTTCTGTTACAGTGATTTAAGGAGCATCCCTGGGACAAAGGGCTGATCGAGGGTTGGAGCCCCTCTACTGGGAGGACAGACTAAGAGAGCTGGGGCGGTTCAGCCTGGAGAAAAGAAGGCTCCAGGGAGACCTTGGAGCCCCTTCCAGTTCCTCCAGGGGCTCCAGGAGAGATGGGGAGGGACTCTGGATGAGGGAGGGGAGCCCTAGGAGGATGAGGGAGGAGGGTTTGACAATGAAAGAGGGGAGATGGAGCTGAGATGTGGGGAAGAACTTCTTTGGTGTGAGGGTGGTGAGAGCCTGGCCCAGGTTGCCCAGAGAAGCTGTGGCTGCCCCATCCCTGGAGGGGTTGAAGGCCAGGTTGGAGGGGGCTTGGAGCAACCTGGTCTGGTGGGAGGTGTCCTTGCCCAGGGCAGGGGGTGGCACTGGGGGCATGGGGCTGTCTTTAAGGTCCCTTCCCACTCAAACCATCCTGTGAATGGTTCTATGATTCAAATCACAGAATCACACAATCTCAGGGATTGGAAGGGACCTTGAAAGATCACCCCCTGCCGGAGCAGGGACACCTAGAGCAGATCACTCAGGAATGCATCCAGGTGAGTTCTGAATGTCTCCAGAGAAGGAGACTCCACAACCCCCCTGGGCAGCCCCTGCCAGTGTTCAGTCACTCTCACTGTGAAGAAATTTTTCCTCATATTTAACTGGAATCTCCTACGTTCCAGCTTGCACCCATTACCCCTTAATGTTGTTGAGTGGGGACTATCAGTGTCACTGCAGATGCAAACGGTTGTTCACCTTCAGAACCTCAGCCCAGCGCTGCTGTGACTCAGTTTCCCCCAGCTGCGGGACCCTGCGGGGAAGCACCCCTGGAGGCAGAGGAGGAGGGTTGCTCGGTGCCGAAGCAGCGCTGTGACTCACAGAGCACAGAGCCAGCGGGGACCGCTGGGATCTGGCCTGATCTCATCGGCCACGCCAGCCAAGGCCTGACCGCCCGGGCTTGGCTCCCACTGGAGCCTGAGAGTTTATTTCAGAAAAAGATCCACCTTTGAGTGAAATAAAAATGCCCTCCGTGACTCAGTGTCCCCTGCCCGGCCTGGAGTGGCCTGGTCCAGCGTTTGCTTGTTCCACAGCACCCCATTCCTCTACTCACGCCATCCCTTCCTCACCCGGCCTGGAGTGGCCTGGTCCAGCGTTTGCTTGTTCCACAGCACCCCATTCCTCTACTCACGCCATCCCTTCCTCAGCCACGGGACGGGTCACCGGGACAGTAATCTGTGAACCCCAGCCATGGAAAATGTTCCTCCATCTCCAGCAGCTGCAGGAACCCTGAAATCCAGGTTTTTCCCCATCCCGGTCTCCCAGGTCCGTGGGCAGGAGACGTGCCTTCTCTCTCAGCAGCCAGGCTCAACAGAGGGTGGCTCTCACAGGGATCCCAAGATTTGGCGGGCTTTTCCAGAGGCAACCATTTCTCCAGCCCATTCTATCTCAGCCCAGAGCATCCCCTGCTGTCACAGTGACCAAGCCCTAGCCTGTCCCCATGTCTTGCGCTGCAGTGGGATGAGAGAGTCCCACAGGGGCCCACAGCCCCATCTCTCCCACCATTCATGTGCTCCACATTGTCTGGGGTTACCTGGGAGCTGTGACCTCCCTCAGCTTTCCTGGCCCACACTTCTTCCCCAAAAACTTTGGGGCCTGGTTTTGTGCTGGGCTCCATCTCCCTTTCCAGGTTGTCTTTGATGGCCACATCCCCCACAGCATCCATTACTGTCACCCTGTTTTTCCCAGTTAGTGGCTGTGCTCTCCTGGATGGTTTGCTGGGAAAAGCAGGCAGTGAAATAAGGAGGAGAAATAGCGGTTTGGGTTTTCCAGGAGACAGACGGCTGCCACCTTCACTCAGGCTCAGCCTCAGCAGTAGCAGCAGCTGCTGAAGGAGCTCAACTTAAAACTGTGATCTACTCATGAAAGAGTCAGCGTTCCTCCGGCAGCTCCCCCCGTTCCAGCTACTGAGTCATCTTCTGGCCTTGTCCACACCTACACCCCCTTCTCTCTGCATCTGCCAGGAGACGCTGGGTCAGATCCCTCATCCTCTGCTGCACGCCAGCTCCTGGCTCTCTCCCAGTATTGGCTGGAGGGCAGCCCTGAGGAGAAGGACTTGGGGGTGTTGGTGGATGAGAAGCTCAACACGAGTTGGCAACCTGTACTGGCAGCCCAGAAAGTCCCCCACACCCTGGGCTGCATCCCCAGCAGCGTGGCCAGCAGGGCAAGGGGGGAGATTCTGCTCCTCGGCTCCATGCTGGGGATACAACCCCCCATCAGTGCTGCTTCCAGCTCTGGGAACACCAACATCAGAAGGACATGGAGCTGTTGGAGTGGGGCCAGAGGAGGCCATGGAGATGCTGGGAGGGCTGGAGCCCCTCTGCTGGGAGGACAGACTGAGAGAGCTGGGGCGGTTCAGCCTGGAGAAAAGAAGGCTCTGGGGAGACCTTGGAGCCCCTTCCAGTTCCTCCAGGGGCTCCAGGAGAGATGGGGAGGGACTCTGGATGAGGGAGGGAAGCCTTAGGACAACGGAGAAGAGTTTGACACTGAAAGAGATGGAGTTGAGATGTGGGGAAGACATTGATGGATGGATGGATGGATGGATAGTTGGATGGATGGATGGATGGATGGATGGATGGATGGATGGATGGATGGATGGATGGATGGAAGGCTCCAGGGTGATCTTTGGTCCCCTTCCAGTCCCTCAAGGGGCTCCATGAAAGCTGGGGAGGGACTCTTGATGAGGGAGGGAAGCCTTAGGACAACGGAGAAGAGTTTGACACTGAAAGAGATGGAGTTGAGATGTGGGGAAGACATTGATGGATGGATGGATGGATGGATAGTTGGATGGATGGATGGATGGATGGATGGATGGATGGATGGATGGATGGATGGATGGATGGAAGGCTCCAGGGTGATCTTTGGTCCCCTTCCAGTCCCTCAAGGGGCTCCATGAAAGCTGGGGAGGGACTCTTGATGAGGGAGGGAAGCCCTAGGAGGACGAGGGGGAAGGGTTTGACCCCGAAAGAGGGGAGATGGAGCTGAGATGTGGGGAAGAATTTCTTTGGCGTGAGGATGGTGAGAGCCTGGCCCAGGTTGTCCCGAGAAGCTGTGGCTGCCCCATCCCTGGAAGGGTTGAAGGCCAGGTTGAAGGGGGCTTGGAGCCACCTGGTCTGGTGGGAGGTGTCCCTGCCCAGGGCAGGGGGTGGCACTGGATGGTCTTGAAGGTCCCTTCCCACACAAACCATTCCACGATTCTATGATTAGGTTAATTTTCCTCATGGCTGATGTGCTGGCCCTGCCTCTCTGGCTGTTGTCATCACACCTGGCTCAAGTTCTTCAGAGGAAGGAAATACTCCTTGAACCAGAACAACCACCAACCACCGCAGCAGCTAGCTGGGAGAGTGGAGAAAGGAATAAATTTCAAATAGAGATCCAGCATAATCAGCACTTTTGAAGGATGGGAATGACTCATGAATTGTCCAGTGATCCTCAGCACTGGGGAAGCCACCCCTTGAGTGTTGTGTCCAGTTGTGGGCACCTCAAGCCCAGAGAGATCTGGAGGGGCTGGAGCGAGTGCAGAGGAGGGAGACGGAGCTGGGGAAGGGCCTGGAGAATCCATCTCCTGAGGAACCCTTGAGGGAGCTGGGAGTGTTTGGTTGGAGGCAGAGGAGGCTGAGGGGAGACCTCATCCCTCTCTCCAACTGCTTGGAAGGCCATTGCAGAGAGGTTGGTGCTGGTCTCTTCTCCCGGGCAATGAGCGCTAGAAGGAGAGGGAATGGCTTCCAGCTGCAGCAGGGTAGGGTTAGGCTGGCCATGAGGCAAGAATTCTTCCCAGCAAGAGTGGTCAGAGCCTGGACTGGGCTGCCCAGGGAGGGGGTGGAGTCCCCATCCCTGACTGTGTCAGAGTCCATGAGCTGTGGTGTTGGGGGATCTGGTGTAGGGGAGACCTTTGTAGAGTGGGGCTGATGGTGGGACTCCAGGATCCCAAGGGGCTCTGCCAACCAAAGTATTCTGTGATTCTGTGATCCCTCAAGCTGTTGGCCCCCTCTGAAAGGCCAAGGGGGGCTGCAACCGAGTCTAAGCCAGGAGCAAAAATGAAGCTCATCACGGGAGGAAACCAAAGGAAGAGACAGTCATTCAGCTTGGTGACTGTGGTCACTTTCCTCTCACGCCAACCTGCCAGAGCGCTGCTCTGTTCCTGGGGCTGTGCAAAGTCCTAGAGCTTTGCAAGAAGGGGCAATCAGTATCAAACAGTCTCTTCAAACTGTCCTTTCCACAGGTGTTTCTGGGTCAGGGAATTAACTGTAATTCCACCCAGAAGAAGGACATGGAAGAGGGTTTTGTACCTTAGGTAATGGTGGTGGTCTTGTTTCGGTACAGCTGTGCAAACCATTGCAAACAAACCAAGAAGGGGAAGATTAGACTCTTCCATCTGTTTTTTCTCCTCATGGACCAGATGCTGTAAGAACCCCCCTAAAATGCCCAAGATACTCACAACTTTGACTGTATCAAGGGATCCTCAGAGCCAGAGTCACCGAGCAGCCCAGGTTTCTGTCCCTGGTAGGACTCAGATACCTCAGTCCATGACTCAAGGTCTTCTCCTCACTCTCATGGTTTCCTCTGCTCCAGCCAGAAATGTTTCTCAGGCCTGACAGCTCTCTGCTTGCACCAGGATTGCTGCCAGCTGGGCAGCCTGGTGTGGCACGGTGAGGATCTTCAGGATGAGTCTTCTCAGGGCCCAGACCAGTAGGTGACCTAAAAGCACACAGCAGAAGCCAACAGGACTGGGAAAACCAGGAGACCTTCATCAGGAGAACCAGAGAGAACCTTGGAGCCTGAGAACCATCCTGAGAACACTTGGAGCCTGCAAAGGACTGTCCTTTTTGGGTGATAAGGAGCACAAGTGTGACTCCCCTCCTCCAAAGGGAAGATGAGAACTCAAGACTGTCCCGACTTTAGCAGCTACATCATCAGATACATAATCCTCAGCATCATCAACGGCTGCTTTGGGATAGAGAACTCTCTTCCCTGCTGAAAGTGAGGTTGGACCTCCCTTGGACCAGAAGAGGGGTTGGCATCGAGACATCACACAGCGTGTCAATGCTGGAGTGAGAGAAGATGCAAACCTCTGGTGGTCCAGTGTCCTGGGTTCCCTGCAGAGCAAGCCAGGATGGTGGGCTCACATCAGCAGGCTCCCAGCTCCCTTCACACGAGGGAAGACAGGAGCCCATGGGCAAGAGGTGGGAGCCAGGAGGCAGGAGCAGTAGGACAAGATGAAAAGGGCACAAACTTGGCCGTAAAAAGTTCCATCTAAACACGAGGAGGAACTTCTTCACTTTGAGGGTGGCAGAGCCCTGGCAGGGGCTGCCCAGGGAGGTGGTGGAGTCTCCTTCTGTGGAGACATTCAAACCCACCTGGACATGTTCCCGTGGGACCTGCTCTGGGTGGACCTGCTGTGGCAGGGACTGGGGGGGTCTCCAGAGGTCTCTGCCAACCCCAGATCATTCTGTGATTCCATTTTGTGGTTTCACATTGCCTCGATATAAGGTACTGAAGCAACCGCGGTTGGGTTTCGAGTGATGTCCCAGCTCAGCGCCTGCTTCCTGGCTGGGAAAGGCTCAAAATGCCCTTTTGAGGTGCCCCCACTGCCACCAGTTTGCCCATCGGTCTGAACAAAGCAGCCTCTTCAGACAGAGGAACTGTCACGGTGGAAACCAGTGAAGGAGGAACAGCAGGAACCTGTGAGCTCAGAGGCTTCGCTCCTCTCAGGGCTGGGTGGGGAAAAGCATTGTGCAGCCGTGGGAAGTCTGTTTTTCATTGCTGGTTTCTGTGTTTCCTTCCAAAACTCACCTCCCTTTGAGAGAGCTGGGTTTATCTTGGTCACTCTGATCTCACCATGGCCCTGCTGGAGGGGAGGAGGCTGGTTTTCCTCTGCAGCAGTTTAACCCACCCCATGAAGTCACAACCTCGCAGAATGAAACAAGTGCTCCACCTACAACTGTGGGTTTGCTGTTTATTTTTTTAAAAAGAGCGAATGAAACAGAAAGCAGAAGAACTGGTCAGTAGGTGGAGAGAGGTTCTCCTCCCCCTCTGCTCTGCCCTGGGGAGACCCCATCTGGAATCTGGTGTCCAGTTGTGGGCCCCTCAGTTCCAGAAGGACAGGGAGCTGCTGGAGAGAGTCCAGGGCAGGGCTACCAAGATGCTGGAGGGAGTGGAGCGTCTCCCAGAGGAGGAAAGGCTGAGGGAGCTGGGTCTCTTGAGCTTGGAGAAGAGGAGACTGAGGGGTGACCTCCTGACTGTTGATAACTCTGGAAAGGGTGAGTGTCAGGAGGATGGAGCCAGGCTCTTCTCAGTGAGGTCCAATGATAGGAGAAGGGGCACTGGGTGGGAGCTGGAACAGAGGAGGTTCCACTTCAATGTGAGGAGGAACTTGTTGATGGTGAGGGTGAGGGAGCACTGGCAGGGGCTGCCCAGGGAGGTGGTGGAGTCTCCTTCTCTGGAGAGATTCCAACCCCGCCTGGAGGCGTTCCTGTGTGACCTGCTCTGGGTGTTCCTGCTCCAGCAGGGGTTGGACTGGAGGAGCTTTCAAGGTACCTTCCAACCCCTGAGATTCTGTGAAAATAGAGTAGAAGAACTCCCATCACTGGAGCAGAGATCTGTGAGCACAGCTCAGACATCAAACAGATCGAAATGCCACGCTTGTTCCTTCTGTAGGCCTTTTTCCAACAAAATAAGAGGAGCAACCCCAAATCTATTCCCATTTCCTCATCAGTTCCAAAAAAAATTCCCTGTGTCACATCTTTGAGATGGGAGCTGGAGATTGGGGAAAATTTCATCACCTAAAGGGTTGTCAAGGCTTAGCAGAGGCTGCCCAGGGCAGGGGTGGAGTCACCATCCACCTCAAAGCCGGGCAGAGGTGGTGCTGAGGGACACGGGTCAGGGGTGGGTTTGGGCAGTGTTGGGTTGATGGTTGGACTCAAGGGTCTGAAAGGTCCTTTCCAACCTCCGCCATACTGCTATTTTATGGTTCTATGACTCTATGAATCAACCACCTCATGGGGGAAGTGACACAGTGGTCCAGGTGAAACATGTAACTGAACTTCCAGCCACTCGGTGCTACCCGAGCTCCTGGGAACTCTTCCCGAGACTCTCGAGGATTAGCCTCAGCGGAAGGGTATCTTGCAGGCTGGTTCATTTGCACCCTCAGGGTGCAAAGCCTTGAAGTTTCCGTTGTGGTGCTGTGTTTGCCTCAGTTTCCCGTTTCTCAGTGGTGTTGTGGTGGCGGCGCAGTGATCATCTGCTCAGCGTTGTCCCCGTGGGTGGGTGGGCTTCTCGGGGTGGGGAGGGGTGGAAATAGGCACTTTCACAGGCCCTGTGCGGAAAAGGAAGATTGCTGTAAAGGATACAGGCCAGATATTATCAAGCCATTGTAGACTGGCAAGCTGCTGGTCGGCTGCTGGTTTCCAAGACGCTCAGAGCAGGTTTGCGGAGGAACTGCTGACGTTTTGGGCTGCATCGTGCAGATAAACCTCAGCGGAGCTTTGCGTGCCTCAGCCTGTGAACCCACCCTGGGCTCCTCAGGCATTTCCTGTCTTGCTGTGAGGAGCTAGGGCTGCAGAAGGAGATGGTGGTTACCCATGGGAGCAAGAAGGGTGTTCCCCTCTTAGAGGATGAGGATGTCCCCTCATTGACATTGTCAGTCCTGATGTTGTAAGAGTGGTCATGAGACCCCTACCAGGAATACGGTGCCCAGCTCCGGGGATCCCAACTTCAGAAGGACATGGAGCTGTTGGAGCGGGGCCAGAGGAGGCTCCAGAGATGCTGGGAGGGCTGGAGCCCCTCTGCTGGGACGACAGGCTGAGAGAGCTGAGGGAGTTCAGCCTGGAGAAGAGAAGGCTCTGGGGAGACCTTAGAGCCCCTTCCAGTCCCTCCAGGGGGGTCTCCAGGAGAGATGGGGAGGGACTCTGGGTGAGGGAGAGGAGCCCTAGGAGGAGGGGAAGGGTTTGACACTGAAAGAGGGGGGATGGAGCTGAGATGTGGGGAAGAACTTCTTTGGGGTGAGGGTGGTGAGAGCCTGGCCCAGGTTGCCCTGAGAAGCTGTGGCTGCCCCATCCCTGGAGGTGTTGAAGGCCAAGTTGGAGGGGGCTTGGAGTAACCTGGGCTGGTGGGAGGTGTCCCTGCCCAGGGCAGGGGGTAGGACTTGGGGGTCTTTAAGGTCTCTTCCCACCCAAACCATTACATGATTCTATGGGCTTTTTTGAGATCCCCAGGGGTGGGATGTCGGTCCTTCATGTCACCCTCAGCTGGGGCTCACCGTCAAGGATGGCGGCTCGGTGTCCCTCGGTGTTCAGAGCCCTTCAGGCACTGTGTGTCCCCCTGTGTCCCCTCCCATCCCCTGCCCCAGACCCTCACAGGGGAGCCTGGGCTGGCTGCTATGCTGCTGCACAGGCTGCCATGCCCCAGTGACATTCCGTGTGGGGTCAGGGCAGAAAAGGAGCTGTGGGACCACCTTTCTTTGTGGGATCGCTTTAAATATCATGGCTGGGCCTTGCTTTTGTACAATTAAAACTGTCATTGTTAATGGTTATTCCGCTTATGGCGGGACGGGGACGGCGTTTTGTCCCTTCGCGGGCTCCGTACGGCGCTCCCTGGCGCCGGCCTGACCCGCCCTTTCCCATCCCGCCTCCTCCCCCCGGAGTAGGCCGGGCAGCCGGCCGCCATCTTGGAAGTGGGCAAGTGGTGCGGCCTTCCCCGGTAGGATGGTGTTTCTCGGGAGGAGACAGCGAGGGGAGAGGCGGAGATGGAGGAAAGGACTGGTGTCCGTCTAACGGTGGAAAAGCGGCGCTGAGGTCGTGGCGGCAGGGGAGAGGGGCCAACGAAGGAGATGGTGCCCGGAGGCAAGATGTCGGCCGCAGCCTCGGCCGGAGGGGAGGAGCGCTACAGCGGCGCAGCGGGGTCAGCGCCGTTGGCGGGAGCGGGAAGACGTGAGACCGCGCTCGGCGCTGAGGAAGGACCTGTTGGGAGACCCGCGCTGAGGGACGCCGACCGCCGCCATGCACGTCGTCAAGCGGGGTGAGAGGGGGCCCGCCGCCGCGGGGGTCACCGGCCTGGTCCGGGGCCTCCCCTCGACACCGAGAGGAGGGGATGGGGTCCCCCCTGTCCTCTGCGGGGGTCCCCTCTGTCCTCTGCGGGGGTCCCCTCTCAGGACACCGAGTGTGGGGGGATGGAGTCACCCCCGCTGCTTTGGAGGGGTGTTCTCTGTCATGGTACTGAATGTGTGGGGACAGGACCCCCTCTTCTCTGGGGAGGGTGTCTCTTCCATGCCACTTTCTGTGAGGGAATGGGACCCCCTCGGCTTAGGGCGTTCCTTGGTACCCCCTGTGCTTTGTGTGTGTGTGTGGGGTCTCTCATGGCTCTGAGTTTGAGGGCAAAGGACCCCTTCTGCTTTCAGGTGTCCTTCTCTTGGTACCCAGCGCGAGGGGATGGGGGCTTCCCTGTGCTCTGGGGGGGGTTTGGGGGGTGGAAATGGGTTTCCTCTCTCATGGCGCTTGGTGTGAGGGGATGGGACGCCCTCTGCTTTGGGGAGGGGGTCTCTCCTGGCACCCAAAGTCAGCAGATGAGAACCCCTCCTATCTGCTTTGGCACTGAATGTGGAAGGGTGGGATCCCCTTTGCACAGCCCCAAGAGTGAGGGGGCAGCGCCCCATCTGCAGTGGGGGGGGGTCCAGAGTGAGGCAGCTCTCCCCCCCAATGACACCACGAGTGAGGGAGGAGACCCCTTAGTTTGCCCCCGCACTCCCCGCACCTTTGATCAAAGGAGGGTGCTCAGCAAGACAAGGGGTCTCCAGCCTCTGGGTTCCCCATCTCTGCCTCAAGGGTCCTGAGAGCTGCCTTCATGCAGAGTTTTATGTGCCAAGGCAGGGGTGGGGGTGGGAATTTCTTGGTCCCGTAGCAGGTACTTGTGCCCCTCTTGGAGTGGGGTGAGTCCCTGGGGTTTTGGGTTTTTCCCCACTCTACTGAGACAGCACCCCTCGGTGAGCATTGATTATCTGCAGCAAGGTGGAGGAATAGACTCTTCTCCTTGTGCTTGAGCAGAGAACCCAAACCTGGTGATTACCACCTCAAAAAGTTCCCCCCGAGGCGATCTGTCTCGTTGGGGTGAGGTGCTGGGCAGGAGGGTGCTGGTTTTAGCTGGTTCTTTGTTGCAACGGGAGCTGTGGTGACAGTCACCTCTTCTCCTGCACAGATGGACGCCAGGAGCGTGTCATGTTTGACAAGATCACGTCGCGCATCCAGAAGCTCTGCTACGGGCTCAACGCCGACTTCGTCGATCCCGTGAGTCTGGCCCTTTTCCTGCTGTCCCATTCTCTGCTAAAATCCAGGGGGGGCGAGCAGGTCCTACCCAGTTCCTCTCCTTGGCAAAAGCCTGTGCAGGAGCTCTTGGCAAATGCATTCATGTCTGTCTTCTAATTGTTTGTCTTCTGAGTTGGTTTGGATACAGAGCCCGAGACCGTGGTGGAGGAAAATCGGTTTTCCCTCCTGGAAATTGCTTTTACCTCAAACCTTCTTGAAGCAGTTGAGCTGCTTGTGCTTAACAGAGATGCCCAAACAAACCAACAAGTTGTTTGTTGCTCCAACTCAGGCATTTTGGTTTTGGTAGATCCCTCTCAATTTCAAGCTGCAAAGCTTGAGGGACACGATATGGAAAGTAGCTCTTGATGGTCTCTTAGTAGAACGAGGAGACCTTTCTGTCTGACAGAGCCCCCTCTGTCAGTAGAACCACAGAATGATCTGGGGTTGGAAGGAACCTCTGGAGATCATCCAGTCTAACCCCCTGCCAAAGCAGGTCTTCCTGGAGCAAGTCCTACAGGAACATGTCCAGGCAGGGTTGGAATGTCTCCAGAGAAGGAGACTCCACCACCTCTCTGGGCAGCCCCTGCCAGGGCTCTGCCACCCTCACAGGAAAGAAGCTCCTCCTCATGTTGAAATGGAACTTTCTGTGGTCAAGTTCGTGCCTGTTCCCTATTTTCCTGTCACTGGGCAACACTGGAGAAAGACTGGCTCCATAATATCCCTGCTTTGTTTTTCCAGCTGTGTGGGATTTTGAATGCACCTTGATCCCAACCCATGGAAACTCTTCCAAAGCCCGTGCAGAGAGTGACTCCCTCCTGGGCCCACTGATGTCTCTGAGATTTTTAGACCCAGTTTGTTCATTTGGAGTTGCCAATTCAGGCTCTTCCCATCCCAAATCTCTAACGATCTTTTTTAAATTACATGTGAAAAATAGTTGACATTTATCCTGCCCCAGGAAGGACTGCTCCTCAGCCGTAGGCAGGGCAGGAGGATGAGCACTGGTGACTGGGTTACTGAGACACAAAGTACACTGGCTTATCTCTATGACACAGAGGACGGATGATGAGGACAGATGCAAGATTCCAGCTCCTCCTCTTGATACCCCTTTCTTAAAAACGAAGCTAATCTTAAATGAAGCGTGGCATCCTTAGTTATTCTGCAGTAGTGTGGGACACCTCTCAGGAGCTCAGTTTCTCCTTTCAGACTTGGATCTTCCACTCGGGGCTTTAGGAACCAGTGCTAAAAATCCCTGACCCAGTGGAGGTGCCCACTTTCAAAGGGCAAGGGTTGAAAATCATCGAACCCTTTGGTTGGCAGAGACCCTTGGGATCATGGAGTCCCACCATCAGCCCCACTCTACAAAGGTCTCCCCTACACCAGATCCCCCAACACCACAGCTCATGGACTCTGAAACACAGTCAGAGATGGGGACTCCACCCCCTCCCTGGGCAGCCCAGTCCAGGCTCTGACCACTCTTGCTGGGAAGAATTCTTGCCTCATGGCCAGCCTAACCCTACCCTGCTGCAGCTGGAAGCCATTCCCTCTCCTTCCAGCGCTCATTGCCCGGGAGAAGAGACCAGCACCAACCTCTCTGCAATGGCCTTCCAAGCAGTTGGAGAGAGGGATGAGGTCTCCCCTCAGCCTCCTCTGCCTCCAACCAAACACTCCCAGCTCCCTCAAGGGTTCCTCAGGAGATGGATTCTCCAGGCCCTTCCCCAGCTCCGTCTCCCTCCTCTGCACTCGCTCCAGCCCCTCCAGAGCTCTCTGGGGTTGAGGTGCCCACAACTGGACACCACACTCAAGGGGTGGCCTCCCCAGTGCTGAGCACAGGGGGACAATCCCCTCCCTACTGCTGCTGGTCACACCAGCTCTAACACAAGCCAGGATGCCCTTGGCCTTCTTGGCCACCTGGGCACTCTGCTGGCTCATGCTCAGCCCTTGGCACCCAGCACCCTCAGGGCCTTTTCTGCCAGGCAGCTCCAGCCACACTGCCCCAAGCCTGGAGCCATCCCTGGGGTTGGGGTGGCCCAAGGGCAGGACCTGGCACTTGGGCACTTGCCCTGGAAAGGGCAGAGAAAAAAACCTAACGTTTCCAGTCTGACACTTTCTGCTTTCCTCGCTCTTTCTTTGTTTTCCCTCTGCCCCTGTAAGAAACGCAGGGAGCCAGTCCCTCACCGAGAGAGTTTGGTGTTTTAATTTGCTTTTCTATTCAAACAGCCAGTGCTACTGCTTGTAGTGAAGCAAGTCTTAAATAGTTGGGACATCAGGATATTTATGGGTTGGGTTTTTTTCCCCCTTTTCCCCGTTTCCAGGCGCAGATCACCATGAAGGTGATCCAGGGGCTCTACAGCGGTGTCACCACGGTGGAACTGGACACGCTGGCCGCGGAGACGGCGGCCACCCTGACCACCAAGCACCCCGACTACGCCATCCTGGCGGCCAGGATCGCCGTCTCCAACCTGCACAAGGAAACGAAGAAAGTCTTCAGCGGTGAGTCCTTCCGGGCCCACTGGGGCAGCAGTTACTCAGAAAGGGAGTTTTAGAGGCTATAAATCTGGAAATCTCCCTGTTGAGCAGAAGTTACCGAGTCCCCGGGGAGATGAAAAACCAGGCGTTTTCGGCCTGTCACAAGGAAAATGAAATTGCCTGTTTGGTGAGAAGTGTCTGTATAAATAGATTGATGAGAAATGGGAGTGATGGAAATGAGGTTGCACCCACTTTCTCTCCCATTTCTTAGTATGTATTCTATAAAAAACCCCAAACCATTGTGAGAGAAACGTTTTTGTAAGGTTAACAGATCAGTAATAATGCTGAAGAGAGAAAAGTTGTACGCTTGAGAGCTGGGGGTGGGTATTTTCGGGGAGAGGGAGTCCTGGCTGTTCCCTGCTTGAGGGCAGAGGAGAGGTGATGCCTGTGTCACTCTGTGGGTGTCCTTTCTGTTGTAGATGTGATGGACGATCTCTACAACTACATAAACCCCCACAACGGGAAGCACTCGCCCATGATCTCCAAAGAAACTCTGGACATAGTCCTGGCCAACAAAGATGTATGTAACTCCTTCGGGTTTTCCTTCTTTCAACTTCTAGGGTCTAAAAATTCAGTGAACTTGTTCAGATAACTCATTTTTTTTCTTAATTTGAAGCACTCCACGTCCGTTTTAGGACAAAGAGCCAACGCAGAGGCCGGGGCAGGTGGTGACTGCTCTGCTCTGCAGGGTTTAAAAGGGGAGATGTGGGGATTTCAGTCACAGAAGGATGTTTCTGCACTCAGTTTCCATTCTGATTCGATCTCACCTTTCTTGGTGCAGGGTTAGACTTCAGGAAAACGTAGCCAACAATTGTGCATTGTACTCGGGGATAAAAACAACCTGTTTAAACTGTGCCTGTGTTGTTTCAAGCTGAGTGCTCTTTTTCTGGGCTGGGATCTGTTTCACTGGACCTTTGAGCCCAGAACCTCCAAACAATAATAACGTTGTTATTGCCCTGGTGAGACCCCATCTGGAATCTGGTGTCCAGTTGTGGGCCCCTCAGTTCCAGAAGGACAGGGAACTGCTGGAGAGAGTCCAGGGCAGGGCTACCAAGATGCTGGAGGGAGTGGAGCATCTCCCCTAGGAGGAAAGGCTGAGGGAGCTGGGTCTCTTGAGC
Source organism: Jacana jacana (assembly GCA_013400555.1). Lineage (NCBI taxonomy): Eukaryota > Metazoa > Chordata > Aves > Charadriiformes > Jacanidae > Jacana > Jacana jacana. Next base: position 115,869 of record VZTM01018541.1, read on the forward strand.
TTGGAGAAGAGGAGACTGAGGGGTGACCTCCTGGATGTTGATGAATCTGGAAAGGGTGAGTGTCAGGAGGATGGAGCCAGGCTCTTCTCAGTGAGGTCCAAGGACAGGACAAGGGGCACTGGGTGGGAGCTGGAACAGAGGAGGTTCCACTTCAATGTGAGGAGGAACTTGTTGATGGTGAGGGTGAGGGAGCCCTGGCAGGGGCTGCCCAGGGAGGTGGTGGAGTCTCCTTCTCTGGAGAGATTCCAACCCCGCCTGGAGGCGTTCCTGTGTGACCTGCTCTGGGTGTTCCTGCTCTGGCAGGGGATGGGACTGGGTGAGCTTTTGAGGTCCCTTCCAATCCCTGATCTTCTGTGATTCTGTTCTTATACCTTGATGTGAGGCACAAAGAAATCTGACTGTGACTGTAATGATTTTTCCCCTCTGTTGTTTCCTCTCAGCGCCTGAATTCCGCCATTATCTATGACAGAGACTTCTCCTACAACTATTTCGGTTTTAAGGTAAAAAGCACATTACTGATGATAATGAGGGTGGCTGGTTTGATACTTTTCTGGAGCGGAGGCTTTTGGGAAGGATGGGAATACTTGCAGGATCATCTAGGATTGGGCCAGTAGGGCACTGGGAGTAGGTGGGACGTTAGTGAGGTCGTTAAAGGAACAACGAGGACCCGCTCAAAGCGATGCTCTAACTGGATGGACCATGTTCTTCCTTCTTGGTTTCCTTCTGTGCCCTTGCCTGCTGTAATAATGTTGTAAGGGCTGGGCTCTAACTGTTTCCCAGCAGATAGCCCTGAGCATTGTTGAAACCTTCCCTGCTCGTGCTGTTCCTCAAGGAAACAGTCTCATTCTTACAACACCAAAAAAGGAAATTCTGGGTTTTCCCGTTGTTTGGTGTAAAGGTTGTTCTCAGCGTGTCAGCCCACGCCTTTGCCATCTTCTGTGCTGCAGGAACATCTCCCCCACAACCAGACCAGTTCCTGTGCCCCTTCCATCTGCTCCTCCCCTCTCCCCTCGAAACAGCCTGTTCTTTGCTGAGCTGTTCTAGGGCACGAGGCCGTCGGTTTGGGAGGGTGGGCAGGAGAGCATTTGGCTTTTCCGTAGCACCGGGTGCCTCGGAGTCCTTGTGAATCTCTGGAAGCACTGAGGGGGGTGTCTGTGCTGAGAGTCTCCATCAGCACCCTGAGGTGGTGCCTTCTGGTATGGAGGAAGCAGTTGGCAATGAGGAGCCAACGAGAGCGTGGCTGCAGCAGAGCTGCTGAGGGAACAGCACGGGCAGGGATGGGAAAGGGGGTGTGTGTATTCCTGACGTGTACAGATTCTCACCCAGAGAAGCTCTGGCTGCCCCATCCCTGGAGGGGTTCAAGGCCAGGTTGGAGAGATCTTGGAGCAACCTGGACTAGTGGGAGGTGTCCCTGCCCAGGGCAGAGAGGGGTTGGAACTCGATGATCTTTAAGGTCCCTTCCAGCTCTAACCATCCAGAGGGACCTGGACAGGCTGGAGAGGTGGACCAGTGCAAATGGCATGAAGTTCAACCAAGCCAAGGGCAGGGTCCTGCACCTGGGACGTGGCAATCCCAAGCACAAAGACAGGTTGGGTGGAGAAGGGCTGGAGAGCAGCCCTGAGGAGAAGGACTTGGGAGTGATGGTGGAGGAGAAGCTCCACATGAGCCGGCAGCGTGCATGGGAGCCCAGAAAGCCAACCCCATCCTGGGCTGCATCAAGAGAAGGGTGGCCAGCAGGGTGAGGGAGGTGATTCCATCCCTCTGCTCTGCTCTGGTGAGACCCCACCTGGAGTCCTGTGTCCAGCTCTGGAGTCCTCAACAGAGAACAGACATGGACCTGTTGGAACAGATTCAGCAGAGCCCACCAAGATGCTCAGAGGGCTGGAACATGTATCCTATGAAGGCCAGTTGAGGGAGCTGGGGTTGGTCACCTTGGAGATCAGAATGCTCCAGGGAGACCTTAGAGCAGTCTTCCAATATCTAAAGGCAGCCTACAGGAGAGCTGGGGAGGGACTCTTTGTCAGGGAGTGCAGTGACAGGACAAGGGGTAATGGCTTTAAACTGGAAGAGGGGAGTTTGAGATGAGATACCAGAAAGAACTTCTTTGGTGTGAGGGTGGTGAGAGCCTGGAACTGGTTGTCCCGAGAAGCTGTGGCTGCCCCATCCCTGGAGGGGTTGAAGGCCAGGTTGGAGGGGGCTTGGAGCAACCTGGGCTGGTGGGAGGTGTCCCTGCCTATGGGGGGAGGAGTTGGAACTCGATGATCTTTAAAGTCCCTCCCAACTGTAACCTTTCTATGATTTTAAGAAACAGCAATTTAAGAGGGAATGGGCTTCTTGCACAGCTAACCATGCCTTAAGGAGGGGTGAGTTGGTGGAGAAGAAGCGTTCACTTGACTTCCAGCCTTAATTCACTGTGTGTCGAGAGGGAGAGTTGAACCTACATTGTCCTTCACCTCTCCATAGTCCAGAGTCCTCAGTGGTGGAATCTTACAGTGGGTACCTGGGGTTTTTTAGTTACCTAATAACCTGAGCCTTTAACAAGGGGGGGTGGAGGGCAGGGCTGGTGCTGCTGTGGAGACCTGGGGTGAGGAGCGTGAAGATGCTTGACTTTGGAGTTAGTAGGATTTTCTTTTTCAACTGAAACCTGCATGTCTACTGAAACACACTCTTCTTTGTTTGAAGACTCTAGAACGCTCCTACTTGCTGAAAATCAACTCAAAAGGTAAGAACTGTCTCCATCAGCTTAAAGTGGGATTTAAAAGTCAAGCCAAGGCTCAGAGCAGGGGAGGAGGAGTCAAATGGGTCACCTCCAGGCTTTCCGTGTGCTGGCAGCCCAGAAAGGCCCCCAACATCCTGGGCTGCATCCCCAGCAGCGTGGCCAGCAGGGCAAGGGGGGTGGAATTCTGACCCTCTGCTCCACTCTGGGGAGAACCTCCCCTCCAGTGCTGCCTCCAGCTCTGGGGCCACCAACTTCAGAAGGACATGGAGCTGTTGGAGCGGGGCCAGAGGAGGCTCCGGAGATGCTGGGAGGGCTGGAGCCCCTCTGCTGGGAGGACAGGCTGAGAGAGTTGAGGGGTTCAGCCTGGAGAAGAGAAGGCTCTGGGGAGACCTTGGAGCCCCTTCCAGTCCCTAAAGGCGCTCCAGAAAAATTGGGTAGAGACTCTTGATGAGGGAGGGGAGCCCTAGGACAAGGGGGAAGGGTTTGACACTGAAAGAGGGGAGATGGAGCTGAGATGTGGGGAAGAACTTCTTTGGTGTGAGGGTGGTGAGAGCCTGGAACTGGTTGCCCAGAGAAGCTGTGGCTGCCCCATCCCTGGAGGGGTTGAAGGCCAGGTTGGAGGGGGCTTGGAGTGACCTGGTCTGGTGGGAGGTGTCCCTGCCCAGGGCAGGGGGTGACACTTGAGGAGGGCTCTTAGGTCCCTTCCCACCCAAACCAGTCTGTGATTCTATGAAAGCAGTGAGTCCTGGCTTAAAAAAAAATAGCAACACATTTGTACGTGTTCCCTGGCCACGTGCAAACTCTTTTCTTGGGTGAAAAGTCCGGTGTCTGTGGTGGCCATGGTGTTGGCCTGAAGAGCAGTTGAGCGTTGAAGAGCAGCACTGTGACAAGTTCACTTGGATGTTCTAAATACTGGCAGTGTGACCTGGACATCTGTGATTTACCTGCCTGTTTTAAGGACCTTATCCTTTGAAAGCTGTGTGTCATCTGGATGCCCATGAGCCAGCTCTGTGCCCTCATGGCCAAGAAGGCCAAGGGCATCCTGGGGTGTATCAGAAGGGGGGTGGTCAGTAGGTGGAGAGAGGTTCTCCTCCCCCTCTGCCCTGGTGAGACCCCATCTGGAATATGGTGTCCAGTTGTGGGCCCCTCAGTTCCAGAAGGACAGGGACCTGCTGGGGAGAGTCCAGGGCAGGGCTACCAAGATGCTGGAAGGAGTGGAGCATCTCCCCTAGGAGGAAAGGCTGAGGGAGCTGGGTCTCTTGAGCTTGGAGAAGAGGAGACTGAGGGGTGACCTCCTGACTGTTGATAACTCTGGAAAGGGTGAGTGTCAGGAGGATGGAGCCAGGCTCTTCTCAGTGAGGTCCAATGATAGGAGAAGGGGCACTGGGTGGGAGCTGGAACAGAGGAGGTTCCACTTCAACATGAGGAGGAACTTGTTGATGGTGAGGGTGAGGGAGCACTGGCAGGGGCTGCCCAGGGAGGTGGTGGAGTCTCCTTCTCTGGAGAGATTCCAACCCCGCCTGGAGGCGTTCCTGTGTGACCTGCTCTGGGCGTTCCTGCTCTGGCAGGGGGATGGGACTGGAGGAGCTTTCAAGGTCCCTTCCAACCTCTGAGATTCTGTGATCTGGGATTTAGGAGATGAAGTTGTTCCTGTCCGGTTGAGAACACGTTGTGTAACACCAAGCCCTTTTTAACAAATTGGAGCTGAACTGGGCACTGTGCTCTCAGTGCCAGTTATTTTGGGACACCAGAAGGGTGGGATGCTAATTGCAATAAGATAAACCTGGAGAGCAGTTGGATGCTGGATTGAGTTGGTTCTGGATCAATAGTAAAGGTGTTAATACAGGTGTTTGGGGTGTTATTCCCCCCTCACGAGGCCAGTGGAGGGTTGTAGCTGGTTGTGGAGAGGGGGTTACACAGTCCCTCTCCTTGAGTTTTTCAGAACCTGACTGGATAAAGTCCTGAGCCAACTGCTCTGGTTCTCTTTGCTGATTTGAGCAGGACTGGGGACCTCTAGAGGTTCTTCTGATTTATTCTGTGAATCTCTGAAAACTGTGACTGTCAGCTTCACGTTGTTGGTAGCTCGTTGCTGTGACCTCTGCATCTGTCTGTGCTAGTTCTAACTCTCACACTGACGTTCTTTCCCCCCCTCCTCTCCCCTGTTTGCCTGTAGTTGCTGAGCGTCCCCAGCACATGTTGATGAGGGTGTCGGTGGGGATCCACAAACACGACATCGACGCTGCCATCGAAACCTACAACCTCCTGTCCGAGCGGTGGTTCACCCACGCCTCCCCCACGCTCTTCAACGCCGGCACCAACCGCCCGCAGCTTTCCAGGTACCTCTGGCTTTCTGCTTCCCTTACTCCACAGCTGGACAAAGAGAAAGTTTCAGAGATAGCATGGTCCAGGCTGGAAGGGACCTCTGGGGTCATCTAGTCCCACCTCCCCACAGGCAGCAGGGACACCCCCAACCAGACCAGGTTGCCCAGGGCCTCCTCCAGCCTCCCCTTGAAGATCTCCAGGGAAGGGGCCTCAACCACCTTCCTGGGCAACCTGTCCCAGTGCTCCACCACCCTCAGAGTCAAGTACCTATTTCTAATGTCCCACCTAAAGCTGCTCTTCTCCAGCTTGAACCCATTGCCCCTCATTGTCCTGTCCCTGCAGACCTTTGTAACCAGACCCTCCCCAGCCTTCCTGTAGCCCCTTCAGGTGCTGGAAGGCTGCTCTGAGGTCTCCCCGGAGCCTCCTCTTCTCCAGAATGAACAACCCCAGCTCCCTCAGCCTGTCCTCAGAGCAAAGGGGCTCCAACCCCCTGAGCATTTTGGGTGGCCCTCCTCTGGACCCGCTCCATCAGGTCCATGTCCTTCCTCTCTGGAGGGCTCCAGACCTGCACACAGGACTCCAGGGGAGGCCTCACCAGAGCAAAGTGGCAGAATCCCCTCTCTGGAGGTGACATCTTTTGATCCAACACATCTTTGGATGAGGCCCAGGCTGGGACTGGCCTTCTGGGCTGCAAGTGCCCACTGCCTGCTCATGGCCAGCTTCTCCTCCATCAGCACCTCCAAGTCCCTTTGAACAGATCAGATCTGTTTGAAGAGAATGATTTCACAACTTCTAAAAATAGTAGCTGTATTTCTGGGATTGCTTGATGAAGGTTTGAGAAGCTGCTGTCAAATTTATCTTCATCTCTAGCACAGTCTTTGGGGAAAAGTCCACAGGTTTCTGTAAGCTCCTAAAGCTAATGGAAATGGTTACATGGCTCTGTTTTCTTGGCAATTTACCTCTATGCACACAGTCTCCTGTAGATGAAAAAGTCATAGAATCATTCTGGTTGGAAGCGACCCTTGGGGTCATTGAGTCCAACCGCCAGCCCCGCTCTACAAAGTTCTCCCCTGCACCACATCCCTCAACACCACATCTCAACATGAGGAGGAACTTGTTGATGGTGAGGGTGAGGGAGCACTGTCAGGGGCTGCCCAGGGAGGTGGTGGAGTCTCCTTCTCTGGAGAGATTCCAACCCCGCCTGGAGGCGTTCCTGTGTGACCTGCTCTGGGTGTTCCTGCTCCAGCAGGGGATGGGACTGGAGGAGCTTTCAAGGTCCCTTCCAATCTCTGAGATTGATTCTGTGGTTCCTTTTGTTTTAATCTTTGCATGCTCAAGCTGTTTGTTTCCCTTAGCTGTTTCCTGCTGTGCATGAAGGACGACAGCATCGAGGGCATCTACGACACTCTCAAGCAGTGTGCGCTCATCTCCAAGTCTGCCGGTGGGATCGGCGTCGCCGTGAGCTGCATCCGAGCCACGGGCAGCTACATCGCTGGGGTGAGTGTGCAGAGGGGTCTTCCCAGCAGGGATGGACCTTCTCTGCTCAGGGGATGTCTGTATTTCAGTCACCAAACCCGAGCTGCTCCCGCTGAGTCGGTGTCAGTGCAGCTCGGAATGCTCTAAGGCAAAAAGGTTGTTTTTCCTCGGTGTTTTGGCTTCCTGATGGATGTCTTCCCAAAAAGAGGGTCTCACTGCACTGTTTGATCAGTGCAATATTCCAAGTCAGTGATGTGTTAGCACCCTGGGACGCTGCTCAAAGAATCACAGAATGATCTGGGGTTGGAAGGGACCTCTGGAGACCCCCCAGTCCAACCCCCTGCCAGGGCAGGTCCCACAGGAACATGTCCAGATGGGGTCTGAATGTCTCTGGTGAAGGAGACTCCACCCTCTCTCTGGGCAGCCTCTGCCAGGGCTCTGCCACCCTCACAGGCAAGAAGTTCGTCATCATGTTTAGATAGAACTTCTTATGTCCCAGTTTGTGCCTGTTCTCTCTTTTCCTGTCACTGGGCACCACTGGAAAAAGCCTGGCCTCATCCTCCTGACACTCTCTAAGTATTTCTGGGTGTTGATCAGATCCCTCTTAATTCTTCTCCAGACTAAACAGACCCAGGTCCCTCAGCCTTTCCTCATCAGAGAGGTGCTCCAGGCCCCTCATCATCTCTCTGCTCCTCTGCTGTCTCCTCTCCAGCAGTTCCCTGTCCTTCTGGAACTGGGGACCCCAGCGCTTGTCCCAGTGCTCCAACTGGGGCCTCCCCAGGGCAGAGCAGAGGGGGAGGATGACCTCCCTCCACCTGCTGGTCACACTCTTCCTGATGCCCCCCCAGGAGACCATTCACCTTCTTGGCCACCAGGGCATGTTGCTGGCTCATGGCCACCCTCTTACCCACCAGGACTCCAGGGCCTTATTCCACAGAGCTGCTCTCCAGGCTGCTCAGAGACTCCTGCATTAGCCCCTGGCTTTTTGTTATGTCTGGGTTTTTATTATCCAACTGCTGTGGGTGTGTGTTTGGGTTTTGTCCTGGTGGATGTAACCTCTGCGAGCCTTTAGATTCCAGAATGTAGAGGAAAGAGGCTGGGAGGTACCTTTTACTGCCTCTGGCACCAGTAGCTGATATATGTAGGGTTTGGTCCTTTTAAAAAGCAAAAGGTGGGGAGAAGGGGCTACCAAAGGGCTAAGTGGGGAGGTCACTTCCTTGCTCTCCCAGGGTTTTGCTGGGGCTGCTGAAAGACTTACAGAAAATGTAGGCCCATCTCCCCAGGCTTCGGTGTTGATGGTTGTTCTGTGCCTCTGCAGACTAACGGGAATTCCAACGGGCTTGTTCCGATGCTGAGGGTCTACAACAACACTGCCCGTTACGTGGATCAAGGAGGAAACAAGGTACTGGCCTTCCCTTAAACCTGGGACCAGAAGGGAACCTGCTGTGTCTTCACAGCTGGGAAGGACTCCCCCGGGAGCTGATGGAGTGGTTGTGGGTGACACACAATTAAAACAGGGCGTTTTCTCCCCTTTTTGTGGTGTGGGTGTTCTGGTGTCTCCCTCTCAGTGCAGTTTGTCAGGCAGGTAAACCTCTTGGTGTATTCTGCTGCGTGATCATAGAGTCCTTCAGGTTGGCAGAGACCCTTGGGATCCTGGAGTCCAACCATCAGCCCCACTCTACAATTTCTCCCCTACACCAGATCCCCCAACACCACAGCTCATGGACTCTGAAACACAGGCAGGGGTGGGGACTCCAGCCCCTCCCTGGGCAGCCCAGTCCAGGCTCTGACCACTCTTGCTGGGAAGAATTCTTGCCTCATGGCCAGCCTAACCCTACCCTGCTGCAGCTGGAAGCCATTCCCTCTCCTGCTGATGCTCAGTGTTAGATCAACCTCTTGCACTGGTTCCTCCTTGCATGCCCTGTCGTGAGTTACGGTGGTGTGAGACTGTAGGACCCCTCTTGATCCGTCTCCTTTGTCTCCACGTAGCCCAGGGGTCAGTGGAGGCATGACATGAGAAATACATCTCAGATTTGTCAGGCTTGTGTTTACACAGAGGAAATTTGGGGTTTGGTCCTAGATCATTTTTTTTATGGAGAATCTGGAGCTCGTAACGTGGCCTAGTTCCAGGGAGTGAGAGCAACACAAGAGGAGGGTACTGAGATTGCCTTAAGGAGACCCTGAAGTAAGCTCCAGTTCAAGGGTATTTACTGTGTGTGCTCGGGAGCAGCGCAGGAGATCTTCTTCTCATGGGCAGCTTGTTCTGATCCTGGCTGTCTTTTATGTATCAGAGACCTGGGGCTTTTGCCATCTACCTGGAGCCCTGGCATTTGGACATCTTTGAGTTTCTTGACCTAAAGAAGAACACTGGGAAAGAGGAGCAGCGAGCCAGGGACCTCTTCTTCGCCCTCTGGATTCCTGATCTCTTCATGAAGCGAGTTGAAACCAACCAGGTGAGAAGCTTGATTGGCACAGAATAGGTCTGTTAATGGAAATCCGGGTGGTGAGCCCTGGGGTGGAGTTCAGGAAGGGGGTTCTGGGCAGCAAAAGGGCATCCTGAAGGAGCTGCTGCACCTCATTTGAGAACTTGGTGGGTGATGAGCCCTGGGGTGGAGTTCAGGAAGGGGGTTCTGGGCAGCAAAAGGGCATCCTGAAGGAGCTGCTGCACCTCATTTGAGAACTTGGCTGTGCAGGTAGAGGATGCACTTGGGGAACCCCAGTGGGACATTTTGCTTCAGTGCTGATTCCTGCAGCCCAGGATTTAGGTGCTTTAGTCCATTACTCTAAGTTTTTACTCTGGAGCTTCCTTCACGTGTGGAAATCTTCTCAGTGAATTGATCTTCACGCGACTGTTTGTATTTGATGTAAAACGGGCTGTGGCTCGAGAACTGGTCGTTTCAAGACAGAAAAATGTGATTTGGTTGTAAATGTTCATGTGATTAACTTTTAAATCTGGCTGGTCTGATGAACATCCTCCCCACGTCCCCTGGCAGAGGGGGCGTCTGGGTTTTCGGGACGGGGAGTGTAGTTGGTGTGTTCCTGTTCACAGCAGGATCTGCTGAGGAAATGGAGCCTTTAATTAACAGGTGCTGAAAAATGTTCAAGAGAAACATTTTCTCTTGAACCTTTCCTTCTTCTTGAACCTTTCCTTCTTCTTGAACCTTTCCTTCTTCTTGAACCTTTCCTTCTTCTTGAACCTTTCCTTCTTCTTGAACCTTTCCTTCTTCTTGAACCTTTCCTTCTTCTTGAACCTTTCCTTCTTCTTGAACCTTTCCTTCTTCTTGAACCTTTTCCTTCTTCTTACAGGACTGGTCCTTAATGTGTCCGAATGAGTGTCCTGGCTTAGATGAGGTTTGGGGAGAGGAATTTGAGAAGCTCTATGAGAGGTAAGAGAAATGAAAGGATCTTTAAGCGGTGGTGACCCGTTCACAGAACTGCCCTTGTCATCCTCCTCCTCTGCTCTGCCCTGGGGAGGCCACAGCTGGAGCACTGGGACCAGTGCTGGGCTCTCCCCCCAGTTCCAGAAGGACAGGGAACTGCTGGAAGGACTCCAGTGGAGGCTGTGAGGATGATGAGGGGCTGGAGCATCTCTGTGCTGAGGAAAGGCTGAGGAACCTGGGGCTGTTCAGCTGGAGAAGAGCAGACTGAGAGGGGACCTCATTGATGCTGAGCAAGAGCTAAGGGCGAGGGGGGCAAGAGGATGGGGCCAGACTCTTCTCAGTGGTGCCTGGGGACAGGACAAGGGGAAACAGGCATAAACTGGGACACAGGAAGTTCATCTCAACCTGAGGAGGAACAGATTCCCGTGAGGGTGGCAGAGGCTGTCCAGAGGGTGTGGAGTCTCCTTCTCTGGAGATACTCAAACTCCCCTTGGAGTATCTCAAACCTCAAACTCCACCTGCTCTGGGTTAGGAATTGGGAGGTCTCCAGAGGTCCCTTCCAACCCCAGATCATTGTGTGATTCTGTTTCACTGCTGGTTGTGGAGAGCCTGGGAATTGCTAACCAACGTGTGCCCTTGCTGCAGTTACGAGAAGCAAGGCCGTGTCCGCAGGGTGGTGAAGGCCCAGCAGCTCTGGTACGCCATCATCGAGTCACAGACTGAGACGGGCACGCCGTACATGCTCTACAAAGACTCTTGCAACCGAAAGAGCAACCAGCAGAACCTGGGGACCATCAAATGCAGCAACCTGTGCACAGAGATAGTGGAGTACACCAGCAAAGATGAGGTGAGTGGAGATGAAGAGCTTGCAGCCCGTAGGAAAGCTGGTGGCTGTTCTTCTTGCAGCTTCCTTGCAGCTGGGAGTGTTTGGTTGGAGGAAGAGGAGGCTGAGGGGAGACCTCATCCCTCTCTCCAACTGCTTGGAAGGCCATTGCAGAGAGGTTGGTGCTGGTCTCTTCTCCCGGGCAATGAGCGCTGGAAGGAGAGGGAATGGCTTCCAGCTGCAGCAGGGGAGGGTTAGGCTGGCCATGAGGCAAGAATTCTTCCTAGCAAGAGTGGTCAGAGCCTGGACTGGGCTGCCCAGGGAGGGGGTGGAGTCCCCATCCCTGCCTGTGTTTCAGAGTCCATGAGCTGTGGTGTTGGGGGATCTGGTGTAGGGGAGACCTTTGTAGAGTGGGACTGATGGTGGGACTCCAGGATCCCAAGGGGCTCTGCCAACCAAAGAATTTGATGCTTCTGTGATTCCTAGAATGTGTCTGGCTCTTGGCTGGGGAAGGGAATGGGTAGCTAAGAAAATTCTGGGGGTGTTTTGACTCCGTGTGTGGGTCCCCCCCGCCCTGATCCCAACTCCCACGGAGGATTTGGTACAAAATGAGGTACCCACCAAAATGAACCGTGGGAAGTTTGAGGGGGAAAGGAGCTCCTTTCCTTGCTGGTGGCTGATCTGAGCATCTCTGCAGCTGCTGAGTTAGTAAAGCTGTACCTCTCCTGCCCTAGGGCTCACAGTTCAGCATCAGTCCCCCCCCTGAGTTCCCTGTGTTTTACCCTTATCTCGGTACCAATTTCATCACCAAAAGGGCTGTGAAGCCTTGGCAGAGGCTGCCCAGGGCAGGGCTGGAGTCACCATCCCTGGAGGGATCCCAAAGCCGGGCAGAGGTGGTGCTGAGGGACATGGGTCAGGGGTGGGAGTGTCAGGGGTGGGTTGATGGTTGGACTCCATGGTCTGAAAATGCCCTTCCAACCTCCACCATTCCCTGCTTCATAAAATCCTGAGTGGTCTCGAGGAGATGGAGAGCTCTCTTGCCTGCCTGCACTGCATGAAAAAATTTAGTTTGTTTCAATTCTGGGCGTGGAAATAATCTTAAATTGTGCAAAAAAAAAAGCCCTTATATTGTCTGGATGTCGTTGAGATCAGCTGGTGGTTGTGGCAAGACAGGAGAAGGTTAGGTTTGGTTTCTGGAAAGATGGCTTATGGGCAACAGGATTGGCCAGGCCAGAGAACTGGATTTATATCAGAGAATCATTTTGGTTGGCAGAGACCCTTGGGATCCTGGAGTCCCACCATCAGCCCCACTCTACAAAGGTCTCCCCTACACCAGATCCCCCAACACCACAGCTCACTGACTCAAACACAGGCAGGGGTGTGTTGATATTGACACCTGCTAAACCTCTTGAATTGCCCTTACCCTTTTTCTGCTACTCACAGGAGAGCAGGGGGACCAAGAGGGTGTTTTTCCAGCCTTGTAGGTTGCTTTGTTCTCCGTGTCCATGTAGTTTGGGCAGGGAACGTGCCCTGGCACTGAGTTGGTGGGTTTTTTTGCACAGGGGGTTGGCTGATGTCTCTGTTCTCACTCTTATCTTCTGCCCAGGTTGCAGTTTGTAATTTGGCCTCCATAGCCCTGAACATGTACGTCACCTCGGAGCACACCTACGACTTCAAGAAGCTGGCTGAGGTCACCAAAGTTATTGTCCGAAACCTGAACAAAATCATTGATATCAACTACTACCCCGTGCCAGAGGTGAGTGCTGCGTGGAGCTGCTCCAGGCTGAAGGTGTCCCCAGAGACTGGGGACAATGGCCTCTTGTCCTCTAGCATTCCCAGTTGAGTCCTGGGCAGAAGGAGCCACTGAGGGATGTTGTAAATCGATTTTAGGTGAATAGTAGGGACTTCCATTAACTGCCCATTTGTAGATGTGACCCCTCCTTAGTGGTTTCAACCCAGAAGAGCTTCTTAGTGAAGCAGCTCTACAAAAAGTCTCCCTGTCAGATGATTCTGCAGCTGGAATTTTTTGGTGTGTGTGAGTTTACATAAAGCACAGCACTAGGAGTGGAGGGTTGGGCAGAGGAGCCCCATGAAGTTCAACAAGGGCAAGCACAGGGTCGTGCACCTGGGGAGGAACAACCCCATGGACCAGGACAGGTTGGGGGGTGACCTGTTGGAGAGCAGCTCTGTGGAAAAAGACCTATGAGTCCTGGTGGGCAACGTGATGGCCCATGAGCCACCAACATGCCCCGGTGGCCAAGAAGGCAAATGGTCTCCTGGGGGGCATCAGGAAAAGTGTGACCAGCAGGAGGAGGGACATTATCCTCACCCTCTTCTCTGCCCTGGAGAGGCCACAGCTGGAGCACTGGGACCTGTTCTGGGCTCTAACCCAGTTCCAGAAGGACAGGGAACTGCTGGAGAGGGGACAGCTGAGGACCACCAAGATGATGATGGACTGGAGCGTCTCTCTTAGGAGGAAAGGTTGGGGGACCTGGGACTGTTTGGTCTGGAGAAGAGAAGGCTGAGGGAGGATCTGATCAACACCCAGAAATACTTCAAGGGGGGGTGTCAGGAGGATGGGGTCAGGCTTTTTCCAGTGATGCCCAGTGAGAGGACAAGAGGGAACGGGCACAAACTGGGACATAAGAACTTCCATCTCAACGTGAGAAGGAACTTCTTGCCTGTGAGGGTGGCAGAGCCCTGGCAGAGGCTGCCCAGAGAGAGGGTGGTGTGGTCTCCTTCTCTGGAGACATTCAAACTCCCCCTGGGCATGTTTCTGTGGGCCCTGCTCTGGGTGGCCCTGCTCTGGCAGGGGGTTGGAGTGGATGATCTCAGAGGTCCCTGCCAACCTGAGATCATTCTGTGATTCTGTGAAAGTGGAGCAGAGAGAGGACCCTGACGACACCCTGAGAAGGTGTAACTCAGTTTTGAGCTGCTGGTTGTATACGTTTTTGGGGAGGGTGCATGGGTGGCATTCTGGAAGGGAAGTGAGGAGAGGGCTGGTAATTGTTGAAGAAAACCAGGGCTTGCTGCGTTGCAAGGACCCAGAAAGGTGAGGAGCAGAGCTGGGCTTTGGAGGAGGAGATAAGCAGATACCCCAAAGGGTGAAGCCAGACGTGAGGAGGAGGAGGAGATGTTTCTGGCTGGTATTTGAGTGCATTTTCAATGTCTCCATGGGCCTCTTTGGGGTATGTTTTTCTTCAGAGCGTGCTCAGTGTTGGCTCCTGAGCGGCGGCTCCCTCTGCGCGTCAGGTGGAGCAGCTGAAAGCTTCCAGCAAACTTAATCTGGGTCCTCCAGTTCCTGCCACGCCAAACAGCGGGGAACTGGGCAGAACTGGGAGGCGGGGTGTGGCAGCAGAAAGGATGGCCCCTAGAAGCGAAGGCGATGGGAGGGAGGGAGGTTCCGGGTGACTCTCTCGGGGTTCTGCTAACGGCAGGTATTCTCTCTCCTTCAACGCCACCAGGCCGAGCGCTCCAACAGACGCCATCGGCCCATCGGCATTGGGGTGCAGGGCCTGGCAGATGCCTTCATCCTGATGCGGTACCCCTTTGAGAGCCCCGAGGCCCAGCGCTTGAACCAGCACATTTTTGAGACCATTTATTACGGGGCTTTGGAAGCCAGCTGTGAACTTGCCAAGGAGCAAGGGCCGTACGAAACCTATGAGGGTTCTCCCGTCAGCAAGGGGGTAAGTACCAGGCACTTGACACCAAACTGGGAGGAGTGGCTGACGGGCCAGAAGGCCATGCTGCCATCCAGAGAGACCTGGCCAGGCTGGAGAGTTGGGCAGAGAAGAACCTCATGAGGTTCAACAAGGGCAAGAGTAGGGTCTGGCATCTGGGCAAGAACAACCCCAGGTCCCAGGAGATGTTGGGAAACGACCTGCTGGAGAGGAGCAGCATAGGGGAAAGGGAGCTGGGGGTCCTGGTGGGCAGCAGGATGCCCATGAGCCAGCACTGTGCCCTCATGGCCAAGAAGGCCAATGGCATCCTGGGGTGTATCAGAAGGGGGGTGGTCTGTAGGTGGAGAGAGGTTCTCCTCCCCCTCTACTCCTCTGCCCTGGTGAGACACACTCTGGAATATGGTGTCCAGTTGTGGGCCTCTCTGGCCCCGTACTGGAGATCAGCCCTGAGGAGAAGGACTTGGGGATAATGGTAGAGGAGAAGCTCCACATGAGCTGGCAGCGTGCATGGGAGCCCAGAAAGCCAACCCCATCCTGGGCTGCATCAAGAGAAGGGTGGCCAGCAGGGTGAGGGAGGTGATTCCACCCCTCTGCTCTGCTCTGGTGAGACCCCACCTGGAGTCCTGTGTCCAGCTCTGGAGTCCTCAACAGAGAAAGGACATGGACCTGTTGGAACGGGTCCAGCAGAGGGCCACTAAGATGCTCAAAGGGCTGGAGCATGTCTCCTGTGAAGACAGGCTGAGGGAGCTGGGGTTGTTCACCTTGGAGATCAGAATGCTCCGGGGAGGCTTCAGAGCAGTCTTCCAATATCTAAAGGCAGCCTACAGGAGAGCTGGGGAGGGACTCTTTGTCAGGGAGTGCAGTGACAGGACAAGGGGTAACGGCTTTAAATTGGAAGAGGGGAGATTGAGATGAGATACCAGAAAGAACTTCTTTGGGGTGAGGGTGGCAAGAGCCTGGAAGTGGTTTCCTAGAGAAGCTGTGGCTGCCCCATCCCTGGAGGGGTTGAAGGCCAGGCTGAATGGGGCTTGGAGCAACCTGGGCTGGTGGGAGGTGCCCGTGCCCAGGGCAGGGGGGGGTGGAACTTGATCTTGAAGGTCCCTTCCAACTCTAACCTTTCTATGACTGTGAATTGCAGAGAATAGTTAATAGGAAGAACAGCTCATTTGATAAACTCTCAGCTGATAAAACCTGGAGCAGAGAGCTCTCACCCTGCCTAACTTGGGCTCCCCCTGTGTCCTTCAGATTCTTCAGTATGACATGTGGAATGTCACCCCCTCCGACCTCTGGGACTGGAAGGCTCTAAAGGAGAAGATCGCGAGGTGGGTGGTCTTGTGTCAGGCCTCAAATACACCCCGTTTGTCTCAGCTGACTAGAACCAAAGGGGCAGCTGTAAAAATGCTCCTGTGTTTCCCCACTGCCCCACTGCATCTTCAAAACTGGTTTGTGGATGGTTTTCTTCCATTTTGGCTCTTAGAAGCCAGAGGTTGCCCATCCCCATGACTCAGTTTGGGAAACTCTATTGTTAAAGGTGAAAACAGCAAAGACTTGAGTTACGCTTCCACATTTACCCCCGTTACAAGTCTAGTGGGGCTTCCCTCCCTTTACTGGAGGATTTGCAGGTTGCCCTGAGAAGGTGAGGGACCAGTAGAGGTTGGGAATTGGACCTATTAGAGAGGAGCAGTGTAGGGGAAAGTGAGCTGGGGGTCCTGGTGGGCAGCAGGATGCCCATGAGCCAGCACTGTGCCCTCATGGCCAAGAAGGCCAAGGGCATCCTGGAGTGGAGTAGAAGGGGGGTGGTTGGGAGGTCCAGAGAGGTCCCTCTCTCCTCTGCCCTGGTGCAACCCCATCTGGAATATGGTGTCCAGTTGTGGGCCCCTCAGGTCCAGGAGGACAGGGAACTGGTGGAGAGAGTCCAGGGCAGGGCTACCAAGATGCTGGAGGGAGTGGAGCATCTCCCCTAGGAGGAAAGGCTGAGGGAGCTGGGTCTCTTGAGCTTGGAGAAGAGGAGACTGAGGGGTGACCTCCTGGATGTTGGTAACTCTGGAAAGGGTGAGTGTCAGGAGGATGGAGCCAGGCTCTTCTCAGTGAGGTCCAAGGACAGGACAAGGGGCACTGGGTGGGAGCTGGAACAGAGGAGGTTCCACTTCAGGATGAGGAGGAACTTCTTGATGGTGAGGGTGAGGGAGCACTGGCAGGGGCTGCCCAGGGAGGTGGTGGAGTCTCCTTCTCTGGAGAGATTCCAGCCCCGCCTGGAGGCGTTCCTGTGTGACCTGCTCTGGGTGTTCCTGCTCCGGCAGGGGATGGACTGGAGGAGCTTTCAAGGTCCTTTCCAACCCCTGAGATTCTGTGATGCTGTGAGCTTTCAGAGCAGGAGTTGATTCACTGTGGCCCTCTTATCCCTCTGCAGAAAACTCTGCTGTTTGGGGTTTTCTCTGCCCTGTCTCCCTCGCTCAGAGCTCTCTAACTCCTGACTCCTGTTCCTAGGTACGGTGTCAGAAACAGCCTGCTCCTTTCTCCCATGCCAACCGCTTCCACCGCCCAGATCTTGGGCAACAACGAATCCATCGAGCCCTACACCAGTAACATCTACACCCGCAGGGTCCTTTCAGGAGAGTTCCAGGTAAAGCAAAGCACCGGGAGGAAAGAGGTTTTTGGGTTTTTTTTATAGCTCTTTGTCAACTTTCACTGCTAAGACAGACAATTTGGAGGCCACGCACTCGGTAACTCAGTCAGTTGATGTTTACGTTGAAGGCCAGAAGTGCCAAGGGCTTTAGCTTGTACTGTTTGTGGAAAAGCTGGAGCTTATGGCCTGGGTGAGCCTCCCATCTGCTGGATCCAGCACTGGCTGGAAGCATGGTCCCAAAGAGTGGTGCTCAATGGGGTTAGATCCAGCTGGTGGCCGGACACAAGGGGTGTTCCTCAGGGCTCAGTGTTGGGGCCATTCCTGGTTAATGTCTTCATGGATGATGTTGACAAGGATCTAGAGAGTTTGCAGATGACCCCAAGTTGGGTGGGAGTGTTGGTCTGCAGGAGGGCAGGGAAGTCTCTCCCTCCCTGCAGAGGGACTGGGATAGACTGGATGGATGGGCCCATGTTAATGGCATGGGCTTCACCAAGGCCAAGGGCCAGGTCCTGCCCTTGGGCCACCCCAACCCCAGGGATGGCTCCAGGCTTGGGGCAGTGTGGCTGGAGCTGCCTGGCAGAAAAGGCCCTGGGGGTGCTGGGTGCCAAGGGCTGAGCATGAGCCAGCAGAGTGCCCAGGTGGCCAAGAAGGCCAAGGGCATCCTGGCTTGTGTTAGAGCTGGTGTGACCAGCAGCAGTAGGGAGGGGATTGTCCCCCTGTGCTCAGCACTGGGGAGGCCACCCCTTGAGTGTGGTGTCCAGTTGTGGGCACCTCAAGCCCAGAGAGCTCTGGAGGGGCTGGAGCGAGTGCAGAGGAGGGAGACGGAGCTGGGGAAGGGCCTGGAGAATCCATCTCCTGAGGAACCATTGAGGGAGCTGGGAGTGTTTAGTTCTTACAAACTTCACCTGGGCCCTCAAATTCCTGCCCCACTGAAAAGCAGGCAATTGGGCAGAACTGGGAGGTGGGTTGTTGCAGATGGGCGTGCAGGTGAGCAGAACATACAGGACCATCGTCAATGCTTATGGCAAGAGGAAACGGCCTCCAGTTGCCCCAGGTGTGATTGAGGATGGAGATTGGGAAGAATTTCTTCCTGGAAAGGGCTGTGAAGCCTTGGCAGAGGCTGCCCAGGGCAGGGGTGGAGTCACCATCCCTGGAGGCGTCTCAAAGCCGGGCAGAGGTGGTGCTGAGGGACACGGGTCAGTGGTGGGTTTGGGCAGTGTTGGGTTGATGGTTGGACTCCATGGTCCCTTCCAACCTCTACAGTTCTGTGTTTCTCTGGCCTTTGCTCCTTCCAGGTTGTGAATCCACACTTGCTGAAAGATCTGACAGAGAGGGGTCTTTGGAATGAGGAGATGAAAAACCAAATCATTGCCCACAACGGCTCCATCCAGGTACGTGGTGAGGAACCAGGGAGGACAGCAGGGGCTTTCCTGCTTGTCTGGGAGGTGCTGGCTGGGTGGCTTGGGGACGTTGTTCTGAGGTCCCCTGTGTGTTTAACTCAGCCAGCCTGGGGGGAAGAAGCTGTCCTGAGCAGAGTCTCTGTTAGAAACGAGAAAGGATGTGTGCTCTACCTTGACTTCAGTAAAGCATTCAACACTGTCTCCCACAGCATCCTCGCAGCTCAACTGAGGAAGCGTGGCCTGGACCATGGGGTAGTGAGGTGGATTGTGAACTGGCTGAAGGATAGAAGCCAGAGAGTGGTGGTCAATGGGACAGAGTCTACTTGGAGGCCTGTATCTAGTGGAGTCCCTCAGGGGTCAGTACTGTTCAGTATATTCATCCAGGACTTGGATGATGGAGTGCACTGTCAGCCATTTTGCTGATGACACCAAACTGGGAGGAGTGGCTGACAGGCTAGAAGGCCGTGCTGCCATCCAGTGAGACCTGGCCAGGCTGGAGAGTTGGGCAGGGAGAAATTGAATGAACTAGAACAAGGACAAGTGTAGAGTCTGGCATCTGGGCAAGAACAACCCCAGGTCCCAGTAGAGGTTGGGAAATGACCTGTTGGAGAGGAGCAGTGTAGGGGAAAGTGAGCTGGGGGTCCTGGTGGGCAGCAGGATGCCCATGAGCCAGCACTGGGCCCTCATGGCCAAGAAGGCCAAGGGCATCCTGGGGTGTATCAGAAGGGGGGTGGTCAGTAGGTGGAGAGAGGTTCTCCTCCCCCTCTGCTCTGCCCTGGTGAGACCCCATCTGGAATATGGTATCCAGTTCTGGCCCCCTCAGTTCCTGGAGGCGTTCCTGTGTGACCTGCTCTGGGTGTTCCTGCTCTGGCAGGGGATGGGACTGGAGGAGCTTTCAAGGTCCCTTCCTGTCCCTGAGGTTCTGGGATTCTGTCTGATCTTGGTGGTAATTCGTTCCTGCTGGAGCCTCCCCTTGTCACGGAGAAGCCCAGTGGAAATGTCCATCATTACCCTACACGTAATTATTGCTGGGACCTCTGCCCAGCTGAGACCTCTGCCCAGCTGGAACATCTGCCCAGCTGGAACATCTGCCCAGTTGCGCTGCTTTATGCTCATTCTGGAAATGCTTGGATTCCCCTTGTCACCGCGATTGCGAAGGGGTGATCTCCTGGAAGGGAGCGGGTTTGAGATGGGCACTGAGGACATGACACCTGGATCCAGGGCTTGGGTGGAGAAGAGTCTCTGTGGGGTGAGTCAGTTTGTGCTGGGGAGCTGGAAATGCTGCTGTGAGCGTTGTGCCTGGAGCCCCTCACACTGACAGAGGGTGTCCCCCTTGGATGGAGGTTTGGAGGGGCAGTATCTGCTGGGGTGGCTTTTGGTGAGACCTCCCAGCTACTGAGAACAAACCAAAAAAAATTTAGGAGAGAGCTTTCTTGCTCAGAGTCCCCAGAAATAGCTGCCCTGTTCCAGCAAGTGAGGTCTCTTTATCCTTGGATGCTCCCAGATACAGAATCCTTGGATTCAGTGATGGAATTCAGCTGCAAAAGACCTGGATCCTGGTCAGGACGGCTGGGATCTCAGCAGCTGGGGAAGAATTTGGTTTTATAAAATATGAACGTTCTAAATGTGGTGTTGAGGGATCTGGTGTAGGGGAGAACTTGTAGAGTGGGGCTGATGGTTGGACTGGATGATCCCAGGGGTCTCTTCCAACCTGAATGATTCTATGATTCTATGATTCTAAATACAGACATTTGGGCAGCCACTGGTTACCCCTCATGGGCAAACTCTTCCTTTCAGAACATACCTGAGATCCCTGATGACTTGAAGCAGCTCTACAAGACGGTGTGGGAGATCTCCCAGAAGACTGTCCTCAAGATGGCAGCGGACAGAGGCGCGTTCATCGATCAGAGCCAGTCTCTCAACATCCACATCGCCGAGCCCAACTATGGCAAACTCACCAGCATGCACTTCTACGGCTGGAAACAGGTACTGGGGGTGAGGGGTGGTGTCTGGAACAGGCAGCCAACGGGGGCTGATAAGTTCCTCCACGAAAAGCAGAGGGCAAACGACTGTGTCCTTCCAAGAATCTGGTGTTGGCAGTGGAGTAGGTCTCTCTTGTGAGGAATAAGGCTGCGGATGCTCGCAGCAGCGCTCCCGTTCATCCTGACTATCACAGAATCATGGAATGATCTGGGGTTGGAAGGAACCTCTGGAGATCATCTCTTCCAAACCCCCTGCCAGAGTAGGTCCACCCAAAGCAGGTCCCACAGGAAAGTGTCCAGGTGGGGTTGGAATGTTTCCAGAGAAGGAGATTCAGCTACCTCTCTGGGCAGCTTCTTCCAGGGCTCAGCCACCTTCACAGGAAAGAAGTTCCTCCTCATGTTGAGATGGAACTTCTTATGGCCCAGTTTGTGCCTGTAACACCTTCTCCTGTCCCCAGACACCACTGAGAAGAGTCTGGCCCCATCCTCTTGCCCCCCTTGTCCTTAGCTCTTGCTCAGCATCGATGAGGTCCCCTCTCAGTCAGCTCTTCTCCAGCTGAACAGCCCCAGGTCCCTCAGCCTTTCCTCAGCACAGAGATGCTCCAGCCCCTCATCATCTTTGTAGCCTCCTTCCAGCAGTTCCCTGTCCTTCTGAAACTGGGGGAAAAGCCCAGCACTGGTCCCAGTGCTCCAGCTGTGGCCTACCCAGGGTGGAGTGGGAGGATGACTTCCCTCCTTCTGCTGGTCATGCTCTTCTTGATGCCCCTCAGGAGACCATTTGCCTTCTTGGCCACCAGGTTATGTTGCTGGCTCATGGTCATCCTGTTGCTCACCAGGACCCCCAGACCTTTCTCCTCAGAGCTGCTCTCCAGCAGGTCACCCCCAACCTGTCCTGATCCATGAGGTTATTCCTCCCCCCATGCAGGACCTTGCCTTTACCCTGGTTGAACTTCATGAGGTTCCTCTCCCCCCAACTCTCCAGCCTGTTGGGGTCTTGCTGGATGGTGGCCCAGCCTTCTGGTGTGTCACCCACTCGTCCCAGCTTTGTGTCACCAGCACACTTGCTGACCACTGCTAGCCATGGCTGCCAGGCTGGGGCAGTGATAGCAGAGGTTGGCCTCAGCAGGTCATACAGGCTCTATGTCCTGCCCGATCTCCAGCTGATTCCAGCTTGTGCTTTCCCTCTGCAGGGCCTGAAGACTGGCATGTACTACCTACGGACAAAACCAGCTGCCAACCCCATCCAGTTCACCCTGAACAAGGAGAAACTCCGGGAGCGGGAGAAGGCCTCCAAGGAAGAGGAAGAGAAGGAGAGGAACAAAGCAGCCATGGTGTGCTCCCTGGAGAACCGAGATGAGTGTCTGATGTGCGGCTCCTAACGGACCTCCTCTGCGGTGCCAGCAAAGCCCTGCCACCCTGCTGGAGTCCCGCTGTAACTGGTGTAACCCTATATAAAGTTATAACTGGTATGATTTCGGGATGCAGAGGCTTTGCTGGGGCTGGGGCAGGAGGTGAGATGATAGTCGTGTGTTGTAGCTTCCCCCCCTGCGGCTGGGGGTCGGGGCATGGGCCCGGGTAGGGTGCAGAGGAGGGTTGTGTATTGCTTTAGTAGCTGGGGTTCCCCCAAACTCAAGTGCTCTTGCACGGTCTCAGATTGAAGCCCATGGGCAGGACTTCTCCTGAACAGACAGGGAGAGAAGAGTTAACGCCACTTTCCCTGAAGATCTGCCCAGGGGAGACTTGAGGCAGCTCTTGTCATTTTCTAAAGACTGTCTGACTGACAGCCTTCTCCTTTGCTGTGATCAGACAGCAGGAGAACAGCCCCAGGCTGGGGGTGCTGTGTGCTTGCTGTGCTGTCTCTCAGGGCAAAGGAGCTTGGAAAACTGGCCAGGCAGACCCTTCTCCCACCGTCACTTCCTCTCCTTGGCCCCTCTTCCCTGCCCAAAAAGGCTTCTGGAAGGTGCAGACTGGTGGTAGGTGTGCTGCCACCCGAAGAGTTCATCTCCTCCCAGCCTCCCAGGGCAAATGTGCTCGGTTAAAGGTTCCTTTTCCAGTTCTGACCAGGAAAGGGCACAACTGCTGGGGTGCTGGTTTCTTTCTCCCTATTAAAAACACGCTCTTAATTTATCAGCCGCTTGGCTGGTAACGAGCTTCCGAGAGCTGACCTTGGCCAGAGAGCCTGACAGCCCTCTCAAGTGCAGGCACCACTATCTATTTTTTTATTTTTATAGGTTTTTTTTTTCCCAGGAGTCACATTTATTGCCCCCAGCCAGTTATTGGATCTTTTTAAAAAGGCACATTTTCCCTCACCCCTGGGCTGAGCTCCCAGCTCGGGCACCATGGGGCTGTGGCACCCGCTCCCTGGGTGTTTATTGAATCCCTGTAACCACACGAGTAACCCTTCAGTCCAGCCAAAGCCAATAACGTGCAGAATGGGGGAGGAATGAGCAAGCAGGAGCTCGGGAAGGCTCTTTCTGATTGAAAAATGAACTGTCGCAGCTGGGGGCTGAGAGCTCGTTTGTGAGCCCTGCGCCTCCTGAGCACGGCTCCTCTCGGAAGGGGCTGAAGGCTCCTGTGTGAAATGAGGCAGGGAAGAACAAGCCTGTTTGCTGGGGCAACTGGCATGAGCTTGGTTGGGTGCTAGGTCCTTTGTGGCGTTTGGAAGATCTGGGCTGAAGGTAAATAGGAGAAAGGGGCTGATTTACTCCACCCAGAGTCCTGCATCCAGCTTTGGGGCTTCATAACAGGAGAGACATGGACCTGATGGAGCGGGGTCAGAGGAGGCTCTGGAGATGCTGGAGGGGCTGGAGCGAGTGCAGAGGAGGGAGACGGAGCTGGGGAAGGGCTTGGAGAATCCATCTCCTGAGGAACCCTTGAGGGAGCTGGGAGTGTTTGGTTGGAGGAAGAGGAGGCTGAGGGGAGACCTCATCCCTCTCTCCAACTGCTTGGAAGGCCATTGCAGAGAGGTTGGTGCTGGTCTCTTCTCCCGGGCAATGAGCGCTGGAAGGAGAGGGAATGGCTTCCAGCTGCAGCAGGGTAGGGTTAGGCTGGCCATGAGGCAAGAATTCTTCCCAGCAAGAGTGGTCAGAGCCTGGACTGGGCTGCCCAGGGAGGGGGTGGAGTCCCCACTCCTGCCTGTGTTTCAGAGTCCATGAGCTGTGGTGTTGGGGGATCTGGTGTAGGGGAGACCTTTGCAGAGTGGGGCTGATGGTGGGACTCCAGGATCCCAAGGGGCTCTGCCAACCAAAGGATTCGATGATTCTATGAAAGGCTGAGGGACTCGGTTCTGTTTGGGCTGGAGAAGACTAAGGGGGGGGCAGATCTGGTCAATACCTATAAATACTTGAAGGGGGGATTGTCAGGAGGATGGGGCCAGGCTTTTTCCAGTGGTGCCCAGTGAGAGGACAAGAGGGAACGGGACAAACTGGGACATAAGAAGTTTCATCTCAACATGAGGAGGAACTTCTTCACTTTGAGGGTGGCAGAGCCCTGGCAGAGGCTGCCCAGAGAGAGGGTGGTGGAGTCTCCTTCTCTGGAGACATTCCCACCCCACCTGGACACGTTCCTGTGAGACCTGCTCTGGGTGGACCTGCTCATTGCAGAGGGTTGGTGGGTGGTCTCCAGACGTCCTTTCCAATCCTAGATCTTTCTGTGATTCTGGGATTTCCCTGCTCCTGGCCCTGTCTTGCTGGTTCCTGGGGGTGAGCCTCTGCTCCCAGCCCAGCTCCCTCCTTCCCACCCCTCTGCTCACCCGGGGAATTCTCACTCTGGGAACCACACTTGGGTTTTTCCCCGCAAAGTGCGACCCTTCCCCTGGGTTTTGGCTGCATTTCAGGGGGTGGATCTGGGGCTCTGTCCCCTGGCTGAGGTCACTCAGCGTCCCCTCCTCTCCCCGGGACAAGTGACAGCCCTCCTCAGACGTGGGCTTTTCTCCATGGCTTGGGACCCTGAGCCCCTGTGAGGGCTCTGACTTTCACTTCCTTTTCTTCCTTCCTCCGTGTGAGTTTGAGCTGGAGCCACGTAATTTATGGCAGCAAAGTGTCACTGAGGGTCTGAGCCCGGCAGCCGCAGTGCAGCAAGGACAGGTCTCCCCCACTCTGCCCAGGGCTCTTTCTGATCCGTTTTCCTATTTAAAAAGAAAAAAAAACCTACAATTTTTAATGTATTGCTTTTGTGTGCTTGTAGAAAGCGTCCTTCCAACTTTCTGTAGATGCTGTTGGAGATAATCAAGGGCAAAGAGAGAGCGGAGCCCACAGCCTCCCCCCGGCCTCCAGCTCTGCCCAGAGCTCATTGTGCTTCGTAAATAAATAAGGTATTTTTGCTGGGGTGGGGTCATAGAATCCCTCATGTGGGCAGAGCCCCTTGGGATCCTGGAGTCCCACCATCAGCCCCACACTGCAAAGGTCTCCCCTACACCAGATCCCCCAACACCACAGCTCATGGACTCGGAAACACAGGCAGGGGTGGGGACTCCACCCCCTCCCTGGGCAGCCCAGTCCAGGCTCTGACCACTCTTGCTGGGAAGAATTCTTGCCTCATGGCCAGCCTAACCCTACCCTGCTGCAGCTGGAAGCCATTCCCTCTCCTTCTAGCGCTCATTGCCCGGGAGAAGAGACCAGCACCAACCTCTCTGCAATGGCCTTCCACGCAGTTGGAGAGAGGGATGAGGTCTCCCCTCAGCCTCCTCTGCCTCCAACCAAACACTCCCAGCTCCCTCAAGGGTTCCTCAGGAGATGGATTCTCCAGGCCCTTCCCCAGCTCCGTCTCCCTCCTCTGCACTCGCTCCAGCCCCTCCAGATCTCTCTGGGCTTGAGGTGCCCACAACTGGACACCACACTCAAGGGGTGGCCTACCCAGTGCTGAGCACAGGGGGACAATACCCTCCCTACTGCTGCTGGTCACACCAGCTCTAACACAAGCCAGGATGCCCTGGCCTTCTTGGCCACCTGGGCACTCTGCTGGCTCATGCTCAGCCCTTGGCACCCAGCACCCCCAGGGCCTTTTCTGCCAGGCAGCTCCAGCCACACTGCCCCAAGCCTGGAGCCATCCCTGGGGTTGGGGTGGCCCAAGGGCAGGACCTGGCCCTTGGCCTTGGTGAAGCCCATGCCCTTGTTGAAGGTCAGGGAGGGGAAGGTGCTAATTCTCCCCTGGAGTTTTTGCATTGCCTGGATCTTTGTTTCATTAGGGTTTTTTTCCCCCTCTGATGTTGAAGTCTAACTCTGTTACGAGCATAAAACACTGCTCTGTGGCTCTTTCTGTTTAATATTCATTTCCCAGCTCCGTCAGCTCCGGTTCTGCGGTGCCTCCTGTCCGAGCCCTGTCCCTGCAGCCCAGCAAGGCCACCCAGGGCTCTAAACACCTAATCTCTCCTGAAAAAAAAAGAGACACAGCAGCCCTGGGCACCTTGGCCCTTTTTTGGGGTTGTTCCTGGCCTTTTCGTGCGTCTCCAGACAATCCCTGGCTGCCGTGGAAGTGAAATCACAGACGTAAAAGGTGAAACACTCTAACACCTGAGAGAGACTTTAAAGGTTTCACCCAAACCTCTGGTGCCTCCCAAAGACTGAGTCCAGTGGTGGGAGGAGAGCACCTCGCTGGGGATGGTTTGGGTGGGAAGGGACCTTAAAGACCACCCAATTCCCTCCAGGGACACCTCCCCCCAGACCAAGCCCCCTCCAACCTGGCCTTCATCCCCTCCAGGGATGGGGCAGCCACAGCTTCTCAGGACAACCTGTTCCAGGCTCTCACCACCCTCACCCCAAAGAAGTTCTTCCCCACAGCTCAGCTTGCTCTCCCAGGTAGGAGATGGTTGCCCACGCTGGTCAGATGCCCCATGGCCCTGGGGCTCTTTGGGGCCATGTTTAACCTTGTGATGGTGTACCTTCTCAGTGCTGGGTTGACAGTTGGACTCCATGGTCTGGAAGGTCCCTTCCAACCTTCACCTTTCTGTTGGTCTATCCCTTGCCCTCAAGGCTGGGGCTGCTGGAGTATGGTGGGACCCATCACCAGTAACTGCCAACCTTACTCCCAAAGCACTGACCTGTCTGAAGCTGTATCTCAGTGTCCCACCATGTGTCACCCACGAGACTCAGTGGGTCTGGCTGTCCTCCCACGTTCTGCCATCACTTATCTCGTAGGGATAATTGGGAGAGGGTGGGTTATTTTAATTGCAGCGTGGACTATGAACCAGTCCTGAGCATTGGGACAGAGAAAAGCTGCAAGATGCAGCCTGAGGTTCCCTGGTGCTGCGTCACGTCTCTCAGGCCGATTCCAGGGAGCTTATCCTACACCGTGTTCTCTACTCCTCATGATCTGGGAAGGGAACCAGTGCCTTCCCAGCCCTCCATCCAGCAACTTAAACTGGTCTCTTACAGGCAGCGATGACCCGGAGGTGCTGGTGGACAACTGGCTAAACCAGGTCTCCCCAGAGCCTTCTCCAGGCTGAACAGCCCCAGCTCCCTCAGCCTGTCTTCACAGCAGAGCTGCTCCAGCCCTCTAAGATCTTGGTGGGCTCTGCTGAATCTGTTCCAACAGGTCCATGTCTGTTCTCTGTTGAGGACTCCAGAGCTGGACACAGGACTCCAGGTGGGGTCTCACCAGAGCAGAGCAGAGGGATGGAATCACCTCCCTCACCCTGCTGGCCACCCTTCTCTTGATGCAGCCCAGGATGGGGTTGGCTTTCTGGGCTCCCATGCACGCTGCTGGCTCATGTGGAGCTTCTCCTCCACCATCACTCCCAAGTCCTTCTCCTCAGGGCTGCTCTCCAGCCCTTCTCCACCCAACCTGTCTTTGTGCTTGGGATTGCCACGTCCCAGGTGCAGGACCCTGCCCTTGGCTTGGTTGAACTTCATGCCATTTGCACTGGTCCACCTCTCCAGCCTGTCCAGGTCCCTCTGGATGGCATCCCTTCCCTCCAGTGTGTCCACTGCAGCACCGAGCTTGGTGTCATCAGCGAACTCACTGAGGGTGAGCTCCATCCCACTCTCTATGTCTCCCACAGAGATGTTAAATAGCACTGTTCCCATTACCGACCCCTGAGGAACCATTAAAGAGCCCACCATGTCCCTGCCTGCCTGAGGACCACTGGAAAATGAACTGGAGTCATGGAGGTGCCAGAAAAGCGATGGCTTTCAACTGGTTACCACAAAGGTGAAGAGAAATTTTACAAGTCCAGGTGGATGCTGGCAGAGAGGCGAAGGCAGAGGGGTCACAAGGTGGACATTGGCTACAGAGGCATAAAACACCTCTGAAACTCACTGGAGTCCTCAGGGAGGGAGGTGGGGAAAGAGAAGGTCCCCCAAGGCTGCGCTCTGTACCAGGCAGAGCCTAAAAGAGGCCCAAAAGCCTCCTTATTAGTAGATGTCCAGAGGAGAGCCACCAAGCTGGAGAGCCACCAAGCTGGTGAGGGCCCTGGAGAACAAGTCCTGTGAGGAGAGGCTGAGGGAACTGGAATGGGCTGCCCAGGGAAGTAGGGGAGTCCCCATCTCTGACTGTTTCATAGTCGATGAGATGTGGTGTTGGGGGATCTGGTGTAGGGGAGACCTTTGTAGAGTGGGGCTGATGGTGGGACTCCAGGATCCCAAGGGTCTCTTCCAACCAAAATGATTCTATGATTCTTCTCCAAGAAGGGCACTGAAGTGCTGGAATGTGTCCAGAGGAGAGCCATCAAGCTGGTGAGGGCTCTGGAGAACAAGTCCTGTGAGGAGAGGCTGAGGGAACTGCGGAGAGAGTCCAGGGCAGGGCTACCAAGATGCTGGAGGGAGTGGAGCATCTCCCCTGGGGAGCTGGGTCTCTTGAGCTTGGAGAAGAGGAGACTGAGGGGTGACCTCCTGGATGTTGATGAATCTGGAAAGGGTGAGTGTCAGGAGGATGGAGCCAGGCTCTTCTACCCACCTTGCAATGGTCTCAGAGAGGACCAGGTGGATGCCCTGGTGTTTTATGCCTTCAGCTGAGGCTGGTGCTGCTTTGCCCCAGGGAGACACCTCCATGGGCAGGGACTGGGTAGACTGTGTTCCCCCTTCCCAGGCTGGGAAGAGGAGGACTATCCCTGTGGTGGCCTCAGCCCAGTGCTTTGCAGGCAGAGAGAGAGGAAGGTCAGGTAAGAAATGGGGTGTGGGAGAGATTTGGACATGGGTGGGAGCGGTGAGAGACTTGGACATGGGGCAAGAGGGTGTGATGGGGCAACCATCCCTTCTCAGGGGGAAAGGTACTGGGGATGATGGTGACACTGGATGGGGATGGCTGTGGGGCTGTTGGAGCTCTGCTCTCTGCCATCCTTCTCTCATCTGGTGGGCACAGTGCCCCTCCTGGGCTGCCCTGTCGGGCCATGGGGTGCTTCAGGGTCACAGGACAAGGACATCCATCCAAGACCGGCTTGGATGGGGCTTGGAGCAACCTGGTCTGGTGGGAGGTGTCCCTGGATGGAACTGGATGGTCTTTAAGGTCCCTTCCAATCTGAAGCATTCCACGATTCTATAATGGGTTGGTGCTGTCCTCTGCCACCGCCTGCCCATCTGTCCCTGGCCATGTCACCCAGCCTTCACCTCCTGCTGCCACCCCTGCACCCGTGCCTGGCCCGGGGCCGGAGGGACCACACCAAAATGACCACTGGAGTGTTTAAAAACTGCTGCTCAAACAGGACCCCAGTTCTCAGCTTTTGTCCCAAACCAGAGCCGGGGCCACAGGTGCCCTGGGGAAGGTGGCACAGCCCTCCTGCCAGCCTGGTGACACTGGATGTGCACTGGGGAGGTGGCAGGGCAAGGGGGTGGCAGAGCAAAGGGAGGTGGTGGCAGTGGGTGGCAGTGCAGAGAGATGGCAGGAGGTGGCAGTGCAAAGGGAGGCAGTGCAAGGAGGTGGCAGGGAGCAGATAGCAGTGCAGGAGGTGGCAGTGCAGGGAGGTGGCAGGAGGTTTCAGTGCAATGGGTGGCAGAGCAGTGGTGGCAGGGGATGGCAGTGTAGGGAGATGGCAGGAGGTGGCAGTGCAGGGGGTGGCAGGGAAGTGGTGGCAGGGGATGGCAGTGTAGAAGGGTGGCTGTGCAGGGGGTGACAGTGGCAGGGGCTGGCAGGGCGGGAATGGCAGTGCAGGAGGTGGCAATGCAGGCAGGTGGCAGGAGGTGGCAG
>VZTM01018541.1:145558-190420 GCA_013400555.1 Jacana jacana
TAGGGGGTGGCAGGGAGGGGATGGCAGTGCAGGGGGTGGCAGGGAGGGGTTGGCAGGGAGGAGGCGGAGGGGGTGGCAGTGCAGTGGGTGGCAAGGAGACGGTAGCAGTGCAGGGAGCGGGTGACAGTGCACGGGATGGCAGTGCTTCCTCCTGGCCAGCAGGTGCCTCCCGCGCTCCACGCTGCCAGCGGTGCCCGGTGCCACAGCGATGTCCCCAGGGCCGCCGTTTGCTGCTCGCCCGGAGCGGAGGGAAGAGCTTTGAAGACGCATTCATTTATTTTGGTCACCTCCCAGACCTCCTGGCAGAGCAGCAGCAGCAGCAGCAGCAGCAGCAGGGAAAGGCTGCCCTCCCTGGGCTTGTGGTCCCTGGCCAGCAGAGCCATTGCCACCCTTGCAGAGGTGCCAACCCCTTGGAAGGACCACCTCTTGCCAAGGAGGTGCTGGAGATGTGCAGGGCATCATCCAGACGCATGCACTGCCTCCAGTTTTGGGGGGGTCCCAACGTCAGAAGGACATGGAGCTGTTGGAGTGGGGCCAGAGGAGGCCACAGAGGTGCTGGGAGGGCTGGAGCCCCTCTGCTGGGAGGACAGGCTGAGAGAGTTGGGGGGTTCAGCCTGGAGAAGAGAAGGCTCCGGGGAGACCTTGGAGCCCCTTCCAGTCCCTAAACGGGCTCCAGAAAAATTGGGAAGGGACTCTGGATGAGGGAGGGGAGCCCTAGGACAAGGGGGAAGGGTTTGACACTGAAAGAGGGGAGATGGAGCTGAGATGTGGGGAAGAACTTCTTTGGAGTGAGGGTGGTGAGAGCCTGGCCCAGGTTGCCCTGAGAAGCTGTGGCTGCCCCATCCCTGGAGGGGTTGAAGGCCAGGTTGGAGGGGGTTTGGAGCAACCTGGTCTAGTGGGAGTCATCCCTGCCCAGGGCAGAGGGTGGCACTGGGGGGTCTTTAAGGTCGCTTCCCACCCAGACTATCCTGTGATTCCATGAAATCTCAGGGCAGGAAAGAGATCTGCTCCAGGTTTTGGCCAGCCCCACTGTAGGGCTGAGGAGGGCTTGGTGTCCAGAGTGGGACTCCAGCTTACACAGTGCGTTGGGCTGTGCATCACATTGTTTCTCCATGGGGTCCACCATCCAAGAGTGGAAAGGCCTTCAGGGCACCATCCCAAGTGCTCCAGCACACCCCACGGCCAGTGTCACCCCAGCAGCCGTGAGCTGGATGTACAGGACTGGTGGCTGGGGACCAGCCGTGACCTGGAGGATATACACCATCTCTTCTACTGCCCATTGCCAACTGGGTTCACCAGCAAATCCCCTGTTCCTCACCAGGTGTCACCTCCTGGCCTTGCACAGCTCTGCTGGGCTCAGCCCAGTGCAGCACGATGGGGTGGTTTGAGGAAGGTGACCTCAAAGTGTCCCATGTGTGTTAGGTCGGGGGCTCAGCCCAGCAGCTCCCCACAGCCCCACCGTGGCCGTTCGCAGGCTCAGACCATTCTCCAGTCTTGTCCCTCTGGTCCCACCCTGGGATAAAATGCTCTGGGGGTACCCAGGACACTCCATTCCCAGAGTATCTGCCTCTGGGGTTGTGCCCATACAGGGAAGGGATGTGGGAGAAGGTAGACGTTTTGCAACCCAGAGTGTTCTTGACCACTCCCACACCAGTCCTGTCCCCTTGGCCACCTCTCAGTGGCTCAGGCATGCTGAGGCTTGTCCCAGTCCACCAGCTGGGATGGGAGCAGGAGGCAGTGGTGGCCAAAGAACCTGTTACCAACGTTCTCAGCTCCTCCTGCTGAAGATGCCCACTCTGGACCTGCTTCTTCTGGGACCTCACCTTGAACCAGCTCAGCAAAGATCTGATGATACTGGAGCTCATGCAAGGGCAGCCATGCCCAGTCGGGTTGGGAACAGGGTGGCTGAAATGGGGGGCTGTGAGGTCTCCCCTCCCCATCCCATCCCATCCCATCCCATCCCATCCCATCCCCTCCCATCCCAATGCCCGTGCCATGCCATGCCATGCAATCCCATCCCTATCCCATCCCTATGAACAGGTCATGCCATGCTATCCTATCTCATTCCATCCCCAACCCCATCCCATTCCACCAGTTTGTTCCAGTTTGGCAGGTTGTCTTCTGACACTGTAGATCAGCTCTGCAGAGAGGGAGCTGGGAGTTCTGGGGTGCAACAAGCTGCCCACGAGCCACCAACATGCCCTGGTGGCCAAGAAGGACAATATTTTCCTGAGGGGCAACATGAAAAGCATGACCAGCAGGTTGAAGGAGGTCATCCTCCCACTCTGCTCTGCCCTGGGGAGGCCCCAGCTGGAGCACTGGAACCAGTGCTGGGCTTCCCAGTTCCAGAAGGACAAGGAACTGCTGGAGAGAGTCCAGTGGAGGCTGTGAGGATGATGAGGGGCTGGAACATCTCTGTGCTGAGGAAAGGCTGAGGGACCTGGGTCTGTTCAGCTGGAGAAGAGCAGACTGAGAGGGGACCTCACTGGTGCTGAGCAAGAGCTAAAGGGTGGTGGGGACAAGAGGATGGGGCCAGAATCTCCCCAGTGGTGCTTGGGGACAGGAGAGGGGCAGCAGACATAAACTGGGATGTGGGAAATTCCATCTCATCATGAGGAGGAACTTCTTGACTTTGAGGGAAGCAGAGCCCCGGCAGAGGCTGCCCAGAGAGAGGGTGGAGTCTCCTTCTCTGGAGACATTCAGACCCCACCTCAACACGTTCCTGTGGGACCTGCTCTGGGTGGCCCTGCTCTGGCAGGGGGTCGGACTGGAGATGTCTCCAGAGGTCCCTGCAGACCCCTGCCAGGCTGGAATTCTGCGTGACCCCCCCAGCACATACACCCCCCCTCCATCAGGACTGGGCAGGGGGGTTGTGATGGATCATGGCATCCAGCTGAGCACTCCCTGGGGACCAGGCCCAATCCTGCAGAAGGCCGTGGGCCACCATGCACCATCCCCTTGCCAGGGGCAGAGGTGTCGGGCCTTGTGGCCCCCCCTGACCCGAGACAGGACCATCCCTCCAGAGATCTCCCAGGCCTCAGACTGACTTTCTTTCCTGGGCTTTCAGCCAAGTCAAAGTTAAAAGCAATTTAACTTTGGGTTTGTTTTGTTACCTTGGGTCTTTCTTTTTCTCTTCCCCTCCCCACAAGGACGTCAGACTCCCTTCCTGGGAGTAGTCCAATTAGTGCTAACGAGCTGGATGATAATTACAGCACGGGGAGGGGTGGGGGGTCAC
This sequence comes from Jacana jacana, assembly GCA_013400555.1. Taxonomy (NCBI): domain Eukaryota; kingdom Metazoa; phylum Chordata; class Aves; order Charadriiformes; family Jacanidae; genus Jacana; species Jacana jacana. The sequence continues at coordinate 148,794 of VZTM01018541.1, forward strand.
AAGAGGATTGATCGCTGGCGAGGCCGGCTCGCTGCCACGGGGCCAATTAGCGGGTTTGGGACTGATGACACTTTTACAGCGATTGTTTTTGCATCGGTTTCTTTGCCGCAGCCAGGTCTGGTGGCACTGTGTGTGTGTGTGTGTGACCGTCCCTGTGTCACCCCTTGGTCACCACACTTTGGGGCCACAGAACCCCAGTCCCTCTTTCCAGACCTTTCTCTTCTTAATTAACTCCTTTCCAAAGCCCCTCTCCCCCTGCTCCCCCACTCCCACCTCTGCTCAGGGGCACTGGTGGCACTGGGACCCTTCTGTCCCCTTGAGGGGGGTGTCTTTGTCCCCTCTGCAGAAGGAGGTGGTGGGTTTGGGGGAGCTGTGCCTTGCTGTCCCCTGGAACTCACTATGGCCAGGAAGGGACTCTCCTGGGGGGCTCCATGGGGACCCCCAAGTCCCCTCCTGGTGTCAAGGTTGGGGGGGGGACGGACAGGGGGGAGTGTGTGTGTGTGTTTGTTCCAAATCCCAGTTTTTCAGAGATTTGTTAAAAAAACAGGGTTCATCCATCCCCACCCCCCCAACCCTGTCCCCACCATCCATCCCCCAAAGCCAAGCCCAGGGTTGGGACAGTTTTAGGGGCTGAAAATGAGGTGATATGAGAACGTCCAGTCCCACCACCCACCGTCAGGAGTTTGGGGGGGGGGATGTTCCGAAAGGGACACCCTTGTGCTTGCAGACCCCGAGCAGGATGGTGCAGTGCAGCCCTGTGAGGAAATGCCCCTGAAAAGTGTCATTTTAGAGTTAAAATTTTGAGAGTGACCTCGGGGCATGGGCTGTGGTGGGAATGGAGGGTGCAGGCAGGAGCTGAATGGTGGGATCTGGGGGGAAACAAGGGGGGTGTGTCGGGGGGTGTGTGTGTCTGTGCTCAACCTGGGGCCCCACAAGCTGGTGCTGGACTTGCAAAGGGCAGGATGTCCTGCTGACAAAGAGGAAATTGAAAAATAATTAAATTATAAAATAGATCCCCCCAGTCAAAGCAGACCTTTTTTTGCAAGAAAACTAAGATTTGGTTAAAGGACAGGCCTACCTCCCTAGGGAATAATTTTACCCAAGTATCTCCTCTTCAACCAAGTACCCAGTGTGTTTATAATGATGGGATTGTTTAGTTTGAGGAAGAGGAGGCTGAGGGGAGACCTCATCCCTCCCCCCAACTGCTTGAAAGGGCATTGGAGGATGGTTGGTGCGGGTCTCTTCTCCCGGGCAATGAGCGCTGGAAGGAGAGGGAATGGCTTCCAGCTGCAGCAGGGTAGGGTTAGGCTGGCCATGAGGCAAGAATTCTTCCCAGCAAGAGTGGTCAGAGCCTGGACTGGGCTGCCCAGGGAGGGGGGGGGGAGTCCCCACCCCTGATTGTGTTTCAGAGTCCATGAGCTGTGGTGTTGGGGGATCTGGTGTAGGGGAGACCTTTGTAGAGTGGGGCTGATGGTGGGACTCCAGGATCCCAAGGGGCTCTGCCAACCTGAAGGATTCTGTGATTCTCTGATCGAATCATAGAATCATTCAGGTTGCCACTCTTGCTGGGAAGAATTCTTGCCTCATGGCCAGCCTAACCCTACCCTGCTGCAGCTGGAAGCCATTCCCTCTCCTTCTAGCGCTCATTGCCCGGGAGAAGAGACCAGCACCAACCTCTCTGCAATGGCCTTTCAAGCAGCTGTAGAGAGGGATGAGGTCTCCCCTCAGCCTCCTCTTCCTCCAACCAAACACTCCCAGCTCCCTCAAGGGTTCCTCAGGAGATGGATTCTCCAGGCCCTTCCCCAGCTCCGTCTCCCTCCTCTGCACTCGCTCCAGCCCCTCCAGAGCTCTCTGGGGTTGAGGTGCCCACAACTGGACACCACACTCAAGGGGTGGCCTCCCCAGTGCTGAGCACAGGGGGACAATCACCTCCTACTGCTGCTGGATCCATGCCCCCCTCCCTGCCCACCTCCCCACAGCATCCCTGACCCCGGGCACCTACAGCCCAGCACTCACTGGGTTAAACCGTTGTTTGTTTTGGACTCTTCACCCGAAGGAGAGATTAAAAATTCGCAAATGAGCTAATTCTGGCTAATAGCTGGAGGTGTCCTGAGGCTAATTACCGAGCTGCATCCATGAGTGGCTACTTTGCAGGTAAACACCCCGGAAAGTGCCTCTTTCCTCTGGGCTCCTGTCACCAGGGATGGACCAACCTGGGGCCAGTGGAGATGCTCCATGGCCAGGAGCAAGGCAAGCCAGATCACGGGCAGAGCTCTGGTGACACGGCCACCCCGAGCTCCCCACCATCACAGCCACGACGTTTGCAGGAGGGACCCTGTGGGGACTCCGTTGCTGGCTCTTGGGCTCTGCCCACCCAGTGCTTCAAGAGGCTCCAGCAAATCTGGGGAGGGGCTCTTGGTGAGGGAGGGGAGCCCTAGGACAAGGGGGAAGGGTTTGACACTGAAAGAGGGGAGATGGAGCTGAGATGTGGGGAAGCACTTGTTTGGTGTGAAGGTGGTGAGAGCCTGGCCCAGGTTGTCCCAAGAAGCTGTGGCTGCCCCATCCCTGGAGGGGTTGAAGGCCAGGCTGGATGGGGCTTGGAGCCACCTGGGCTGGTGGGAGGTGTCCCTGCCCAGGGCAGGGGGTTGGAACTCGGTGGTCTTTAAGATCCCTTCCAACCCAAACCATTTTAATGATTCCATGAAATGCTGTTCCCCAAACTCGCCAGAACACCCTGACTGGTTGGGACCAGCACCACCAGCACTATGTCATCAGTGGTTTTTACAGCTGCAGTGGACAGAGAGCAGATCCCTCACCCACAAAGCCTAGTCCTGCTCACAGCCACGTTGGTGGGAATTTCCTCAAGTGAAATCGTGGTTTCTTGGGGGGCCTGTCCTCACCACGGCCGGTAGGACACCTGCTCAACCAGGACCAACCTTTCCATGTTTCTTCTTGCAAAGTACACAGAGGAGTGCCTGCTTCACCTGATGGGTGTGCTGGTGTCCAGAGGGACTTGTGTGGGCTGGAGAAATGGGCCAACAGGAACCTTGTGAATTTCAACAAGTGCCAAGTCTTGCCCCTGGGGAGGAACAAGCCCTGGCACCAGCACAGTCTGGGCAGAGAAGGTCCTGGTAGGCACCATGTTGACCAAAGGTGGCCAAGGGTGTCTTGGACTGCATTAGGAGGAGCGTTGCCAGCAGGCTGAGGGAGATGATCCTTCCCCTCTGCTCAGCACTGAGGAGGATGAGTCAAGTGCTGGGTTCTCCACTGTGAGAGACCTGGGTTTGCTGGAGAGAGTCAGCCAAGGGCCATGAAGATGCTGCAGGGGATGGAGCATCTGTGAGATGAGAAAAGGCTGAGGGAGCTGAGACTGTTCAGCCTGGAGCAGAGACAGCTCAGGAGGATCTTATTCATAGATATATGAGTACCCAAAGGAGGGTGCAAAGAGGCTGGAGCCAGGTTCTTTCCAGTGGTGTCCCATGCCAGAAGCTCTGGACCCACCTCATTGTATGGTTAGGACAAGAGGAAACGGTCTCAAGTTATGCCAGGGGAGGTTTGGGATGGAGATTGGGAACAATCATGTCCCTGCCCGTGGCAGGGGGGTTGAAACTGGATGATCTTTGAGGTCCCTTCCATCTCTAACCATTCTATGATTCTATGATACAATTTCCTCCTGGAAAGGGCTGTGAAGCCTTGGCAGAGGCTGCCCAGGGCAGGGGTGGAGTCGCCATCCCTGGTGGAGTTTCAAAGCCGGGCAGAGGTGGTGCTGAGGGACACGGGTCAGTGGTGGGTTGGTCAGTGCTGGGTTGATGGATGGACTCTGTGATCGTAAAGGCTTTTTCCAACCTAAACAGTTCTATGATTTTATCAATAGATTTTTCTTTCTTTGAGATATTTCGGTGGCCCAGATGAAGCACGGCTGATCACAGGGGTAGGGTTTGCCATCACTTACACCCCTTGAGCCTTCCTGCAGGAGTGAAGAGTTGGGCAGAGAGCTCACCTGTGGTTTGCAGATGACCCCAAGTTGGGTGGGAGTGTTGATCTGCAGGAGGGCAGGGAAGCTCTGCAGAGGGACTGGGATAGACTGGATGGATGGGCCCATGTTCATGGCATGGGCTTCACCAAGGCCAAGGGCCAGGTCCTGCCCTTGGGCCACCCGAACCCCATGGGTGGCTCCAGGCTTGGGGCAGTGTGGCTGGAGCTGCCTGGCAGAAAAGGCCCTGGGGGTGCTGGGTGCCAAGGGCTGAGCATGAGCCAGCAGAGTGCCCAGGTGGCCAAGAAGGCCAAGGGCATCCTGGCTTGTGTTAGAGCTGGTGTGACCAGCAGCAGTAGGGAGGGGATTGTCCCCCTGTGCTCAGCACTGGGGAGGCCACCCCTTGAGTGTGGTGTCCAGTTGTGGGCACCTCAACCCCAGAGAGATCTGGAGGGGCTGGAGCGAGTGCAGAGGAGGGAGACGGAGCTGGGGAAGGGCCTGGAGAATCCATCTCCTGAGGAACCCTTGAGGGAGCTGGGAGTGTTTGGTTGGAGGCAGAGGAGGCTGAGGGGAGACCTCATCCCTCTCTCCAACTGCTTGGAAGGCCATTGCAGAGAGGTTGGTGCTGGTCTCTTCTCCCGGGCAATGAGCGCTGGAAGGAGAGGGAATGGCTTCCAGCTGCAGCAGGGTAGGGTTAGGCTGGCCATGAGGCAAGAATTCTTCCCAGCAAGAGTGGTCAGAGCCTGGACTGGGCTGCCCAGGGAGGGGGTGGAGTCCCCACCCCTGACTGTGTTTCAGAGTCCATGAGCTGTGGTGTTGGGGGATCTGGTGTAGGGGAGACCTTTGCAGAGTGGGGCTGATGGTGGGACTCCAGGATCCCAGGGGTCTCTGCCAACCAAAGGATTTTATGATTCTATCATTCTGTAGAAACTCAGGGTTTGAGATTTTAATTTTTTTATTTGTGGAAAAGCCATGCTATGGACGTTCAGAGAACAGCAAGCTGAGGTGGAAAAGATCACAGTTAATTTTTAGACCTTTGCTCTCTCAGTGTCCTCCTGTCCAGAGCCATGGGCTCAGCTCAATGTTCAATGAAGGCAGAAGCATCTCTTAAGGCATTGATGGTGGGGAGCACCTCGTACCACCTCATCACTGACAGAGGTGGTGGTTCTGAATGGTGAGAAACCCTGTGTGCCCTTCTGACCAAGGAAATGATGAGAAACATCTATGGAAGCTTCTTTGTAGAAGCTGGGGGCACCCCGAGCTCTTCTGCTGAGCGAAATATTCCCAGTTTCAGTCTCACACCTAAACCGAGGGGGGGTTGTCTAACCCCTGCCAATGCCCAGGGCCTGGGTAGGTCTTCTGGACCTTTCTCCTGCCCTCAGCAGGATCTGCAAGACACTTGTCTAATGTTCTCCATTGGTGGATAGACTCCCTTCCATGCAACCTGTTCAAGAGCTAATCATCTAAACTTCTTGATAGACTTTGTTTTTCTTCTTAAATGCCTAACCTAAATGTTCATCACCAAGATTAATATGAAAGTTCACCAGCTGATGCCTATCAGTGGGACTCTGATGATTTATGGCAGTTTTGAGATGTTTGGATGATGGACAATCCTAACTGGAGATCCCACTGGAGAGTTGGGTGGGGAGAAATTTAATGAAATAGGACATGGGCAAATGTAGAATCTGGCATCTGGGCAAGAACAACCCCAGGTCCCAGTAGAGGTTGGGAAACGACCTGTTGGAGAGGAGCAGCGTAGGGGAAAGGGAGCTGGGGGTCCTGGTGGGCAGCAGGATGCCCATGAGCCAGCACTGTGCCCTCATGGCCAAGAAGGCCAAGGGCATCCTGGGGTGTATCAGAAGGGGGGTGGTCAGTAGGTGGAGAGAGGGTCTCCTCTCCCTCTGCTCTGCCCTGGTGAGACCCCATCTGGAATATGGTGTCCAGTTGTGGGCCCCTCAGTTCCAGAAGGACAGGGAGCTGCTGGAGAGAGTCCAGGGCAGGGCTACCAAGATGCTGGAGGGAGTGGAGCATCTCCCAGAGGAGGAAAGGCTGAGGGAGCTGGGTCTCTTGAGCTTGGAGGAGAGGAGACTGAGGGGTGACCTCCTGGATGTTGATGAAACTGGAAAGGGTGAGTGTCAGGAGGATGGAGCCAGGCTCTTCTCAGTGAGGTCCAAGGACAGGACAAGGGGCACTGGGTGGGAGCTGGAACAGAGGAGGTTCCACTTCAATGTGAGGAGGAACTTGTTGATGGTGAGGGTGAGGGAGCACTGGCAGGGGCTGCCCAGGGAGGTGGTGGAGTCTCCTTCTCTGGAGAGATTCCAGCCCCGCCTGGAGGCGTTCCTGTGTGACCTGCTCTGGGTGTTCCTGCTCCGGCAGGGGATGGGACTGGGTGAGCTTTCAAGGTCCTTTCCAATCCCTGAGATGCTGGGGTTCTGTGATAAAGGGCAGGAGGGAAGGAGGGAGGATGGGACGAAGCAAAGTTGGGTGGACACATTGCATGTTACAGGAAGCATTTTCTTCTCCTTACTTGAGTAGAAGACCCTCTCTCCAAAGCAGGTGATAAACCTGAATCCACTCTAATCAGAATTATGAAGTAGCTTTTCTTGCTGGAGAAATCTGTGATCATTCCTGGCATCTGTAACTGTAGGTTGTGTCAGGAACAGGAAAGTGTTTTCACTTTAGATTCCTGAGCGACTTTCTGAGGTCAGAGCCTGCAGCAGGTCAGAGCCTTATACACAGAGCACCGTCCCCATCCTGGGCTCCTCCTTTCCAGCTGATTCCTGCAGCGCTGATGCACGAAGTGACCTGGGAATGATGGCTGGAGACTGCCACAGGGAGCGGCCCTTGACTAGACAACCTTTCTAGATTTTGATTGAGATGGGGATGAGGATGAGAGAACTTTGTAGAGTGGGGCTGATTGTTGGACTCAGTGATCCCAAGGGTCTCTTCCAACCAAAATGATTCTATGATTCTATGATGGGCATAGAGATGGGGATGGGCGTAGAGAAGCAGATGGTGATGAGGATGAGGGTTCCAGGTTGCTCCGAGAAGCTGTGGCTGCCCCATCCCTGGAGGGGTTCAAGACCAGGTTGGGCAGGGGTTTGAGTAACCTGTCCTCACAGAAGGTGTCCCTGCCCAGGGAATGAAGGTTGGAAGTCGATGATCTTCAAGGTCCCTTTTAACTCATGAAAGCAGGCTCCTCTCCCTGGAGATCTCAGATACACTGATCTGACTCCTGATTAGAAGTGGAGAGCAGACATCTATTGCATGGATGAATGGAAGAGAACGGGGGAAGCCTTTCATAGAATCATAGAATCATTCAGGTTGGAAGAGACCCTTGGGATCATTGAGTCCAACTATCAGCCCCACTCTACAAGTTCTCCCCTACACCAGATCCCTCAACGCCACATCCAATCTATCTTTCCATCCCTTGTGAGTGAGGAAGGGGTCAGGGCGTCCTCTCCTTCCTTCTGCAGGGGACCTGAGGCACTGAGGACCTCTGTATCACCTCTCTGGTGCTTGGTGAGTTGATGCACTTCAGTCTGTGGGGCATCTCAGCCATGTGCCACAGCAGCTGCATCGGTGCTGGTGATACCAGAGAGTTACCATGATGTAGCATTTCCAAGTGATACCTTGGGAAAGGGGAGTGAATTGGCCAAAGAGACAGTTGGCCAGCACCCACCAGGACTGGCCCATCGGTTCCCTGTCTTCCTGTCAGTGTTAAGCATCTGCTCCCTTTCAAGTCACTGGAGAGAGATGGACATTTCTGGGGGATAACTCATTGCACTTAACTTCACACCTATTCCAGGACGGGACAAATTCTCTTCTGGTGGTGCCTCCCTCTCTCAGCATCTGACCTGTCTTCATTGGCTTGTGAGATACCGAGTCCTGCCAACTGCTGCAGCAGTTTGAAGATCCCTTCCTGGATCTGCTTCATCTTTACGCCGTAAATGATGGGGTTAAGCATGGGAGGGACCGTCAAATAGAAGTCAGCCACCAGGACCTGGACGTGAGGAGCCAAGCCGAAAGAGAACATCTGCAGGTACATGGAGAGGAGGCCTCCTATGTAAAACAGCAGGATGATGGAAACGTGGGACCCACAGGTCCTGAGGGCCTTGGGACGAGCCTCTTGGGATGGCAGCCTCATCACAGCCCTGAGGATCATGACATAGGAGAAGGTGATGAAGACAGAGTCTGCCCCCACCAACAGCGTTGCCACAATGAGGCTGTAGAGGTCGCTGACAGAAGGGTCGGCGCAGGCCAGCTCCACCACAGCCATGTGCTCGCAGTAGGAATGAGGGACAACTCTGGTTTTGCAGTAGGGTAAGCTGGTGAGGAGGCACATTAAAGGTGTCATGACACCAACTCCCCTGGCCAGAGACAGCAGTCCTATCTGGATGGTCCTTGAGCTTGTTAGGATGGTGTTGTATCTCAGGGGGTTGCAGATGGCTATGTAACGGTCAAAGGACATTGCCAGGAGCACCCCTGACTCCACTGCGGTGAACGTGTGGATGAAGAACATCTGGATGAAGCAGGCCTCGAAACCAATCTCTCTTGAATGGAACCAGAAAACACCCAGCATTTTGGGAACTACAGCAGTTGAGAAGGTGAGGTCAATGACAGCCAACATGCAAATGAAATAGTACATAGGCTCATGGAGGCTTTTGTCCAGCCTCACAGCGAGAAGGACCGTGCTGTTTCCCAGCAAGGTCATGATGTATGTAAAGCAGAATGGGATGGAAATCCACATGTGGAGAGTTTCCAGGCCAGGGATTCCCGACAGGAGAAAAGGCAAAGTGTTGGTGTGGGAGCAGTTGGTGGTTGACATGGCACAGGTGGACCAAGGCACATCTTTGTTCCCAAATTTGGTTCCCTGTAACAGTGACAGAAAGGTTGGGGTTTTTGCTGCCATCAGTTTCATCATAAAACTGTTCACACTGATATTCTCAAACATCACACATTTTTTTTTGGTGGGTTTTTTTTTTTGAGAAAATGTTTCAGAACCTGTTACCCATAGTCTGATACTGTGGTCAGGACACATCACTGGAGAGTCCTGGCTGCCCTATTGCTGGTGTGGGGCCACTTTCCCTTCTGCTTCTGCTTCCAGTCCCTCTGATTCCCCACCTGGAGTCCTGTGTCCAGCTCTGGAGTCCTCAGCACAGAAAGGGCACGGACCTCTGGGAAGGGTCCAGTGGAGAGCCGTGAAGATGCTCAGAGGGCTGGAGCACCTCTGCTATGAACACCAGCTGAGGGAGCTGGGGTTGTTCAGCCTGGAGAAGAGAAGGCTCTGGGGAGACCTTAGAGCAGCTTCCAGTATTTGAAGGGGCTCCAGGAGAGCTGGAGAAGGACTCTTTGTCAGGGAGTGCAGTGACAGGACAAGGGGTAACGGCTTTAAACTGGAAGAGGAGAGATTGAGATGAGATCCCAGAAAGAACCTCTTTGGTGTGAGGGTGGTGAGAGCCTGGGACAGGTTGCCCCGAGAAGTTGTGGATGCTCCATCCCTGGAGGGGTTGAAGGCCAGGCTGGATGGGTTTTGGAGCAACCTGGTCTGGTGGGAGGTGTCCCTGCCTGTGGCAGGGGCTTGGAAATTGATGATCTTTAAGGTCGCTTCCAACTCTAACCATTCTATGATTCTATGATTTATCTCTAGTTTTTGCTCTATGTGTGTCTGTCTAAAGTCTGACACCATGGTGTCCTGCCCTGTTGTGGATCCCAGCCCACTATTGACAGTATTGGTGGGCAGAAGTGGGGCATAATGACCCCAGGCTGTTTGGCCCTTGCCCAGCATTCATGAGCAGTGCAATGGCCAGGCTTAAGGGCTTGCCCCTCCCCTCCTCACACTTAGAGAAAGGATTGGGTGTATGGGTCCAGGTCACATCAGTTCCATCGCTTATGGTTTCCTTCCATTCCCTCCAAGGGCTCTGGAAAAATTGGGAAGGGACTTCTGATGAGGGAGGGGAGCCCTAAGACAAGGGGGAAGGGTTTGACTCTAAAAGAGGGGAGATGGAGCTGAGATGTGGGGAAGAACTTCTTTGGTGTGAGGGTGGTGAGAGCCTGGCCCAGGTTGCCCCGAGAAGCTGTGGCTGCCCCATCCCTGGAGGGGTTGAAGGCCAGGTTGGAGGGGGCTTGGAGTGACCTGGGCTGGTGGGAGGTTTTCTCCAAAATTTCCTTGCACTCCCCTCAGCCTCCTCTTCCTCCAACCACGCACTCCCAGCTGCCTCAAGGGTTCCTCAGGAGATGGATTCTCCAGGCCCTTCCCCAGCTCCGTCTCCCTCCTCTGCACTCGCTCCAGCCCCTCCAGAGCTCTCTGGGGTTGAGGTGCCCACAACTGGACCCCACACTCAAGGGGTGGCCTCCCCAGTGCTGAGCACAGGGGGACAATCCCCTCCCTCCTGCTGCTGGTCACACCAGCTCTAACACAAGCCAGGATGCCCTTGGCCTTCTTGGCCACCTGGCACTCTGCTGGCTCATGCTCAGCCCTTGGCACCCAGCACCCCCAGGTCCTTTTCTGCCAGGTAGCTCCAGCCACACTGCCCCAAGCCTGGAGCCATCCTTGGGGTTGGGGTGGCCCAAGGGTAGGACCTGGCCCTTGGCCTTGGTGAAGCCCATGCCATGAACATGGGCCCATCCATCCAGTCTATCCCAGTCCCTCTGCAGAGCTTCCCTGCCCTCCTGCAGACCAACACTCCCTCCCAACTTGGGGTCATCTGCAAACTGATGCTGCTCTCTAGATCCTTGTCAACATCATCAATAGAGACATTAAACAGAAATGGCCCCAACACTGAGCCCTGATCATCACCCACTTACTCATTTCACCAGTGCTTCACGGATGCTGCATGGTGTCAGCTCCTCACCTGAAAGCAGGGTGCTGGAGACACCTTTCTTCCAGATAACTCTGTGTGCTGCACTCAGACACACACGTTGATGACCTAATCCTGCTATCTCATCAGAAAATGAAATCAGGTTTGTTTGCCAAGAGCTGTTTCCTGCAAAGCCCCGTCGAGTGCCATAATTTGATTTGATTCAATCCTTTAATTCTCTGTTGACCACATCTCCTGTTTAACTTCTCGGGCGCTCTGCTGGGCATTGACGTCAGGCCAAGCAATCTGCAGCTAATCGCGTCACTGTACTTTTTTTTTGGCCAAAGTAATGGCCCAGGGAAGCGTCTGCAGTCACCCTGGCATGCCAGGACTCAAAGGTTTGGCAGAACAGGCCAAGGACCTCTTTGGCCAGCTCGGATGTGCTTTGTCCTTTCTGCAAACCACCCCAGACGTGTCCCTGCTGTACTCGTTTTCTGTCCTTTGCTGAAGGTGGTTAACGTCTCAGTGGATGGAGAGCAGCCCTGAGCAGAAGGGTTCGGGGGCATTGGTGGATGGGGATCTCAACACGAGCTGGTAGCAGGCACTGGCAGCCCAGAAAGCCCCCCCAGCACCATGCTGTGTCCCAGCAGGGCGAGGAGGCGCAGTTCTGCCCCTTTACTCTGCTCTGGGGAGACCTCAACTGGAGTACTGCATCCAGCTCTGGAGTCCTCGACACAGGAAGGACATGGACCTGTTGGAACAAGTGTAGTGGAGGGCCCCAGAGATGCTGGGAGGGCTGGAGCCCCCCTGGTGCAGTGAGGACAGGCTGAAAGAGGTGGTGGGGTTCAGCCCGGGGAAGGCTCCAGGAAGACCTTGGAGCCCCTTCCAGTCCCTCCAGGGGCTCCAGGAAAGCTGAGGAGGGTGAGGGAGGGGAGCCCTAGGAGGAGGAGGAAGGGTTTGACATTGAAAGAGGGGAGATGGAGCTGAAATGTGGGGAAGAACTTCTTTGGTGTGAGGGTGGTGAGAGCCTGGCCCAGGTTGCCCCGAGAAGCTGTGGCTGCCCCATCCCTGGAGGGATTGAAGGCCAGGTTGGAGGGGGATTGGAGTGACCTGGGCTGGTGGGAGGTGTCCCTGCCCAGAGCAGGGGGTGGCACTGGGGGGGCTTTGAAGTCACATCCCACCCAAACCATTCTATGATGATTCTATGACCCTATGATTCTTCTCAGCTACAAATCATTAAATCACATGAAAAACCAAAGTTCTCTGGTAGCCTTTCTCTCAGGAAGGCATGGACCTCTCTCCTCCATGCAGAGGGGCAGATGCCTTAATCTGCTTTTGTCCGATTTCTCTACTTAACAGCCTCTAACTCCCACCAGACCCTGACCAGGTCCCCACTTCACCTTCTCCGTGGGGCTTTACCTGCAGCTCTTGGTGCTCCATCCACTTTCCACAGCTCTCCTTTTCTGCAGGCTTGGTCATTTGCTGAACTTGTTCAACACATCTCCTCACTTCCCTTGTCAAAATTCCCTCGGCCTTTAAGTTCCCCCAGCTTTGGGAAAACAGAACTTCAGTGAAAAATCAGTGCTGCAGGTTCCTACCCCGGTTCCTGGGCACCACCAACATTTTTCTCCAGGTAGTTTCGTTCCTCCTTACTCCTCACAGTTAATTAGCGTTGGGTGCAGAACCTCTTGATTGAAGGAATGTCCCCGTGTCCTCCTGTCACCTTTTATGCCTGTTTGCCACATCTTCCAGGCTGAGCTCTCCCCACCTCAGCCCTTGCACCCCGTTCCTTCTTGCCACAGACACCTCGGTGGTGGGGGGGGGGGGGAAAATTACTCTCCTGTGGAGTTCCCTGAATCGTGGAATAGTTTGGGTGGGAAGAGACCTTAGAGACCACCCAGTGCCACCCCCTGCCCTGGTCAGGGATGACTCCCACCAACCCAGGTTGCTCCAAGCCCCCTCCAACCTGGCCTTCAACCCCTCCAGGGATGGGGCAGCCACAGCTTCTTGGGGCAACCTGGGCCAGGTTCTCACCACCCTCACCCCAAAGAAGTTCTTCCCCACAGCTCAGCTCCATCTCCCCTCTTTCAGTGTCAAACCCTCCCCCCTCCTCCTAGGGCTCCCCTCTCTCATCAGGAGTCTCTCCCCAACTCTCCTGAAACAAGGTTATTTCAGGAGGGAGCACAAAGGCGAGTGCTGCCTGTTCTGCCAATGTGGGGTTTTGGACACCCCTTCACATCAAAGGCAAAGTTACACCATAAAATTCTACCTATTTCACAAAATTCTTCCTGTTGGTGAGAACATTAACGTCCAACAATGGGACAAGGGGCACTGGGTGGGAGCTGGAACAGAGGAGGTTCCACTTCAATGTGAGGAGGAACTTGTTGATGGTGAGGGTGAGGGAGCACTGGCAGGGGCTGCCCAGGGAGGTGGTGGAGTCTCCTTCTCTGGAGAGATTCCAACCCTGCCTGGAGGCGTTCCTGTGTGACCTGCTCTGGGTGTTCCTGCTCTGGCAGGGGGTTGGACTGGAGGAGCTTTCAGGGTCCCTTCCAACCCCTGAGGTTCTGTCAACCCGTGTGTCCAGGGCTTTCTACTCAGACCCACTGTTGTATGCAAGGGACTAAGAACACCATCCGTGGCTGAAAATTTTGTTTTACAGAAAAAAATGTGCATTTAGCTCATTATTGATTGATTCATACAAACAGGAACAAGCTGAGCCTTTCACAGCAACCAATTTCTGATTTTGGTTAGAAGCTTTGGCCTTTATTTGTTTGCTTTTTTTAATTCAAGTCCTACTTTTACTTTAAAAATTAGCAAAAAAAAAACCCCAATAATGAGAATGCTGCATTTTAATGTAATAAGAACTTTAAAATTTTGGAAAAAATGCTTAAAAAACCTGTAAGTTGCAGCAATTCTCTTTGTTTTTTCCTAACTGATGTTGCAAACGCACACGATCCAGATGCTGAAGTCCCACCAGCCTCCTGCCCGCTGGCACCAGGGGCTGCCTGCTCTGCCCAGACTCATGCCAGGCCCCTCATAGAGTCACCCACCTTGGTCTCCGCTCGCAGACAGATGCCACCCTCGGGGATGCTGGTGGTGAGGAAGAAACGTCTCCTGTGCCCGAGGGCAGGGCTGTGCATAAATCACCCTGGCGATGCTGATGGGAGCCTCCTGCATGGAGGGTCCCAAGAGCACGAGTCCTCTCCAGGCACCTTCTAACAAGCCCGGTGAGGGGCTGGACAACAACAGCCGTAGTCCCGGGTTAATTCAGAGGGTCACAGAATGATCTGGGGCTGGAAGGGACATCTGGAGACCACCCAGTCCCACCCCCTGCCAGAGCAGGGGCACCCAGAGCAGGTTGTGAAAGAACATGTCATAGAATCACAGAATTATAGAATGGTTACAGATGGAAGGGACCTTAAAGATCATCCCAACCTCCTGCCCTGGGCAGGGACACCTCCCACCAGACCAGGTGGCTCCAAGCCCCCTCCAGCCTGGCCTTCAACCCCTCCAGGGATGGGGCAGCCACAGCTTCTCTGGGCAACCTGGGCCGGGCTCTCACCATCCTCACACCAAAGAAGTTCTTCCCCACATCTCAGCTCCATCTCCCCTCTTTCAGTTTAAAAGTGTTACCCCTCATCCTATCACTACGCTTCCTGATAAAGCATAAAGATATTTATAAGCATTGATAAGATCCTCGCTTCAGACCCAAGTCCCTCAGCTTTTCCTCAGAGGAGAGATGTTCTAGTTCCCTCATCATCTTCATAGTCCCCATTCTCACTTATCTCAGGTTTTTTTACAAATGGCAGGTGCTGGAGGTGACCAGGCTGGACTGGAACAGGGTGCTCAAGTTGTTCCCAGCAGAATGGAAGATCTTCTTTGTGTTTCTCCTGGAGCCATGCAAGCTCAGCTTCATTTCTGAGTCATTCTGGTCCTCATCACAAAGAGCCAGGCTGTGGCATGAGCTGTCCTTGCCCTCACCAGACCCCTCTCCCCAAGTCCCAGGTGGTAGAAGGCTGAAATGTGAAAATTCAGCAGAGAAAAAAAAAGTAAATTCAGGATAGAGGAAACAACATTGACTGTTGACCAGCAGCAGTAGGGAGGGGATTGTCCCCCTGTGCTCAGCACTGGGGAGGCCACCCCTTGAGTGTGGTGTCCAGTTGTGGGCACCTCAAACCCCAGAGAGATCTGGAGGGGCTGGAGCAAGTGCAGAGGAGGGAGACGGAGCTGGGGAAGGGCCTGGAGAATCCATCTCCTGAGGAACCCTTGAGGGAGCTGGGAGTGTTTGGTTGGAGGCAGAGGAGGCTGAGGGGAGACCTCATCCCTCTCTCCAACTGCTTGGAAGGCCATTGCAGAGAGGTTGGTGCTGGTCTCTTCTCCCGGGCAATGAGCGCTAGAAGGAGAGGGAATGGCTTCCAGCTGCAGCAGGGTAGGGTTAGGCTGGCCATGAGGCAAGAATTCTTCCCAGCAAGAGTGGTCAGAGCCTGGACTGGGCTGCCCAGAGAGGGGGTGGAGTCCCCACCCCTGCCTGTGTTTCAGAGTCCATGAGCTGTGGTGTTGGGGGATCTGGTGTAGGGGAGACCTTTGTAGAGTGGGGCTGATGGTGGGACTCCAGGATCCCAAGGGGCTCTGCCAACCTGAAGGATTCTATGATTCTATGTTATTTTCAGGATGCCAGGGAAGAGCAGAGCAGAAAGTCAGATAAACATCACAAAGGCAGGAAAAAGTACTTTTCTTGTGGGGAATGACACGTTCAACAAAGCCAAGTGCTGGATCCTGCCCTTGGGTCACATGAAGCCCCTGCAGCGCTAGAGGCTTGGGACAGTGTGGCTGGAGCTGCCTGGCAGAAAAGAACCTGGGGGGGTTGGTTGACTGTGGGCTGAACATGAGCCAGCAGTGTGTCCAGGTGGCCAAGAAGGCCACCAGCATCCTGGCCTGGATCAGGAACAGCGTGGGGAGGAGGACCTGGGAGGTGGCTGTCCACCTCTGCTCAACACTGGTGAGGTTCCCTCTCAAGTACTGTGTCCAGTTTTCGTCCTCTTACCAAAAAAGGACATTGAGGGGCTGGAGCGGGTCCAGAGAAGGACAAGAGAGCTGGTGAGGGGTCTGGAGAGTAAACCTTATGAGGTGAGGTTGAGGGAGCTCGGGTTGTTCAGCCTGGAGAAGAGGAGTTTGAGGGGAGACTTCTCACTCTCTACAACTCCCTGAAAGGAGGTTGTAGAGAAGTGGGGGTTGGTCTCTTCTCCCAAGTCACAGGTGACAGGACAAGAGGAAACAGCCTCAAGTCGCCCCAGAGGAGGTTCAGATTGGATATCAGGAAAAATTGTGACACTGGAAGGGTTATTAAACCTTGGAATGGGGTGCCCAGGGAAGTGGTTGAGGCACCACCCCTGGAGGGATGTAAATGACGGGTTGATATTAGTGTTTAATGATGTGGTTTTAGTGCAGGATCTTTTTTTGTTTTTAATCAGAGTTAGGTTGATGGTTGGACTTGATGATCTCAAAGGTCCCTTCCAACCTCAGCAATTCTATGGTTCTATCATCACGTTGGCAGGAATTGCACCTTTGCCAGAGAGGCTCCAGTACCAGTTCACCATCATGCCTGCAGAGCCTCTCTGTAGCCCAGGATAAAGCTGGACTTTCCATCTGCTGGTGCTAAACTGTGGACCCTCAGAACAGCTCCTTGTGCCTGCAGCTTCCAGATAAAACCTGTCGCTGCTGGGGGACCTGACCTGTCTGGGTTCTTCCCAGCTGGAGCCCAGATTCCAGAATAGGAGAGCTCTTGCACCTGGGGAAGTCTCAGCATGGTTGGGTGCTGCAGCCCCCAGAAGAGCATGTGAATCCTGGTTGGACACGGCTCAGAGAGGGCTCAGAAAAGTCTGGGATGCAAGTGGTCTGCTGGCAGCAAGAATTAGCTGGGCCTCAGAACACTCAGACCTTTGGCAGGCTGTCCTTCAGGCCTCCAAGACATGCTAGATCTACCCCTCCATGGACTTGTGGTCCTGATAACAAGCAGACACGGGATTGGCAAGTATCTCCAAGCAGATTCAGTCTTTATTTCACCACTACAAGGTGTGGGCACCTAGACACAGTGATAAACACTGTCGTGAATCTCCCCGCTTTGGTTTCCTCACCCAGTTCCAGAGTGTGAACTGTTGCATGGACAGAATGCTTTGAGGAGCCCAGTTTTGGAGATGTTCAGTTTCCACCATCACCCAGAAGCCTGGAAAAGCTGGACTGTGGTCAGTGAGGTCACCCTTTCGTGCAAGAGAGACCCTCTGTGGTTTGGCCTCCTGCAATGGGTGACAACCTCCTGTTGGCAGCCCCGATGGTCCAGCAGGGAGTAAAGGAGACAACATAAAAGACATTTTCCCCATTTGGAAAAGAATCTGTGTTTACACAAATACAACCTGAGCTCTGAAAGTTATCACAGGGATCTTTATGGCATTGGGAACATCTCTCAGAAATCAGAGGTGGTTGCTTCTCTGGGTCAGCTGGAAAGAAGGGAGGGAAATAAGACTCTGGTATTTGCTAATAATCCCAGTCCCAAATAACTCTGGTCACGGAGTAGGGTCTCGTGTGGTCATTCAAGCCAATGAGTCCTCCCCCCTCCTCTCACCGCTCCTGCTCACCACGTGCATTCAACGGGAATGAAATTCGTGCTGTCTTTGTGCAGATGAAAACATCTGGGAAAGCGCCGATTGCCATGTCAGGCACGGACCTTCCTGGGAAACAGCAATTTGAGCACTGCCTGACGGATCCGCGTGGTCCTCATGCTGTAGATGATGGGGTTGAGCATGGTGGGGAGGGTCGGGTAGAGATCGGCCAGCAGAACCTGAGCGTGGACGGACACGCCGCTACTGAACTGCTGTGCGTAGATGGAGACCATCCCCGGGATGTAGTACAGCAGCAGCACACAGAGGTGGCACCCGCAGGTGCTGAAGGCCTTCCAGCAGGATTTCTTCCTCAGGACAGCTTTGAGGATCATCCCATAGGACACAGCGATGAAAGCCATGTCCATCCCCACTATGAGAGAGGACCCAGCCACACTGTAGAGCCTGCTGGGCTTGGGGTCCGTGCAGGCCAGCTTCACCAGGGCCATGTGCTCACAGTACGAGTGGGGGACCACATGGGAATGGCAATAGGGGAGGCTGGTCACCATCCCTGTCAAGGGGACCATGAAGAGGAGAGCTCTCACCACAATGGCCAGGCCTATCTGGACAACTCCCTGCATCCTGATGACAAGCAGAACTACACCATTTCCTACCAAGGTGAGGATGTAGCCTGAGCAGAAAAGGATGCCCAAGCTGGTGGGGAAAGCTCCCGGGCTGGGGACACCCACAAGGATGAAAAAGGAGGAGCTGCTGTTGGGGCTGTGGAAAGGTTCAGCAGCCATGCAGGAGAACCTTGCTTTTGTGCTTAGAAAAAAGAAGAGGAACCCAGTTTTAAGCCCTGAGATGTCCAGACCTAAAGGGGATAAGGTGGTGCAAGAGCCAAATCAGGAGTCTGCATCGTTATTATGATGTGTGAGATGGGAGCACAACGGCCTGCCATGACCAGGCAGGGGGAAGAGATCAGAATAACTGAATAAAGGGATGAATGGGGATGAATGAATAAATAACTAAATAAATGGGGAACTTATGGCTTGAAAGTTCCTACGAGGACAAGAAGTTCACGTTTCAAGTTGTGCCACCAGGGATAAACAAAGGACTTGCACAGGCTGTTGCTTGTGAAAGGCTTATTTCTTCGCCGGCTGCTCACCACCCCTCAGTCTTGAAATACGCTGCAAGGGGAGAGAAAAACCTGTCAGCCTCCAGCTCCCCTCAGGCAGCGCTTCTGCCAGAGGAGCACTGGCTTCCCTGCAATGGGCAGTTCCTCCAAATCTGTGGGGCAAAAAGTGGCCACAGAAAGTGCTCTGGGACGTCAGGCATCATCATGGAAATGCCTTTTGCTGCTCTGTGTTCATTCTGTCACTCAGCTGTGAGAAAAGCCAGCAAAACTAGGTGGTAGTCAAAGGAAAATAATATTTTTGGGGGGTTTATTCTGATGGGAGGAAGCTTGAAGGTAGTACAGAAGCTCCAGAGAGCAGTCCTGGAGAGACAAGAGGAAGAGTCTGGGTATGGTGGTTAGAATCTGCACATTTTCATAGTGGCAAAGACCAGGCAAGTGATGGCCACACCAGATCCCTGCCTGGTCAAATAAATTGCCAGGATGGTCACCCACCAGTAGCTCTTTAGCAAACAGAGAGCTGTGGGGGTGGCCAGTGGCGACATGGAGCAGAATTCCCATGTCTACAGTCCTGCTATGGGATCATTTAGGCCAAAATTTAATGTTTGGCATAGCTGGTGGGGCAGCAGGGAGAAGCAGAAGCTGGACAAATTCAGAGCAGAAACAAAGGAGAGGTCAGGAGACACTGAGGAAACAGAGCACCTGAAGTTGTAAAACTATGGCTTGGCCCCAGATCTGGGGTTCCTGCAGCAGCTGCTGGCTAAAAAGACTGGTCAGGACAGAAGTGCTTCCCCTCTGGCCTAAATGTCTGCGAATCAGCACATTTTAGAGGCTCTAACAGGATCAAAATGCCTTTTTTAATTACTGCACTGCAGTGACCCTCTGCAACCTGGTACCCAGCAGCTGCAGGAGTCAGGTGGGTCTCCAGATTCGAGCAATGAGGAGGTTAACCCATGGCATCTTCCACTGACCCACACTCCTGAACAGACCCACATACTGCCCATGACATGGCCCAAGCCCTCAGACCATCCCCTGCTGCAAAACAGGGCTGTGCCCCCTGGGATGGTGCAAGCCCAGCAGATCTCAGGGTCTACATGAGGGTCTCAGACTTAGGGCATGGTTCAGCTGTCTAAACATGGGTGCCAAGAGCCACCTGAGACCCCCAGGTGTGTCCCACTTGGCTTCTAAGTCCCTTACGCCCAGCAGGTCCCTGCCAACCCTGGGTGATGACCTAGTGGGAGGTGTCCCTGCTCATGGCAGGGGGGTTGCCTTGGTGTGCCTGGAGGCATCTCAAGTGGCTGTAGACATCCAGAAGGCAGTGAAATGACCCCTCGAGGGTGTGAGAAGTCAGAGAAGAGCTGGAGCACAGACCTCACAGAGTAGCTGACTCCCTAAATGCATGCCATGGATGAGCTGAGTCGCCCTCCAGGATCTACTGGCCATAGGGGCTGGATCTCCACTGGCTGTACGTGGTGCTTACACACAGAGCACTCATGCCCACAAGCTTGTGGGGACAACTACCTCCAGGCACTTACGTGTGTCTGAATCCAGAGCCACGTCCTCCCCAGGTGCCTACATCCAAGGCTAGAGTCTGTTTGCTTCCAGAAGTTCTCTCTCTTGCAGCCAGTGCCTGGGATGATAGTATCACAACAGCACTGAAGAACCCTGACCACTGGGGCTTCTTCGCCTTGCAGGTGGAAAAACATAGCACAGATGAGCTTTGCAGCCTAAGTAGAGGCTTCTCATCCTGGTCTGCTGAGAAGGATGAGCACAGGCATCTGTCTCACCCGGCGGGCTGCAGCAGAACATCTCTGTGTGTCTCAGGAGATAGGGGAGGCAACGCTGGGGTATTAATCCACCTTCTGGAAACCCCTTAGGGGAGAGCGGGCGGAGGAGGCAGAGATGGGGCTGTTCTGCTCTGTGAGGAGATGGAAATTTTCAAGACTGCCCTGGCTTCTTTCATTATCTCTCCCTCGCAGCATCATACCGTTGGGGTCTCAGGGTTATGGCCATCTCCAGAGCCTGCCAAGTGCCCACAAGACCAAAGCACACAACGTAAACAGAGAAATCCCTCTGAAGTGGAGAAAAATCCCTCTGGTTTTGCCAGACAGAGGAAGATGGTTTGCAGACTCCAGGTTCCCACCTTTCTCTCCACACACAACCATCACAGCAAGGTTTTATGTCTCCCTGCAAGGAGTTTTGGGCAAGAATCCATGCAGGGAGGTGGGATCACACAGCAGGTCCTGAGCCTTGGCTGATCATCCCGTGGGCAGCTGAGGAACGATGCCTACTGGTCATGCATAAGGAAACCTCATGTGATGGCAAGTCTCCAGCAGATGTAAGCTCTGCCTTGACGGATCATTAGCAGAATGCTAACTCATCAGGGCATATAACCTTAATTTTCCCTAATTTTATAATTTATTAAAAAAAAAAAAAAAAGAAAAAATATTCTGGGGCAAGTGCAGTCAAGAACATGTGTGAGCAGAAGTGAAGTATGAGAGGAATGCCATTCTGAAGTGGAACGTGTCCTTTATCATCCATATCACACAATCACAGAATGATATGGGGTTGGCAGGGACCTTTGGAGACCACCCAGTCCAACCCCCTGCCAGAGCAGGTCCTCCTAGAGCAGGTCCCACAGGAACGTGTCTAGGCAGGGTTGGAATGTCTCCAGTGAAGGAGAACCACCACCTTTCTGGGCAGCCTCTGCAAGGGCTTTGCCACCTACAAAGTTAGGAATTTTCTCCTCATGTTGAGATAGAACTTCCCATCTTCCAGTTTGTGCTCATTCCTTCTTGTCCTCTCACTGGGCACCACTGGAAAAGGCCTGGCCCCATCCTCCTGACACCCACCCTTGAAGTATTTCTAGGTCTCAGCCTTCTCCAAACAAAAAAGACCCAAGTCTCTCAGCCTTTCCTCCTAAGAGAGATGCTCCAGGCCCCTCATCATCTCTCTGGTCCTCTGCTGTCCCCTCTCCAGCAGTTCCCTGTCCTTCTTTGACTAGGGGGCCCAGCACTGGTCCCAGTGCTCCAGCTGGGGACTCCCCAGGGCAGAGCAGAGGGATGACCTCCCTCTACCTGCTGGTCACACTCTCCTTGATGCCTCCCAGGGTACCATTGACCTTCTTGGCCACCAGGGCATGTTGCTGGCTCATGGGCATCCTGTTGTCCACCAGGGCTCATAGGTCTTTTTCCACAGAGCTGTTCTCCAGAGACACGCTTCTGACTTGCCCTGTCCCTTTTGACTCTACTCTTAAAGCTTTTCTGCCCACCTAAGATCCCGGTGAACAGCACAGGATTTGCTCAGCAGAAGGGTCTGGAAGTAGAGTCAGAGAATCATAGAATGGTTCTGGTTGGAAGGACCTTTAAGACCCTCCAGGCCCACACCCTGCCCTAGGTAGGAACTCCTCCAGATCAAAACCCAATCCAACCTGGACTTGAACCCCTCCAGGGCTGAGGCAGCCATAGCTTCTCTGGGCAACCTGTTCTAACCTGTTCCATCTCCAACGTGTGAGATGAAGGAGGAGTTGAAGACACATTCATTTGTGATGTGTGGGGAATGTCATTCCTAGGGAAGTCGTCAGAAAGGGGAGGGTTTCCTAGAGCAAGGACTTTGTTCTTCAGGTCATTCCCTGCCCTAAGAGCACTTTCTTCACAGTCCCTGTGTCCTATCTCCAACCCAGCCCTTTTCCCAGAGGAATGTGAGTGTACGCACAGGGTGTGAGATGGAGATGTGGCCTCCAACCCATCCTCTGTTCCCATGTGAGCTGCCTTGTCCCATGAACTCTACTCCGACTGTTCAACTTCCCTGGAGAGCTTGGGAGTCCCATGTCTGGGATTGCCTGACCCCATAATGGCCATAATGGCCTTACAATACCTAAAGGGAGCCTACAGGAGAGATGGGGAGGGACTCTGATGAGGGAGGAGAGCCCTAGGACAAGGGGGAAGGGTTTGACACTGAAAGAGGGGGGATGGAGCTGAGATGTGAGGAAGAACTTCTTTGGTGTGAGGGTGGTGAGAGCCTGGCCCAGGTTGCCCCGAGAAGCTGTGGCTGCCCCATCCCTGGAGGGGTCGAAGGCCAAGTTGGAGGGGACTTGGAGCAACCTGGGCTGGTGGGAGGTGTCCCTGTGTAGGGCAGGGGGGTTGCAACTCGTTGATCTTTAAGGTCCCTTCCCATCCAAACCATTCTATGATTCTATGATTCTGAGAAGTCACCAAGCAGATGGCAGCTGGATGCTGCCAAATTGATGCTCTGATGGGGTGGGGGACAGAGGGAGGGGAGAGTTCGGCTGATTAACTGTGGTGAGATACAGATGAAGTGTGTGCTGTGTTTGTGCACTCTGGATGGTGGTGATTCTGGGTGGCTACCTGCTCCCCAGGGCTGGCAGACCTTCACTGGGAGAGGAGATGGTCTCAGCAATGTCATAGGTGACCCTGTTTGGAGCAGGAGGTTGGACTAGAGACCTCCTGACGTCCCACACAGCCTGAGTTATCCCATGGTCCTGTGACTCCGTGGCTCTTAGATCTCTTGGTAAGGATCTGCTGCACATTAAGTGATGTGTTAAGGAAACAGCTATTTTCCATGGTTCAGCTGCACTAAGTCATTTTTCCAGAACAAGGTCAGGTGGTGGCTGCAATCCTTATTTATGTTGGGAGAC
The DNA here is from genome assembly GCA_013400555.1 of Jacana jacana. NCBI lineage: Eukaryota > Metazoa > Chordata > Aves > Charadriiformes > Jacanidae > Jacana > Jacana jacana. The sequence continues at coordinate 171,952 of VZTM01018541.1, forward strand.
CGGAGAGAACGGGACCACCCAGAGGTGCTGTGCCAACATCATTGCCTTCTGCCAGGGACAGGCAGGAGAGCAACCAGCTGAAGGCCTTGGTGCCCACCTGAGTTCAAGAGGTGCCAATATTTCCTAGGGCCTCCGCAGCTCTGAACATACACACATACTGCACAAATACAGGTTGGGCAGAGAATGGCTGGAGAGCAGCCCTGAGGAGAAGGACTTGGGAGTGGTGGTGGAGGAGAAGCCCCATGAGCCAGCAGTGTGCATGGGAGCCCAGAAAGCCAACCCCATCCTGGGCTGCATCAAGAGAAGGGTGGCCAACAGGGTGAGGGAGGTGATTCTACCCCCATGCTCTGCTCTGGTGAGACCCCACCTGGAGTCCTGTGTCCAGCTCTGGAGTCCTCAACAGAGAAAGGACATGGACCTGTTGGAACGGGTCCATCAGAGCTCCACTAAGATGCTCAGAGGGTTGGAGCACCTCTTCTATGAAGATCGGCTGAGGGATCTGGGGTTGTTTATCCTGGAAAAGAGAAGGCTCTGGGGAGACCTTAGAGCAGCCTTCCAGTACCTGAAGGGGCTCCAGGAGAGCTGGGGAGGGACTCTGTGTCAGGGAGTGCAGTGACAGGACAAGGGGTAACGGCTTTAAATTGGAAGAGGGGAGATTGAGAAGAGATACCAGAAAGAACTTCTTTGGTGTGAGAGTGGTGAGACACTGGAACTGGTTGTCTCGAGAAGCTGTGGTTGCCCCATCCCTGGAGGGGTTGAAGGCCAGGCTGGATGGGTCTTTGAGCCACCTGGTCTGGTGGGAGGTGTCCCTGCCTGTGGCAGGGGGTTGAAACTTGATAATCTTTAAGGTCCCTTCCACCTCTAACCAGTCTATGATTCTGTAATTCTGTGATTCTATGATACACTGAGAGTCACACCAAGGTCCAGCAGAAGTTTTGGCCATTCTAGGGAACAGACTGGACCCTTCACCCTGTGCCCTGAGGGCCAGGCCCAACCCTTTCTGCTAGGGGTCTCCTCCAGCAGATCACCCTGCGTGCTCCATCACGAATCTGCTTTGTCCTGATGCCGTAGATCAGGGGGTTGAAAGCCGGTGGGATGAGGAGGTAGATATTAGCCAACAGGACCTGGACATGGGGTGGGAGCTCCTGGTGGTAGCTCTCCATGTACATGGAGAGCAGCCCTGGGATGTAGAAGAGGGCCATAACACAGAGGTGCGAGCTGCAGGTTCTAAAGGCCTTTTTGCGGGCCTGTGTGGAGGAGAGGCTGAGTACAGCTCGGAGGATGAGAGTGTAGGAGAGGGTGATGAGCAGGGAGTCGAAGCTGCCCACGTAGGTGGAGACGGAGAGGCTGTAGGTGTTGCTGAAGGTAGCATCGCTGCAGGCCAGCTTGAGCACGGCCATGTGCTCGCAGTAGGAGTGTTCCACCACCGCTGGGCTGCAGAGGGGCAGGCGGCGGATCTGGAAGGTGAGGGGGCTCATGAAAACCATGGCCCTCAGCAAGGTAGCCAAGCCAATGGCAGCCACGACGGGGCTGGTGAGGATGGACAAGTAGCGGAGTGGGTTGCAAATGGCCACGTAGCGGTCAAAGGCCATTGCCACCAGTAACCCCGACTCCATCACGGAGAAAGCATGGACAAAGTACATCTGGGTAAGGCAAGCATCCAGGCTGATGGCAGTGGAGTGAAACCAGAAGATGCTCAGCATTTTGGGGGTGATGGTGGTGGACATCACCAGGTCAATGACAGCCAGCATGGACAGGAAGAGGAACATGGGCAGGTGCAGGCTGGGATCAGCCTTTATCACGCACAGGAGGGTGCTGTTCCCAGCCAGGGTGAGGAGGTACATGGCGCAGAAGGGGATGGAGATCCAGTGGTGCAGGTGCTGCAGCCCTGGGATGCCCAAAAGGTGCAGCTCCGACAGTGAGATGTTGGTGGGACGCAAGTGGGACATGGAGGTCACTGGAAGAGCCCAAGCAAACGAGGACAGCCATACCCTCATCCATCCAGCCCCCGTTTGTATGTCCAGCATCAAAAGCAGACCCTTAGGGAAGAACAGGAGAAAGGAAACATAGCTTGATGCTTCTCCTGCTGCTTTCCCAAATTTTAACAATTTGAAGCTCAGGGGCCTCCTGGACTGGATTTGTTTTTTCTCCATTTTAATCAACCCCACCCTAGAAACCCATCCAGCCTCTTTCTGCAAAATCTTAGCACCCACACTGTCTTTTGGCAAGGAGTTTCACAAACTAATGACACCTTTTGTGAAATAACCCCTTCCTCTTCTCGTGAGCCTGACATTTGCAGTGTCATAGAATCATAGAATCATTTTGATTGGAAGAGCCCCTTGGGATCCTGGAGTCCCACCATCAGCCCCACTCTGCAAAGGTCTCCCCTACACCAGATCCCCCAACACCACAGCTCATGGACTCGGAAACACAGGCAGGGGTGGGGACTCCACCCCCTCCCTGGGCAGCCCAGTCCAGGCTCTGACCACTCTTGCTGGGAAGAATTCTTGCCTCATGGCCAGCCTAACCCTACCCTGCTGCAGCTGGAAGCCATTCCCTCTCCTTCTAGCGCTCATTGCCCGGGAGAAGAGACCAGCACCAACCTCTCTGCAATGGCCTTCCAAGCAGTTGGAGAGAGGGATGAGGTCTCCCCTCAGCCTCCTCTTCCTCAAACTGAACAATCCCATTTGAGGACTTGAGTCCCATTGAGGACTGTGTTCCTGTATCAAAACAGTTGCATCCTTCCTCTTCCTCCACATGCCACCAGGAGATGTGGAAGTAAGTCAACCTCAGATGATGGAAGTTTTTGCAGGAAAACCCTCCATAATCTCCAGCCTGGAGGTCCAGGGACTGAAGTGCTCTGGGGCAGGAACTTTGTGGAAAATAATGGCAAACTAGAGGGAGGTCAGAAATAAGGATGAAGCTTATCAGGAGAGCTGAGGGGACTGGCTCAGTTGCAGAATGATCTTGAGAAGAGCCTTGAAACATGTTACTTGCACTACAGTTTAGTGGAAGGGAATTGTCCTACATGTCCTTTAAAAAGCCAAGTCAGGAGTCTAAATCCCCAAAAGAGTAGGAGAAATTCGGTCTAGGCTTAAAGAAGATTTCTCCAATGGTAAAGACATCAATGCACTGACAAAGATGCTCTCATGACTGGAACCCTTCTGCTAGAAGACAGGCTGAGAGAGCTGGGGGGGGTCAGCCTGGAGAAGAGAAGGCTCCGGGGAGATCTTGGAGCCCCTTCCAGTCCCTAAAGGGGCTCCAGGAAAGCTGAGGAGGGACTCTTGGTGAGGGAGGGGAGCCCTAGGAGGAGGCGGAAGGGCTTGACACTGAAAGAGATGGAGATGGAGCTGAGATGTGGGGAAGAACTTTGCTGTGAGGGTGGTGAGAGCCTGGCCCAGGTTGCCCTGAGAAGCTGTGGTTGCCCCATCCCTGGAGGGGTTGAAGACCAGGTTGGAGGGGGCAACCTGGTGTAGTGGGAGGCACAGGGGGTGGCACTGGGTGGTCTTTAAGGTCCCTTTCCACCCAAAACCGTTCCATGATTCTATGATTGTATGAAAACAGAGCTGCAGTGCCTAAGGAGAGTGACACTCCGTGTTTGCAGAAGACCCAGCAGGACAGTGATCTGTTTGAGGTGATCCCTTTACATCCACCTTGTACTGAGAAGGCTGCTAGATCCGGTCAGGTTTTGTTCATACCTGTTCTGTAAAGACCTCCAAGGGTGGTCCATGGCTGAAACACCTTCAAAAAGCAACCACCACAAGCGTTCCCTTCCCACTCCCACTGCCCACATGTCCCCATCCCTGAAAGCAAGCAAACAGAAGGGAGGAGAACAAAGGCCGTAAGCCTGGGGATTAAGCCTACCCTTAAATTTATTCAGTTCTAAAGCAAACTCCCCGAGATGACGACCTGCAAGCTGGGACGAGAATTTTCTGTTGCCAGAAGCCAAGGTTGACTAAGATTTTGCTTTTTGAAACTCATGGTGCTATTTTTGGGGGGGGTAGAGATTATGGTCAAGAAGCTCTGGTCTGGAGCAGGTCATGAGGCCTTTTCCAGACTCTTTTAAAAAAAATAATTATTCTTTTTCTCCTCATTCTTAATAAATATATTTTTTAAGCTGATAAAGAAAAGACTGTAGCAGCAAATCTTCTTGTGCTGCTTCTATTTCAGAATCCCTGCATCCATGGATGACCTACCTGGCTCGCTGCTGCAGGTTGGTCCAGAGACACCACCTGGGGTACCCAGCCCCTCAGCCAACTCACCCAGCCCCTGCTGGAGTGACGCTGCCCAGCCCTGTTCCCACCAGGTACACCCCCTCCTTCTCTGACCCAGCACCTTCCAGCGGTGGAAGCACTTATCACTTTGCTGAGAGGAATCCCTGGTGTGTCTGTCCCTCAGCTCGATGACACATGCCCGTGTGCAGCTGCCTTTGCTCATTTACTGACAAACCTCCTAATTATAGAATCATAGCACGGTTAGAGTTGGAAGGGAACTTAAAAATCATCAAGTTCTAACCCCTGTGGCCCTGGGCAGGGACACCTCCCACCAGACCAGGTTGCTCCAAAACCCATCCAGCCTGGCCTTCAACCCCTCCCCTCCAGGGATGGGGCAACCACAACTTCTCGGGGCAACCAGTTCCAGTGTCTCAACACCTTCACACCAAAGAAGTTCTTTCTGGTATCTCATCTCAATCTCCCCTCTTCCAATTTAAAGCTGTTACCCCTTGTCCTGTCACTGCACTCCCTGACAAAGAGTCCCTCCCCAGCTCTCCTGGAGCCCCTTCAGGTACTGGAAGGCTGCTCTAAGGTCTACCCAGAGCCTTCTCTTCTCCAGGATGAACAACCCCAGATCCCTCAGCCAATCTTCATAGAAGAGGTGCTCCAACCCTCTGAGCGTCTTGGTGGCCCTCCACAGGACCCGTTCCCACAGGTCTATGCCCTTCCTGTGCTGAGGACTCCAGAGCTGGACACAGGACTCCAGGTGAGGTCTCACCAGAGCAGAGCAGAGCAGAGCAGAGCAGAGCAGAGCAGAGGGGTAGAATCACCCTGCTTGACCTGATGACCATGATTCTTTTGATGCAGCCCAGGATAATTCAGTATGTTTGACTGAGAAGATGTTGCTGCCAATCATGCAGTGCAGTAGGTGCAGGAGTACATGATCTCCAAAGAGGAGACCAAGTTTGCCAAAGTGCCAAAATCCCAGGAGTAGGATCTCCCCCTCTGCTCTGCCCAGGGGAGGCCCCAGCTGGACCACTGGGACCAGTGCTGGCCCCCCCAGTTCCACAAGGACAGGGAACTGCTGGAGAGGGTACAGCAAAGGGCTGTGGAGGTGATGAGGGACCCGGAGCACCTCTCTTAGGAGGAAAGGCTGAGGGACTTGGGTCTTTTCAGTCTGGAGAAGAGCAGACTGAGGGGGGGTCTGATCGACACCTAGAAATACTTCAAGGGTGGGTGTCAGGAGGATGGGGCAAGACTTTCCCCAGTGGTGCCCGGGGACAGGACAAGTGGCAATGAACACAAACTTGTGCATAAGAAATTCCATCTCAACACGAGGAGGAACTTCTTGACTTTAAGATGACAGAACTCTGGAAGACACTGCCCAGAGAGGTGGTGGAATCTCCTTCACCAGAGACATTCAAACCCTGCTTGGAGATGTTCTTGTGGGAGCTGGTTTAGGAAGACCTGCTTTGGCAGTGGGGTTGGACTGAGTGGTCTCCAGAGGTCCCTTTCCACCCCATATAATTCTGTGAAAGTTAGGCAATCTCATTAAAATATTGGGGGAAAAAAACCCTGCAGAACAAACACCATTTCGTGGCTGGTGTTTCTAATAAGGAACAAACAAAACCTCATGCAACGCTTCAGGGTTTCGTGTGACCTGTAGACCCTGTCCTCAAGCGAGCTGGGTTTTGGGGATTGCTGCAAGTGCTTCAGTCCAGTTTCAAGGCAGGACTGGGAGGAAAACAAAACCTGTTTATGCCAGATGAGTGGGCACACGTAAATGTGCATACAAACACCCCCCTTCACTGTCCCCATGGCCGGGCACCAAGGTCAGGCAGCTGCTAAAAACTAATACATGAAGAAACGAAGAGCTACAGATTGGGTGGAAAAGGTACATGGGAGGGACGAATCTGTGAACCAAATTTCATTCTGGAAGTGACAACAGTCCCTTATCAGGAGCTGAGATGAAAAGGAGAGCTGGGAGAGGATACAGATCTGAGGATGGCCACAGACCCAGAAAAAAAATGAAGCATGGTTTATCTTTCCACTCTCAGCAGGAATGTAGAACTCACTTTCTAAAAATAATGCTTCCCCAGTCAAATTTTCCATGGTGCCTCCAGCTTTTGGGTTAGGCCAAGACAAAGAAGAGATCATCCCAGTTTCCCAGTAAGCAGCTTTTTAAGCTTTTTCTTTGCTCCCCAAACATGCTGCCGTTGTTCTCTGGCCTGAACCCAGTTCCTTCCCCTCTGGAACTAGTGATGAAGCTGAGCTCAGGACCTGGGCTGGACCCTTTTCTGCCAGAACATGCTCAGCACCCGCTCCTGGATCAACTTGGTCCTCATCCCATAGATGAGTGAGTTGAGCATGGGAGGCACAGGATGTGGAGGTCAGCCATCAGGATGTGGAGGTGTTCAGGGATCCTCTGGCCCCACTACTGAGCGTTGAAGAAGAAGAAGAGCCCAGACATGTAGAAGAGCAGGATGACATCCATGTGGTAGCCACAGGTGCCATAGGACTCCAGACAAGCCTCTCTGAGGCCTATGACCAGATTGGGCGGAGAATGGCTGTAGAGCAGCCCTGAGGAGAAGGACTTGGGGGCTTTGGTGGATGAGAAACTCAACATGAGTTGGCAACATGTGCTGGCAGCCCAGAAGGTCCCCGCTTTTGGGCTTTGGGGCATAAGGGCCAAAACCACCCTGGTTCCTTCCAGCATTGACCTTCTCCAGAGTGTGTAGCTCCTTACCCTCAAGCCCTTGCCAAAAGAGAGAAGTGCTGTGAGTTGTCCCTGTTTTACCAAGGAGGGGGAAAGGCCACAGAAGGGTTAAATCATCTTGCTGGTAGTATGGGAATTAAATGCATGTTTCTCAGGCACTTGTACCCTCTGTCTTCCCCAACATACCAAAGGGCAAGGCTTCATCTCCTTGGCTTTCCAGACATTTGACTTCCTTGACCTCTAAATACTTTCATCTTTCCTCAAAGCACTCTGAGTCCTTCCTCGTGACACAAACCCGCAGGCATTTCAGCCCATTTCTGCTCCTTGCTATCTGTAATGTGAGGCCAGAGCCTTCAAAGCCAATATTGTGAAAATACTGCCAAGATGATGTCCTTCATGAGAGTTTATTGGGAAGGGGACTCTGTTTGCAGAGTAGTCAGCCACCTCGGCTATAAACTCTGGGGGGCAGAGCTCCAGCTGGCACAAGCCTGTCCAGCAGGAAACGTGTCTCGTGCCAGAATTATTTATCTGGAAAAGGCAAACACGCCTGAGATCCTGCATTCCCGTGCCTGGGGTAAAAGCAAAACCAAACTGGCTCCACCAGGTTTGTTCCCTGAGAAAGGTCTGGTTTCTTGGCTCCACATAAATACATGAGGAAGAAACCTCTTTAGCTCAGTCTCTCGGACCAGCCCATATGGGGCATGCAGAGGGTCCCCACTGCCCATTGGTTTCATCCATGTTACACCTGACCTCCTCTACGCCTCACATTTCAGCCTCCTGACATGTCCTGAAGCCAGTGTGTGAGCCACCAGAGGTGCCACCAGACCCCAGACACACACATGGAGACCAGGCATCGAGAGCTGAGAGGAGCTGTGGCTGTCCCATCACTGGAGGGGCTGAAGGCCAGGTTGGAGGGGGCTTGGAGCAACCTGGGCTGGTGGGAGATGTCCCTGCCCACGGATTGGAAGTCAATGATCTTTAAGGTTCCTTCCAACCCAACCCATTCTATGGTTTCATGAAGATCCATGTCCCAGCCCTGTACTGGGCATCACACCCGGAGGAGCTACTCCTTCATCTCATCACCTCCAACCAAGCCCTACTTCTCACTTCTACCACCAGCCCCCAGGAATGCCTGAAGCTGCAGCCTACACGTAAAAGCCGTGTTAGGAAGATGTTGATGAGATTTGGGTTATTTTTGAGCTGTAGATGCGAGAACAGGGATGGGAGCAGCACTTTGAGACTTGTTGGTGCTCAAGCAGAACGGCGCTGTCAGGTCTGGTGACACAATTCTGAGCAATTTCTTGTGTTTCCTTGGCAGGAAAAGCTGAGGTTTATTTCATGCAATTAAGTAGTTCAGTAACTTGCATAGTGAAAGAGTTTTGCTTGTTGCAGTAGTCAAAACCCAGGATATTTTCTAGAAAAATGGGGATATTAGCAGGCACCTTGACCTACCCCGTTAGATTTGCTGAGAACTTACTGTCATTTATTTCTAAACAGTGAAACAGATTTAAATGCCCTCTGTCCTGCTGGCAGAGCTTCCCTGACTTTGTGAGGGGTGAATAGACCCCGGTAATTAAAGCTGAGATCTTAACTCCTTCCTCACTCATGTTCGTCCTCTCTGCCGCTAAGCAGTAATCGTTAAATTTACCAGATTCGGTCCACTTAACGTTTTGTGTCGTTCCCAGACACTGTAAGTCCACCAGCCGGTCTGGGCCTGTGAGAAACACTTGGTCACCTCCTTTTGCACCCACGTGTTGATGTGACTGTGATAAACAGCCACCCAGCTCTCCTGACCAGCGTATGGCCCGAAACAAAGATTCCTTGAATTTGGGTTTTTAAGGGAGTTAGAGAAGCGACCCAGTCCATAACCCTTCTCCAGCATAAGATCAAGAGCAATCTCTGATAGATACAAGCCCCACCTGATTTCCCCTCGCAGAAACTTTCACCAAATCACCCATTTCAGAGCATTTTCCCAGCAATGAGCTTGTATCTCACTGAAGCTGGTGACTTTTGTCCTTTCCATCTGGGAGAAGAACAAATTATGACCTTCCTTGTGGTGTTTGCCATCCTCTTCAGGCTTGTGGCTTGTGCAAGCGAGAAGGACAGGACTAGAGCTATGAGCAGGCAACTGCAGGTCTTCTCACGTGACTGGGTCCACAGAGGTACACTTTCCTGTCTACAGCTGGTTTTAAGTTGATTTAACCAAGGAACAGCTCACAGCATGGTTGTAATTAAACTACCCGAGGAAGCCACGAGGTTGCAGGTCTATGGCTGGCAGTTCTCTACCACAATATTCACTTCATGTGGGGGTGTCTGGCAGTAATGAAGAGGATCATTAACTCGATGAGAGACAAAGTCCACTTAGATGTCCACCAACTCCTCACTCTACCATAAGAGACCTGCATGGAGATATTTATACGCCCTGAGGAACCTGATGATCCTCCTCAGTCACTGCTGGGAGTTCAGAGACACCAATCACCAAAGAGGAGACACTGCTGCCTGGGAACAGCCAGGAATAAAAAGGGTTTTTTAAATAAATTCAATCCTCTCTCCCACTGCATCTCAGCATTAAGCAGTGCCAGACAGACTTTTGGTCCACAAAGTGGGAAGACTTTATCCCTGGGTGGGCAAATATCCCTCTGGACATGACTGGCTCTTCTCCTGGTGGTGCGTGTGTCCTTCGGGCTTAATTCCATCAGTGTAAAAGTGGCTCTGGATTTGGATCCAGTGTCACCACTCTCATTCTGGGGCTTAAAAGAGCATCCTGCATTCTTCAGGCTGAGAGGCAGAAGGTGGGAGAAGCCCACCCAGCCAGGATGAGACCTCTGGTAGGGCTAGAAAAGAAATCTTGGGGAATGCTGGGCACTTGGAGTGGTTGGATGGGCTTCCCAGAGATGGTGGCATGATTAAAAAGGATTTGTAAAAGGAGACAGGAGGAGTCTGCTGGGACTCTGGCCAAGAGGAACAGCTTAGTGAGAAGGTAAATCACCAGTGACCTACCTCCCTTCTTCTACAGCGAGGGTTTCCTCCAACTCTGAGAGGCAATAGTTAACTCTGGCCTTCTGGAGCTGAAGGTGAGAGATGGAGGCATGACAGGAGACAGCCCGCTGGCTTCCTAAACGCCCCAGGAGACCACAGGGCAGCTTCTGAAATCTGCTCAGAGGCCCTTGGAGAAGAGGAGCTGTTGTTTACGAACAGCTTGGTGAAGAATCTGGTGAGTCATCCCGGGGAGTCTGGTGCAGGAGTTGTGTGAGGGGGGAGGAAAGAGAGGGTCTGAACCAAGCCCTGATGTAGGTCCCAATCTGCTGAGGGATGGAAGCTCAGCTTAAACTCTCATGATGCCTGATTTTTTTCTTAGTTTAACCTTCAGTTTAGTTTTTAGCTAGGAACTCATAAGACCACCTGTGCTGGGTCACACCAGGAGTCCTCCTCACCTGGGAGCTGCTCTCCAGCTGTGGCTATGCCTCTGCACAGCTGGCAGAACCCCTCAGAACAACCCTCAGGGGGTCCTGGAGAATCAGCTGCTGCCTCCTCCACCTGCTCTGGGGAAGGAGAAATGTCTCAAATCAAATAAGCACCAAAGAACTTAATATCTGGACAATGGTGATGATGCTCTTGGCTCTGTATCACGTCACACCCTTTGAGATAAACTCCACAGAGTGACCTTGCCAGGATTTAGTAAAAAGCAGAGTAAAAAAAAAAACCCAGTCAACTTTAGATGTCATAAGGAGTCACGGTGAAAGTGGCACAATCTGGGTATGTTTTGCAAAGTTCAGCGATTTTTTTCTATTAAGTTTCATTGAAAACAGACATTTTCAGGTGTAGTTTGCAAAAGACACCTTTCACCATCAGACTCTCTTCTTCCAACAGCATGAACCTCATCCACGGTTTTCCTGACTGGAAGATACCACCCCTGGATTTTCATCCTATTCAGCACAGTGTTCACCAGAGCCCTCCTTGGCAACAGCACCCTCTTGTACGTGATGAAGACGGAGCCATCTCTCCACAAGCCCATGTTTTATTCCATAGAATCATAGAATCATGTCCTCTCCATGCTGTCTGTCAATGACTTGGTGCTGTCCCTGACCACCATAGCCAAAAAGCTGAGCATCTTCTGGAGATCACCCAGGAGATCACCTCCAGTGCCTGACGTGGGCAGATGTTTTTCTTGATATTTTCTCAGTCATGGAGTTGGTGGAGCTGCTGAACATGGCTTTCAACAAATGTGTTGCCATCTGCAACCCCCTGAGCTACAAGCTCCATCCATTCTGACCATGTCCCTCATAGTCCAGAATGGGCCTCTGGCTCCAACCCTGTTGCCTCTGCCATTTCTCCTCCATCACCTGCTGTACTGCTGCTCCCGCATCATCTCCCGCTGCTACTGCAAACACGTGGTGGTGGTGGAGCTGGCCTGTGCCAACACCATGTCCAGTAAAATCATCACGGTTCTCTTCATTAGAATCATAGAATCATTTAGGTTGGAAGAGACCCTTGGGATCATCAAGTCCAACCATCAGCCCTACTCTACAAGTTCTCCCCTACACCAGATCCCTCAACACCACATTTAATCTACTCTGAAACACAGTCAGGGATGGAGACTCCACCACCTCCCTGGGCAGCTGATTCCACTGACTGACCACTCTTGCTGGGAAAAACTTTTTCCTCATGTCCAGCCTAACCCTACCCTGCCCCTGGGCAGCTGATTCCACTGTCTGACCACTCTTGCTGGGAAAAACTTTTTCCTCATGTCCAGCCTAACCCTACCCTGCTGCAGCTGGAAGCCATTCCCTCTCCTTCTAGCGCTCATTGCCCGTGAGAAGAGACCAGCACCAACCTCTCTGCAATGCCCTTTCAAGCAGTTGTAGAGAGTGATGAGGTCTCCCCTCAGCCTCCTTTTCCTCAAACTAAACAACCCCAACTCCCTCAATCGATCCTCATAAGCCTTGTTCTCCAGGCCTCTCACCAGCTTTGTTGCCCTCCTCTGTACTCGCTCCAGCACCTCAATATCTCTCTTGTGCTGAGGTGCCCAGAACTGGACACAATACTTAAGGTGTGGCCTCACCAGTGCTGAGCACAGGGGGGACTGTGGGGTTGGATCTGTTCATCAGGCTCTCCTTCCTCAGGATCTTGAGGACCATATTGCAACTGGCATTGAAGGAGGACAGGCTGAAGGTACTTGGGACCCGCCTCTCCCACATCTGCATCATCCTGGTCTTCTACACACCCATGGTCCTCTCATCATTGCTACCTTGCCTCTCCCGTGCACATCTTGATGGCTAATTTCTCCCTCCCTTTCCTTCTCATGGTCTGTGGTATCAAAATCAAGCAGATCCATGACCTGGATTTTTTGCTGCATTTGGTGAGGTCATTGCCCTGGACACACGACTCTGCGGCAAGTGCATGAATCACTTTAAACAGCTCCCCCCTCTTCTCCCGAACCTTTCCAAGTTTTAAGACCTGGGGACTGTGAGGGGATTGTATGTATGTGCTGAAAATGGGAACTTTTTGCTACATCACTGCCTGCAGGAAGCAGCAAAGGCCGCTTGGCGGGCTGAGGAGGGTGCTGCATCCAGGGGTCAGCCTGTGCAGAACTCCAGAATTTCCAGAGTATTCAGCTTTGACATCACGGGGCCGAGAGTGAGCTGGAGGTAAATAACCTTATTGGAGCTGCACGAGCTGCATTTCTTCTCTTTTTGTGGGCTAAGGAGGTGAGTCAATGGTCTGTGGGTCATCTCCAAAGAGCTGTTGCTGCTGGACCATCTGACTGGGGTGGGTGGGGGAAAGAGGGTAAGGGTAGACATGCTGCATTCACCTTATTCCCCCCCAACGTCAAAGGCAGAGCACTGTCCCCTTCCTCCACCCCTGTTTGCACTGGGGGATCTCAGGAACCAGCTCCCAGGATGGTGGGGAGGAGCACAGACACCCCCAGACACTCCTTATTTTTAGATGCCTTTTCGGTTGTGATTGTCCTCGTACGACTCAGGTGCGGTTTCTGTTGCCCGAGTTATTTATTGATGCACCAGGCTGCTCTAAACCTGATTCATAGGTCTGTGCTGCCAACGCAGCTCTCTCACACACACATACAAATAAGAACGAAATCCATATTTCTCCTGAATTGATGGGTCTAGTTGCTTTATTTTCTCCAAGCCTTAGAATAAAAAATGTGTTTTTCTGCATAACTGGCATATTTATAAAGCTGGACTACTACCAAAGGAGACTCCTCTTCACAGTGTCTAAGGAATTTATGTGTCACAAGAACAAAGTCTGGACAGTTTTACCAGTATTTCTGTAGGTGTTGCAAACCCTGACCCAGCTTTGGCAGTTGCAGCCCAGCAGGTAAGGGCTCCCCAGGTTCAGCAAGCTCATGCTGTTATGCAGTGGCTTATCACCCACACTGCCATGAGGGACACCAGGTCTTGTGGGGTCTCTGCAGGCTTCCCCCAGGCTGTTCTCAGCAGTTCCTCTTCCTCTGATCAGAGACCTGGGGAAGGACAGGTTGAGAAAGTTGTGGGGGGCAGCCTGGGGAAGAGAAGGATCTGGGGAGACCTTGGAGCCCCTTTCAGTCCCTCCAGGGGCTCCAGGAAAGCTGGGGAGATACGGAGACAATCTTGATGAGGGAAGGGAGGAAGGGGGAGGGTTTGACATGGAAAGAGGGGAGATGGAGCTGAGATGGGGGAAGAATTTGTTTGGTGTGAGGGTGGTGAGAGCCTGGCCCAGGTTGCCCCGAGAAGCTGTGGCTGCCCCATCCCTCGAGGGGTCGAAGGCCAGGCTGGATGGGTCTTTGAGCAACCTGGCCTGGTGGGAGGTGTCCCTGGATGGAACTGGATGTTTTTTAAGGTCCCTTCCAACCCAAACCCTTCTGTGTTTCTATGTGAATCGGGATATCATGGAGCTTTTTATGAAATCACTATACCCAGAGCAGTAGAGATGGGAGACTATGGGAGAACTTTGTGATGTTTCATAGTGACAAATGAGACAGTAAAAATCAATAGAGTTTCATTAAAACTGAGCTGCTCTGGCAAAAAAACAGCCGTGGTTTTGCATAGAAGATGTTGTGCAACGATCTGTCCTTTCCCACCCAGAAATAGGCATCCTGCAGTTTTGACTGATGACTCCTTGAAAGCATCAGAGTGGTACCCAGTGACTTCTTCACCTCAGACTCTTCTCTCCTTCTCATCACCTCAGGTTGCACTCAGCAAGGTGACTGGCGCAGGTCAGGGTCAGGACATCCCAGTTTCTCTCTGTTACTCCCTCCTTCTCACTCATTTCCAGTTCTCCAGCATTATCTGTGCATTATTTGTGGACTGCAACCCCTTTAGGGTCTACCTTTCATGGCCTTCTTCATGGCTGCAGTCCCTTAGGGGAAGTATCTGCCCTGGTGTGGGCCCTTTGTGAGTGCAGTCCCTTTGGGGCTTTTCCTGCTCCAATGTGGGTTCTTCAAAGCCCACAGCCCCTTCAGTGAGAGTGGTTCCACCACCGTTGCTCTGACCTTGAGGTTCCCCTTGCTGTTCCTCACTCTGTTCACTCCTCAGACTGACATTTTCTGCCCTTTCTTCAATATATTTTAACAGACACCATAAAATCCCCTGGGGTTGGCTTCCAGCTTCGCTGCATGCGGGGTCTGATGCTGATCCATTTGGAACCACCAAAACCCACCTGGACGTGTTCCTGTCCAACCTGCTCGGGGTGATCCTGCTTTGGCAGGGGGTTGCATTAGATGATCTCCAAAGGTCCCTTCCAGCCCCCACGATTCTGTGACCCGTGTCCGACACAGGGCAGCCCTGCACCTCCCTCCTGGCCACCCGTGAATCAACCCCCACCCAGGGCCTTGCCCCCCTGAACCTCCCTAACCCGGACCTTACCACCTACACCGAGTGCTCCTCCCCACGAATGTCTTGAGCTGCTATTTACAAATATTGGTTTGCTTTGTGCTGTGCGGATAATGAATTAATTCATTCCCAATTCAGGAAATGAAGCTCTTAATCAGATCTGTGCTAGAAATTTCTGCTTTCTCAAAGTGGTATTTATCTGTTCCTTCCAAAGATAATTTTCTAAATTACAGACAGTGCATAAATGCAAGAAGAAGAAGACACAGTGAAAAAAGTAATTAATAGCGATGAAAATGTCTTGTTCGTGTCTGTCTGTCTGTCTGCCTGAGATGCACAGCAAGGAGAGGAACAAGTCCCAGACTAATGTTAACTCCTGAAGGACTCTGCAACTGGGCCCCTCAGTTCCAGAAGGACAGGGAACTGCTGGAGAGAGTCCAGGGCAGGGCTACCAAGATGATGGAGGGAGTGGAGCATCTCCCCTAGGAGGAAAGGCTGAGGGAGCTGGGTCTCTTGAGCTTGGAGAAGAGGAGACTGAGGGGTGACCTCCTGAATGTTGATAACTCTGGAAAGGGTGAGTGTCAGGAGGATGGAGCCAGGCTCTTCTCAGTGAGGTCCAATGATAGGAGAAGGGGCACTGGGTGGGAGCTGGAACAGAGGAGGTTCCACTTCCAGATGAGGAGGAACTTGTTGATGGTGAGGGTGAGGGAGCACTGGCAGGGGCTGCCCAGGGAGGTGGTGGAGTCTCCTTCTCTGGAGAGATTCCGACCCCGCCTGGAGGCGTTCCTGTGTGACCTGCTCTGGGTGTTCCTGCTCCAGCAGGGGATGGGACTGGGTGAGCTTTCAAGGTCCCTTCCAACCCCTGAGATTCTGTGATTCTGTGATAAAGCCATCAGCCCATTGAGCTGCTGTAGCTTTTTATGACAGTACTAGGGTTGGTTGCAAGAAGTGTATTTGCTTGACAATTTGCAGTCATAAATTACTGTTATTTGTGTTGTGAGCCTGAGTAAGAGCCTGCCATGGGCTGAGGCAGACTGTGGTGGAGTCAAAGCAGAGGAGCATGTACCCCATGCCCAGAGCTACCGATCTGAGTCCAGGAAAGTCAGGAGCTGGGTGCAGTTCAATGGGCAGTTCTGTCACGGAATTGTCCCAGCTGGAAGGAACCTCTGGAGATCACCCAGCCCAACTCCCTGCTAACGCAGGGCTGCCCAGAGCACAGCACTCAGGGCTGCATCCAGGTGGGGCTGGAAGGTCTGCAGAGAAGGGGACTCCACACCCTCCCTGGGCAGCCTCTGCCAGGGCTCTGACACCCTCACCCCAAACAAGTTTCCCCTCATCTTGGAATGGAACTTCCCATGTTCCAGCTTGTGCCCAGTGCCCCTCGTCCTGTCACTGGGAACCACTGAGAAGAGTCTGGCTCCATCCTCCTTCAGCCCACCCTTCAGGTACTTGTGAGCATGAAGAAGGTCTCCCCTCAGCCTTCTCTTCTCCAGGCTCCAGAGTCCCAGCTCTCTCAGCCTTTCCTCATCAGGGAGATGCTCCAACCCCTCCATCATCTCTGTTGCCCTACGCTGGACTGTCTCCAATAGTTCCCTGTTTCTCTTGAGAACTGGGGAGCCCAGCACTGGAGGCAGGATTCCAGTTGTGGCCTCCCCAGTGCAGAGCAGAGGGGGAGAATGACCTCCCTCCACCAACTGGCCACGCTCTTCCCTTCGCAGCCCAGGATTCCATTGGCCTCTTGGCCACAAGGGCACGTTGCTGGCTCATGGACAGTTCACTGTCCACCAGGACTCCCAGGTCCTTCTCCTCAGAAGTGCTTTCCAGCAGGTCCACCCCTAATGTATACTGGTGAATGGAATTCTTCCTCCCCAGGTGCAGGACCCTACACTTGCCCTTGTTGAACCTCATGAGGTTCTTCTCTGCCCAGCTCTCCAGGGCAGCCTGTCCAGGTCACACTAGATGGTAGCACAGCTCTCTGGAATGTCAGCCAGGCCTCCCAGTTTGGTATCATCAGCGAACTTTCTGAGGGTACACTCTGTCCACTCATCCAGGTCATTGATGAATATGTTGAACAGGACTGGGGCTGAGTATTGTTATCCCCTACACCAGATCCCCCAACACCACAGCTCATGGACTCTGAAACACAGGCAGGGGTGGGGACTCCACCCCCTCCCTGGGCAGCCCAGTCCAGGCTCTGACCACTCTTGCTGGGAAGAATTCTTGCCTCATGGCCAGCCTAACCCTACCCTGCTGCAGCTGGAAGCCAGTCCCTCTCCTTCTAGCGCTCATTGCCCGGGAGAAGAGACCAGCACCAACCTCTCTGCAATGGCCTTCCAAGCAGTTGGAGAGAGGGATGAGGTCTCCCCTCAGCCTCCTCTGCCTCCAACCAAACACTCCCAGCTCCCTCAAGGGTTCCTCAGGAGATGGATTCTCCAGGCCCTTCCCCAGCTCCGTCTCCCTCCTCTGCACTTGCTCCAGCCCCTCCAGATCTCTCTTGTGCTGAGGTGCCACATAAAAATATACATATATAAAATTACATCCATTGCCCAAAAGCTGCCTTCACTCACAATTCTCACCTCCTCCATTTTTTTTCAGAGAAGACAGGAAAAGCTACTTGTACGTAGTCCCACAGTGCTCACACCCCCTGAAGAGCAAAGAAATCAGCTGTGACTCCTCAGGAGAGACCCATGGGGTTTGCTCTGGCTCATTAAATACGTCGCTCCAGCTCTTTGCCCAGTGCTGCCGGCAGCACAGTGCACAGCCAGGGCTGGTCCTGGTCCCCAGTCCCTGTCCTCTGCTGTCACCTGGGGTAAGTACAGGGTGGGCTGCCTGAAGATGACAGACTAGAGGTGTTCTTCTCCCCCTGCAAGGACAATGTGTTTGTGGTCTTGCATCAAAACAAGGATTTACAGAAGTCTCTGGCAGAAACAAGCCAGCGTGTTAGGAAAGTGCTAGGATGGCAAATTGCTTTGCTAAATATTAATTTCCCTCTGAAATATGCAGATGGATTTGTACAGAGGGGGCCTACAGGAAAGCTGGGGAGGGACTCTGGGTGAGGGAGGGGAGCCCTAGGACAAGGGGGAAGGGTTTGACACTGAAAGAGGGGAGATGGAGCTGAGATGTGGGGAAGAACTTCTTTGGTGTGAGGGTGGTGAGAGCCTGGCCCAGGTTGCCCAGAGAAGCTGTGGCTGCCCCATCCCTGGAGGGGTTCAAGGCCAGGTTGGAGGGGGCTTGGAGCCACCTGGTCTGGTGGGAGGTGTCCCTGCCCAGGGCACTGAGTTGGAACTCAATGTTCTTTAAAATCCCTTCCAACCCAAACCATTCCATGATTCTATGGTATGAAAAGCTGCCTAAAAGTTGAATCTTGATCAATAACTAAGATTTTTCCTCATTCTCTGAAGTGCTTCATGAATAGGACATATAAGATTATTTCTACTATGACTTTGCTCCCCACAAGAGCCAAGTGGGGTCTCCAGCTCCTTGGCTTTATGTTTTTTACACCCTCTGTTACCTCTTCCACCATCCTAGTTCTCCTGTCCCAACATCTTTCAGGCCTGACCCTTTAGCCATGGGACAGACAAACTCTGGGACAAATCTCCATCAATTTGCACTCCTCAGTTATGCAAATCTCATTGACTTCCAGCTGAATAGAGAGATGCACTTCCACACACCCCCCCCCCCCCCCCCCCCCCCCCCCCCCCCCAGGGGCGGGG
>VZTM01018541.1:190431-205626 GCA_013400555.1 Jacana jacana
GGCAAGGGGCGAGGATGTGCTGCTGGGACCAACTGGTGGTGCTTTTAAGATGAGCTAAATTTACAGAGAGGCCCCTTCGGAATGTTTCCCTGGAAATCTCCTCCGCTTGCCCCGGGCCTCCCGTTGCTGAGCATCATGGCTGATGGCTTGTGCTCCTGGGCTAGTGAAGCTGGCAGCTTCCAGGGGGCTTAAGTGAAGGCCTGGTGTTTGCTGTTGGGTTTCTCTAATGGCCTCCGGCAGACGAAACGCCACTTCGGGCTCTCAGCCTTATTTGAGCCTCTGAATTTCTTCCTTTCCATTTAACCTTTTTGGCAGCTGTAAAGCACAAATCCATTTTCCTTCCACCAGGGTTAGTTTGGTTAATTGACCTGCAGGTTGAGCTGAGATGTATATATTCTGCCATAGTTAAACAAAAAAGGGAAGAAATCAATACAGAGTCACGTATAATGGGGCTACTTCTCATCTCAGAGTGAGGCGTTATCTCCTGTGGTCTGACCACACGTGGTTCAGCACAAACATCGACCTTCCTCTGCCTTTGTCTCTATCCCACTCCATCCCCCCCTTCCTTCTCGTGTCCCAGTGCTTCAGCCCTGGTGGGACCAACGTGACCAAGGATGCTCCTCCTGCTGCTGTGAGGACCAGCCAGCCCTGTTCCCAGGTCTGACCTCCAGGTTTCCATCCCACTGCTCCTCCTTCCCCAGACAGGAGCACCCTGGCCCCAGACTCTTGTCCTGCCTCGTGCTGCTGAGAAGCTTTCAGGCACCTCCCAAAGGGTGATTACCTCCCAAAAGTAATTAAATGTTGGGGATGGCAACAAGGAGGGGCTAAATGGTGACTGCTTTTTCCTCGTTACCTGCTGCTGTGCAAAGTCCAGACAGTGGACTGCACTGGTCCACTGTGACTTTTCATATACTCATAGAATCACAGAATGGTTTGGGTGGGAAGCGACCCTAAAGGCCATCCAGTCCTACTCCCTGCCCTGGGCAGGGACACCTCCCACCAGACCAGGTTACTCCAAGCCCCCTCCAACTTGGCCTTCAACCCCTCTAGGGATGGAGCAGCCACAGCTTATTGGGGCAACCTGGGCCAGGCTCTCACCACCCTCACCCCAAAGAAGTTCTTCCCCACATCTCAACTCCATCTCCCCTCTTTCAGTGTCAAACTCTTCCCCTTCGTCCTATCATCACCATTCCTTGGCTGATGTGATGGATCATGGATATGTATGAGGGCAGCTACACAGGGGTTTCTTGGCTCTCAGGATCTCTGGGGTGAGGGACTCATAGCAAGGTTTTTATTCCAAGACACTGTTCTTTCCAGACCTTCGGACCATCAATGTGTGAGATGTCTTCCAATAGGACTGAGTCCAGTCCCCTGACCTTTATCCTCACTGGCATTCCCGGTCTGATGATGAGCAGCTACTGGATGGCATTGCCTCTCTGCTGCCTGTACCTCCTCATGCTCCTGGGGAACTGCACCTTGCTCTGGATGATAAAGACAGACCACAGCCTCCACACGCCGATGTACTGTTTCCTCTCCATGCTGGCCGTGGCAGACCTGGGCTTGTCTCTCTCCACCCTGCCCACCATGCTGGCCATTTTCTGGTTCGAGTCCACCTCCCTCCCCTTCGAGGCATGCATTGTCCAGATGTACTTCATCCATTCATTCTCTGCCATCGAATCTGGGGTCCTGGTGGCCATGGCCTTTGACCGCTTCGTTGCTATCTGCTACCCGTTGCGTTATACCTCTGTCCTGACGAGCTCCCTGATAATGAAGGCAGCGGGGGCGATCTTCATGCGGGGCATCTGTGTGGTGCTGCCCGTTGCTGTCCTTATTAAGAAGATGCCTTTTTGCGGGTCCCGTGTCCTGTCTCACTCCTTCTGCCTGCACCAGGACATGCTGAGGCTGGTTTGTGGGGATGTCACGGTTAACAGCCTGTATGGGCTGACTGCCGTGATACTCACCAAAGGGCTGGACGCCCTGACCATCCTCCTGTCCTACACGATGATCCTCAGGACCATCCTGAGCATTGTCTCCCAGGAGACACAAGCCAAAGCCTTTAGCACCTGCATCTCCCACCTCTGTGCCGTCCTGATCTTCTACATCCCCCTCATTGGCTTGTCCATCATCCACAGGTTTGGGAAGAACCTGCCCCCCCTGACTCACACGCTCCTGGCTGATGCCTACCTCCTGGTCCCCCCTGTCCTCAACCCACTGGTGTACAGCTGGAAAACCAAGCAGATCCGCAGGCGGATTCTTGTACTGCTCTGCCGGAGAGGGCTCCAGCGGTAGATCTAGCCCCAGAGTGGCAAAGCCCAAGAGTCAGTCTCCTCTTTCCTTCCCTCTCCAGGCTGGCTACTCGTGGGCAACACCATCCCCCCCTAGAGAAAGTCACTTATGCTCCTTCACTTCCCAGGAGAAAACTGTGTCCTCTTCTGCATTACAACTCTTTTCCTCCCCATGGAGGGATGGATTATGGCAATTCACATTATTCCTCATCCCTGGAGGGGTTCAAGGCCAGGCTGGACGGGGCTTTGAGCAACCTGCTCTGGTGGGAGGTGTCTCTGCCCAGGGCAGGGGGGTTGGAACTCAATGATTTTTAAGATCTTTCCAACCCAAACCATTCTACAAGTTTGGGACACCCCACTTGTCAGAACGTCTGCAGGAGAGCAGAGCTGGTCATGGCCACTTGAATAAGCTGTCCTCCTTGCAGGTGGGGAGAGAGAAGACTGTCACGAGCTGACTTTCTTCAAGCCTTTCACTGCTAACAGCAGCTGTGGTCTCCAATGAAATACAAAAAGTGTGTCCCAGACTCGTGCTTTTAATTAAGACATCCCTGCGTTGGTCCCTTTATATGAAACTGTCGGTCCCCAGAGTCACGTGATCACATCAGACTCTTCCACTTTCATTATGCAAATCACAGTACCACAGAATTGTCACAGTTGGAAAGGACCTCTGAGATCACCCAGTCCAACCATACACACACAAAAGTCTCGGCCACTAGAGCAGGCCCTGAGGTGCCACATCTACACGTTTCTTAAATACCTCCATGGGTGGTGACCCCACCACCTCCCTGGGCAGGCCAGACCACTCTTTCAGTAAAGAAATTCCTCCTAAAATCTAAAATCCAGTCTAAACCTCCCCTGTCACCAAATTCAGACCATTTCTTCTGGTCCTGTCATTATTCCCTTGGGAGAAGAGGCCAACACCCACCTCTCTCCAACCTCCTTTCAGGGAGTTGTAGGGGGCAATAAGGCCTCCCCCTCAGCCTCCTCTTTTCCAAGCTAAACATGCCCAGTTCCCTCAGCCTCTCCTCACAGGTCTCATTCTCTAGACCCCTCGCATCTTTAAAGGCATGGAGACAGCAACTCCCATCCTTGGAGGGGTTGAAGGCCGGGTTGGATGGGGCTTTGGGCAACCTGCTCTAGTGGGAGGTGTCCCTGCCTAGGGACAGGGGGTTGGAACACAATGATCTTTAAGGTCCCTTCCCAATCCAAACCATTCTATGATTGTAAGGGCCCATGGACTGCAACCCCAGGACACAGACCTGGAAAACTGAGCTCAGAATCAGGGTCTGCAAGGGGGAGCGAGTGTTTTTTACTGTCCCATGATGTCATCTCCTCTGCCTATAACTTAATGGGAACATCATGAAAACCCCTCTCCACCTCTCAGGTTTGGATTCAAGCTAGGGTAAGTCGTTCTGGCGTGGAGGTACAGGGTGCAATGGGTAAGCAATGCAACCCAAACCCAACCTATGGCACATGGGGCTATTTCCATATTGCTACCTTTCCTTAGGGAGGCGTAGGGTGTGGAGTGAGGTGCCTCACACGGGGACGGCTGAGCTGCCCCCGTCAGAGCATCAGGAGAGGATCTGAGCAGCGTCCCAACCAGAAGGCCCAGAGTTTGCACGTGCAGCCCTCACGTCTGCCACGCGTCCGCTGTTGGTTTTGCACAGAGAACATCTTTCCTCCCTCAGACCCCAGTCTCAGGGTTTTGAGATGAAAAACCCAGGTACAGTTTTTCCCATAGCTCTCATGCTTGCCAAAAAAACTCCACCCAACTCCCTCCCATGCACTGATCCTTGTCATCGGGTTTCTCCGTAGCAGCACCCAGGGCTCCTGGGAGAAGCTCTCTGTAAATTTACTAGCAGCTTTTGGAGTTGTATCTGGGGAGAGGTGGGTGGGAAACAAATAAAAAACTAAAGAGAAACACCAGTTCTTTTAGAATAACGGAATGGTGGTGGTTGGAAGGGACCTCTCAGACCATGGAATCCAACCAGGCGAAATCCAACGCTGGGTTAAACTACAAGAACTTCCCTCATTTCAGCCAAGCAGGGCCAATTGGCACCATGGCTTGAGGACACCCAGCCCCAAACAGACCCTGCATCTTCATCCAGGGAGAGGAATGATGTGATAATTGTTCCATCTGGTACTGATGGGGATTCCCAACCCTCCTGGAGGTGCTCTTTCACTCCAGAATAGAGTGCAGCTGAGATAGTAATTGTAGTAGTAATATATGTAGTAGTAAACTGGAGCCTTTCTGCTGTGAGGACAGGCTGAGAGAGTTGAGCATAGAATCATAGAATCATAGAATCATTTAGGTTGGAAGAGACCCCTGGGATCATCAAGTCCAACCATCAGCCCTACTCTACAAGTTCTCCCCTACACCAGATCCCTCAACACCACATCTAATCTGCTCTGAAACACAGTCAGGGAGGGTGACTCCACCACCTCCCTGGGCAGCTGATTCCACTGACTGACCACTCTCTCTGGGAAAAACTTTTTCCTCATGTCCAGCCTAACCCTACCCTGCTGCAGCTGGAAGCCAGTCCCTCTTGTCCTGTCGCTCATTGCCCATGAGAAGAGACCAGCACCAACCTCTCTACAGTGCCCTTTCAAGCAGTTGTAGAGAGTGATGAGGTCTCCAGGTTCAGCCTGGAGAAGAGAAGGCTCTGGGGAGGACTTCCAGGGACTCCAAGAAAGCTGAGGAGGGACTCAGGAGGGAGGGGAGCCCTGGGAGTAGGAGGAAGGGTTTGACACTGAAAGAGGGGAGATGGAGCTGAGATGTGGGGAAGAACTTCTTTGCTGTGAGGGTGGTGAGAGCCTGGCCCAGGTTGCCCCGAGAAGCTGTGGCTGCCCCATCCCTGGAGAGGTTCAAGGCCAGGCTGGAGGGGTCTTGGAGCAACCTGGTCTGGTGGGAGATGTCCCTGCCCAGGGCAGGGGGGGTTGCAACTTGATGATCTTAAGGTCCCTTCTCACCCAAACCATTCTATGATTCTGTGATTCAGTTTGAATTTATCCTAGAAACACCTTACCAGAGGTGAGTTTTACAGAGTAACGTGGCCAGGAACTTTGCTGCCCGCTGCTCTTCCCCTGTGAGATGAAATGTGCTGCCTTGAGGCTCGCATGCATTCCCCCTCCCTGCGCTGCCCCCCCCAGACCCGGCCGTTCTCCAGCTGCCTCTGAGTCACCGCTATTCGCCGGCTTCATTTAATAATTGACAGGACCACGCGCCTTCCTAACGTCGGCTGTTTGCTTTTGACTGTGTTTGACTTTCCATCGACGGTGCCAAGAGCCATAATGTCCATGCTGATTTTTTTCTGCGAGAGCTTTCCACCTGTCGATGCCCTTCTCTCATCCGTGTGGGCTCAGCCCGGTACCTACACACATTTGCCACCCCGCAAAATTCCCTCCTTTTGCCAGGAAACAGCGCGAGTTGTCAACTTCTGCTTTGCACCACCACCACCCCAGCCTGGTGAGTGCAGGAGCTCTGAAGGTGCTCCCCTGGGATGTGAGAATAAACCCTGTGCAGACACTGCCCCACTTTATTCTGGTCAACATTAGTGTTTTGTACCCATCTCTTCCCCCCTCTGCAAGAAAAGACACAACGGTGGGGCCAAGAGCCACAAGACTTACCACACTTAAGTGAGGTACCAAGAGGAGGAGGACATGGAAGAGCCATCCCCTGGTGACAGTGGGCAGCAGCTCCCTGGCATGGGTCAGACAGGTCCCAGTCTGATCCAAGGAGATCAGCCTCAGCAGACACCACGTCTCATTTTCTCCCACAGCTGGACACCAGGAATATGCTACAGGTCCTGAAACCCAGCCAGCATAACCCACCTTGAGCTTCTCAAAGGCCATCGGTGGGGCAAAAGCTGAGGGCTTATTCATGCATGACCTACAGTCATAAACACCTCCAGTGGGGCCCACTGCCAGGTGAAATTTAAGATGGAGGGCTCATTACCCAGGATGTACTTTCAGGGGTGGGATTTAGCTTGAATTTTCCTTGTCTGAACCTGCAGAGCATCCCAGCTCACCTTAGAGCAGATGTGCTCCACGGACTGTGTTGACTGCATGGGAGCTGGGACCCCTGGCCCACATCTAGTCCTGAATTTGGGACACTGAAGGAGGAGCTGGACCTAGGGAAACTCAGAAGCTGGATTTTTGGAGTTATTCCTCAGCACTTTGAAAAGCTGTATGCCCTTTTATGGTGGCCCAGTTTGTATGCTTACAACTTCCAATTCATTTTGACCTCAACCATGATCTGCTTCATTCTCAGGGCTGAGATTAATGTATGAAACTTGTTTACATGGAGCTGCTCTGTCCGGCCATGTTCAAACACACGGATACAGAAGCATAAACAGAGGATTATGTGGCCTTAAACTAGGACAGAAGATCAAACCATGTCCAGTTCCAAAGATAAAACAAACTTTCCCAATGAACATGTAATCCTCAGGATCAGCCCATTCATGTTGATTTACTACAGAGTTCCCTGGAACTTAACAGGACCTCATCAGGGCAAAATCCCAAGATGCAAAAGCAGAGGAATTGGATGGTTCCTACCAAAAAGAACAATAATAAGAAGAAAAATCTCTCAAATATCTCAGTGGTATGCAGCAGAGAATTGCAAATCTTTGGGACTGTTTGGTTTGAGGAAGAGGAGGCTGAGGGGAGGCCTCATCCCTCTCTCCAACTGCTTGGAAGGCCATTGCAGAGAGGTTGGTGCTGGTCTCTTCTCCCGGGCAATGAGCGCTAGAAGGAGAAGGAATGGCTTCCAGCTGCAGCAGGGTAGGGTTAGGCTGGCCATGAGGCAAGAATTCTTCCCAGCAAGAGTGGTCAGAGCCTGGACTGGGCTGCCCAGGGAGGGGGTGGAGTCCCCACCCCTGCCTGTGTTTCAGAGTCCATGAGCTGTGGTGTTGGGGGATCTGGTGTAGGGGAGACCTTTGTAGAGTGGGGCTGATGGTGGGACTCCAGGATCCCAAGGGTCTCTCCCAACCTGAAAGATTCTATGAAAAGCCAACAACCTGTGGGACCCTGTGTATGGTACCCTGTGGCTGGCCCTGCCAGTCCTTGTGGTGTCTCTTCTTCTGACCTTTTTGATGATGCTGGACATTCCAGGACAAACATTTAAGAGCCCTAAAAGCAACACCTTTCTTACCAGTCCCCCCCAGTTCTGCCGTTCCCCGTCTCCTGCAGGGACTGGGGAAGCGCCTCCCTGTGCAGGAACACCAGGCAGCCCTGCAGGACATCTCCAAACCAATCTGTCCAAAAAAGCAGAATTCTGCTCACAGAATTGTTTCCCAAGGGGAAGTTGTTCTCAAAGGAACGGGAAGATTTACGAGTGCAAATTCTGAAGGCAATTTTCCCTGCAGAGTCCCTTTGAATCACATCTCCAGTTACACTGGTATTTCTCCTTTGGCTTCCTGCTCTCCTCCCACCCCGTCTCTGTGAGAAACCATCTCAGATATATATAACCCATCTGAGAAACAAACCAACCAAACAATTGTCTGTGCAGGAGCAGCGGTGAAATCCTGACTTCACCCAAGGCCCGAGCTGCTCCTCTCTCAAGGGGCAAATCCCCCTCATTCTTCCCCCGCTCCCTTTGGAAAGCAGAGTCATCCCACCACATTTTCTCCATTGCCAGACTGGATTTCAACCAGTTTGACGATGTCATGGTGATTTGTTTTGAAGGAATTCTTGCAGGTTAGCCACCTCAGGCTGTTGCTGTCTCTCCTCACAGCTCTGCTCTCATTTCCCCTCTTCCTGCAACGCCTGTTGCGATATCATCTTAAAATCATGATGTAAATCCATGAGCGGCTCTGCTGTTGGAGGTGGTGTTAACCCATCTCACCAGGAACAGCCTCCCCATCAGCACAGGCTCTGGCAGGCAGTAAGAAAGACTGGAGAAGAGAGGTGGTGATCATTTTGCTTCTAAAAATGTATGATTTAGCAGGGATGGCACTGTGGTGCAGCCCAGAGCTCTGGTCTGTAACACACGGACATTATAAAGGTGAATGGATGCATTTTGATCAGAGGGCTGGAGCAGCTCTGCTGTGAAGACAGGCTGAGGGAACTGGGGTTGTTCATCCTGGAGAAGAGAAGGCTCTGGGGAGACCTTAGAGCAGCCTTCCAGTACCTGAAGGGGCTACAGGAGAGCTGGGGAGGGACTCTTTGTGAGGGAGTGCAGTGACAGGACAAGGGGTAACGGCTTTAAATTGGAAGAGGGGAGACTTAGATGAGATACCAGAAAGAACTTCTTTGGGGTGAGGGTGGTGAGAGCCTGGAACTGGTTGTCTCGAGAAGCTGTGGCTGCCCCATCCCTGGAGGGGTTGAAGGCCAGGCTGGATGGGTCTTTGAGCAACCTGATCTGGTGGGAGGTGTCCCTGCCTGTGGCAGTGGGGTTTGAACTTGATGGTCTTTAAAGTCCCTTCCAACTCCAACTGTTCTGATTCTATGATTCTTATCATTTGCCCTTAATCAGGATGGAACTCCTTCAACCTACAGAATGTGAAATATGTCAATGAGATCAAAAGCCAGAGGCCTTTTAACCTTTTCAAGCCACCTGGATCCATATGGGGCAACTCGGAAACCCTTTGGATTAATTAATTAATTGGCACCGCTCATCTTTTTCCTTCTAGGAAGAAAACCTTGTTGATCAGAATCCCCCTCAGACTGCTGCAATCCAGATTAAATAAACCCAAGTCCCTCAACCCTTTCTCCTAAGAAAGATGCTCCAAGTCCCTCAATCCTTCCTCCTAAGAGAGATGCTCCAGCCCCTCACCATCTCTCTGGTCCTCTGCTGTCCCCTCTCCAGCAGCTCCCTGTCCTTCTGGAACTGGGGAGCACAGTACTGGTCCCAGTGCTCCAGCTGTGGCCGCCCCAGAGCAGAGCAGAAGGGGAGGATGACCTCCCTCCACCTGCTGGCCACGCTTCTCTTGATGCCCCCCAGGAGATCATCGGCCTTCTTGGCCACAAGGAAGTCCCTAAGGAATGAAGCTTGTTCTAGAGCTGCAGCACAGAGTGCCAGGTTTCGGGGCCAGGCAGTGCTCTCACTGAGGTCACACGCCAGCAGCGAGTTTCACAGCTTTGCCCCGACTTTCCTCCCCCATCAGGGCAAATTCGTCGCCTCCCAGCTGTTATTTACAGCCTTCAGACGCTGTTACCCTGCTGCCGGAGCCTCGGGACGTGCTGTACACGGTGCTGCTTCGAGTTTGCCCATGAGCAATTTATATGCAGGTCGTGTTGACCCACGTCCACCTCTCGGCTGCCTCCCAGTCGCTGCTCTCTCCCGGCTTCCCTTAATACGGGAAAATGAAACGAGGGGTTTTGCAAGTGTTTGCCGATTTCTCCGGGATTGTTTGATTTTCCACCCGGCACACGCTAAAAGCAGAGGCTCTGCTGCCCCTGTGACAGCACTCCCTGTCCTTTCTGCATTTTCAGAGTCCTCCCCTTCCCCCTCTTCCCCCCACGTTGTATTATTTACCCGATGTACCATGTCAAGCTTTAAATATGTCAATGTTTGCCCCCTTACGAGAGCTCGCTCGCTCCTGCAGGGCGAGGCACTGGGGACAGAGGCTCTCTTGCCTGTCACTCATGGCAGCACAGGAAATTGGTTGACACCACTGCACTGTACCCTGGAGCTTTTTTTTTTGGTTTGGGTTTATTTTTGCCATGTTTTCAATTAAAGATGCTATTTTTTTTCTGCTGAAAGAGGCCAGGTGGCTCGGCCTCTGAACGAGCTGCCTTCGTACAGGCTTAAAAATATTCCATAGAGGTTTCACTGCCCTGCTCCCCGCAGAAGACCATGCTGCAGAGGCACTACCTGCCTCTATAATTTCTTCCAAGTTCCGTGTTGAGGTCACCCTGTTGTTCACAAGGTGGTGAAGCTCAAGTAGGCCACCTTAGGATGGAGAGAAGAGCTGGAGGCTGCGGCACTCTAGCAGAAGACTGACTTCTATTAGATGGGGGATGTTCACTTGAGCAGCAAGGTGAGGAACTCTAAATAGAATCATAGAATCATTTGGGTTGGAAAAGACCCTTGGGATCATCGAGTCCAACCGCTGATACACAGAAACACAGCTGTGCTACAGAATCTGGGGGAGTTTGGGAAGGTTTTACTCACAACCACGGCGCGGTGCTTTCCTGGCAGGGTCCTCAGCATGGGATCAGAGCCAGCAAGGGTTTCTGGAAGTTTTAGAAATTGTCCAGAAGCCCTGCACAGAAATACCTCAACGGAGCTACATCTGGGTTTCAACTTCACGGTTCAGACTCCAGAAAGTCTTGCAGCCAGCTCGGGTATCTTCAACACAAAGTGCAGGAGCCCCAGGGTTGACACCAGGCACACCAGCAAGGGCATGGACAGAAGGAAGGAACCTTCTGTTCCTTTTCAACACCGTTTAAACTTCCAGGGTTGAAAGGGTGACATTTGCAGAGGCTTGTGCAGATGAGGTGTCTGCAGCAAACTCTTTCTCCACATCCAGACCCTGATCCAGGGGTTTTGTCTGTCCTCCTCTCTTCCATCTGTGTGTACAGCAGCCTTGGAGCTGAGTCCTGCCTCATGTAAGTTCCTCATGCACTTATGGCAGCTCCAAACCCAAGCCTGACCAAAGCCTCCCTTCTCCAGCCTCCCTTCTCCATCCTTCCCCAGGACTTGGGGACATGGTTTACTGTTGGAATTGGCAGTGTTGGATGAATGGTTGGACTCAATGATCTTAAGGGTCTTTTCTAACCTAAATGATCCTATGATTCTATGACTTCCCACACGAGGCAAAGTCCGGCCCCGTGTCACAGAATGACAGAATTGTCATGGTTGGAAAGGACCTCTGAGGTCACAGAGTCCAACCATACACAAAACCACACCCCCCTCCCTAAATATCGGCCACTAGAGCATGTCCTGAAGGGCCACATCTACAGGTTTCTTAAATACCTCCAGGGATGGTGACCCCACCACCTTCCTGGACAGGCTTTTCCAGGGCCTGACCACTCTCTCAGTCAAGTCATTCTTCCTAAGGTCCAGTCTAAACCTCCCCTGTCACAACTTCAGACCATTTCCCCTGGTCCTGTCATGATTCTCTTGGGAGAAGAGGCCAACACCCACCTCTCTTCAACCCTCTTTCAGGGAGTTGTAGAGGGCAATAAGGTCTCCCCCTCAGCCTCCTCTTTTCCAAACTAAACATGCCCAGTTCCCTCAGCCTCTCCTCATAGGACTTGTTCTCCAGAGTCCTTACCAGCTTGATGGGTCTCATCTGGACATGCTTCAGCACTTCAGTGTCCTTTTTGAAGTCAAGGGCCCAGAAATGAACACAGCACTTGAGGTGAGGCCTCACCAGTGCTCAGTACAGAAGCACCATCACTTCCCTACTCCTGCTGACCACACTACTGCTGAGACTGTTTGCCTTCTTGGCCACCTGGGCACACTGCTGGCTCATGTTCAGCGAGCAGTCCACCAGCACCTCCAAGTCCTTTTCTGCTGGGCAGCTTTCCAGCCATTCTTCCCCAAGCCTGTAGCATTACTTGGGGTTGTTGTAACCACAATGCAGGACCCAGCACTTGGCCTTATTGAACCTCATACCACTGGACTTGGCCCAATGATTCAACTTGTCCAGGTCCCTCTCTAGAGCCTCCCTACCCTCAAACAGATCAACACTCCCACCTGGTTTGGCATCATCTGCAAACTTACTGAGGGTGCACTCAATCACGATTCTCCAGCATCTACCCACCCCTTTCAGGCCAGGATTGTAGTCCCAATCCCACCAGTACCACCACCTTCAACCACAACCCTTGACACACGTACAGACCAGCAATGACTGCTAGATGCAAGGGGTTGCTTCATCTTCCGTGTTGAACCCACCACATCTGCCCTGGATGGTTATCTGTTGCTACAAGCTCATCTCTGTAACTCGACAGGAGAGGGATTCCCCCTCACGCTAAGGCCCAAGGGAGATCCCAAAGCAGAAGAGATACCCGGGGGTTATAGAGTCCTTTGGGGAATCTGTCATCATAGTAGCTGGTCTGGGTCCAGGTCCTGCTGAGTTCTTTTCCTCAGTGCTATTTTTGAGCCTCAGTAGATGGCTGAGTTGGAAAAAAGGGTTGTGTCACTGCTGGTGACGTTGGAGCTGCTGGTGCCAACACGATCAGCTGCTCCTTTGGTGACAAGCAGGAGGGACAGCCTGCCAAGGAGAAGACATCCCTTCTGGGCTGCAGTCTCTCCTTCCAGGCAGCTGGGATATTTTTGTCGAGCTCAACACAGCCGCGGCAGCCAAAGAAAACTGCCAAGGATCAAACAGTCTCTGTAGTATTTTTTGAAACTTTCCAAAGCAGAGGAGGACGGGGGACAGAAATCCTTCCTCCCCCGCCATGCACCTGCACAGTCTGGAGCAACCTGGAGGGACGGTGCTGGGCTGGTGGGAGGTG
Organism: Jacana jacana; assembly: GCA_013400555.1. Classification (NCBI taxonomy): domain Eukaryota; kingdom Metazoa; phylum Chordata; class Aves; order Charadriiformes; family Jacanidae; genus Jacana; species Jacana jacana. Next base: position 203,121 of record VZTM01018541.1, read on the forward strand.
ACACCTCCTGAGCAGCAGCCTTTGAGTCTCACCTTTCAGTTGAGACTTTTGCGTGGTGGGATCCCTCACCAGGAGATAGGAGAGAGGCCAGAACTAGTGCCAATGTGGTGGCTTCAGCTAGCAGTGGTTCTCCTGCTCTTCTGCATCTTCCTAAACCCTTTCCTACTCCTTACTTGCCTCCCTCCAGTCAGTGTTACCTTCCAAATTGCTTCGAGCACGCTCGTTTTGAGGAAGGTCTTGTAAAGGCTTTCACATGGGAGGACCAAGCCCCCACCTTGCCCTTCCCTTCTCGCCGTCCCGTCTTCTCTTCTCACACTCCTATCAGTCTCACACACTGAACTCTGCTCTGTGCAGTAAATGTGATTAGGGACGGCTTGGGCTGAAATGACAAACATTTCCAGCAAACAGACCGACGTCTGCCAAGTGGTGGCTGAGTTCCCCTTTAGCTGTTGTTCTGGGAAAACAAGTTTTTGGTTGTTTTTCTGTTTTGTTGTTTGTTTGGGGTGTTTTTGTTTTTTTTTTTTTTTAAGATGGGAAAATAGAAGAGGAGATCCTCACAGCCCCTCTTAGATACATGCAATGCCCGTGCTTCTGGGAAAAAGGATTAGGCTGGAAACCAGCAGGAGCGGTTTGGTGGGAGCACGGAATGCAAACATCGCTGCAGGAAGGCGGGTGCCTGTGGGTGAGCCTTGAGGCACAAATCAGAGGGAATCGATAGATTTTTGAGAATATCTGGTAGAAGAAGGGATTATCTTGTGCTGCGCAGTAGGTACGGGGAGGGTTCAAGCAAGGTCAGTGGAAGCCTGAGTCCTTCTTCTCGTTCAGCCATGGGTCTGATGGATAACCCAGAGCAGATTCATAGAGTCATAGCATGGTTAGAGCTGGTAGAGACCTTAAAGATCATCCAGTTCCATCCCCCCTGCCATGGGCAGGGACACCTCCCACCAGAGCAGGTTGCTCCAAGCCCCATCCAGCCTGGCCTTCAACCCCTCCAGGGATGGGGCAGCCACAGCTTCTCGGGGCAATCTGTTCCAGTGTCTCACCACCCTCACACCAAAGTTCTTTCTGGTATCTCATCTAAATCTCCCCCTTTCCAATTTAAAGCCCTTACCCCTTGTCCTGTCACACCTCTGACAAAGAATCCCTCTCCATATTTCCATCTCCAAGCCATTCCCTTGCCCTGGAAGACCCTCTGCAACCCCTCTCCTTGTGCCAGGCACACAGCCAGTCGTCAGAAAAAGAAATACTTATCCAGAAAAATAAATACTTATTGAGAAACAGATTATCTTTTTGGCACAGGCAAGATGGGCAACGAGGGGAACCTTTTTCTCTCTGTCAGTTCCTGGTGGGGATGCTGTGGTCTGCAAACCAGATCACCGTTTCCAGCCACCCAGACACCGGGCTGCTCCACGTCTGCAGCCTCCCTGTGCAGGAGGTTGAACGGGCAATGCTGGAAACTGCCTGGTACATACGTGTCTACAATGCTGACACGTAGAGTAAAACAGTGGCAGAGCATCCCCAGGGAAAGAAACTGAATGTGCCAGGGTGCGTGAAAGATGAGCTGAAACCTCTACTCAGAGACATTCAGAAGAGCCATCAGTGGGGGTGACCCCGTGCCCATGCCAACCTCCCAGGTTTCACCCTCCACCCCTTGCCTAACCTTGGGTGTCCTTCCCTCCTGTTCAGCCCATGACACTTTGTCGTAGCCCCAAAGCCTGGTTATTCCCACCTCTCTGCAACACCTCTTTGCTTTGCTGTGGGATCTCCTTGCTGCCTCCAAGGTGATCTCCTGCTTTGGCTCTGCACTGGGGCATCTGCTGCTCCAAACCCATCACACCAGGTTTGGTTTTCTTCTTGCTATGGTCAGTTGTGACACTGCTTTCAATTTCAAAAGTAAAGATGTTGTTCTCTGGCTAAAGCTCATTTGGTCTGAAGACCAGAAGAACTACTCTGCTAGATCAAATTAGAGGTCCCTCCATCCTGCCATCCTGCCTCGAAGAATGGCTATTAAGGAAGATAATTTACGGCTTACCCTTCCCTTGGCTCATGTCCCAGCATCTAAGCAAACAGTTTAGAAGCTTTCTGAACAGGAGGCAGCACCTTGGCCATCGTGTTTAAGAGAAATCAATGAATCTCTCACCCACATATTTGCCTCTGTAGAGCCTTTGGGCTCCCGCAATATCCAGCGGCAACGAGTTCCGTAATTGCGTTACGAGCTCTTTAAAAAACAAACAAACAAACAAACAGCAGTAATTTTTCCTTTGTTTTAAATCTTCTGCCAGGTATTTTCAGGGTGTGTTCTCCCCCTCCTTGTTCACATAGCGTGATAAAAGATGAATAACAACCCCATGTGTATCTTCTCCTCCCTAATCGTTATCTCACAGACCTTTTCCGTATTGCTTTATTGTCTCTTCTCAAGGCTGAAGAGTCCTTTTCTGATAATCTCCACTTCTACAGGAGCTTCCTTGAAGTAGTCAGGCTGTTGGACTAGATGATCATTGTAGGT
>VZTM01018543.1:2326-23122 GCA_013400555.1 Jacana jacana
AAGTTCCCACTTTGGTATTTATGAATGGATTTTCTTCTGAATATGAAAGGATGCCAATTCATTTAATATTCTTTGCTCCAGTTCAAATGATTTCACTATTTGCTCAATTCAGACACAAATAAGGACAGAAGTAAATGTAACTCCAAACTCCCCAAACCAAGTACCAATTCACTGGAATACACTGCAGATCTCATAACTTCCGATATAATTACTACACTATTAGGAACCATTTCCCATGATGTAATTAATTTCATCATTTCATATTTCCTAGTCAGTAAAAAGAGAGTAAGAATATTTTTGACAGAGTATTTCATACTTATGCATACGAGAAATGACCACAGGAAAGTATCACGCAATGATTAGGATTAGATGTTGCCTAAAGCTCCAGGCATAGGAGATAAAAGGCTGTAGTTACAACATGTGCTGCTAGGCAAGTGTGAAAGATTTATTTCACCCCACAGTAATCCTTACCCCTCATATAATGAGCAACATCTCCTGATCATAGTGCCTCACCTTTCTCCTATAGCCATGAAATAATTTAACACAGTAATATTCTCTTATTCCCATCATTCTGTCCGAATATACCCTGAATAATTACAATTATTTTTTACTTTTAGTTTGGGTTTGGTTTAACTTCTGTTTTAAACCTGGATATTTTTAGTACTTACAAATCATTCAGTGCTTTCTTCTTGCACCTGGATTCTCAGATTTGATACATTTTGTGGCAAAGAGTTATACTGGTAGTTCACTTTCCTATCTACTTTTTTTATATCAGCTTCATTGGTAACGTGTGCAGCTGTACCTGCGTGGGCATCGCTCAAAGTCCTGTGAATTTGGAATCAAATTAATAAAATTCTCCACAGACCATTAGATTAGGTATCTACGGGCTGGGGACAGGAAAAATTATACACAAGAGCATTATATTCTTCTCCTGTAAATAATAATGCTACAAGCACGAAAGAGAAAGTAGCTTAGTAATGTCACCCGAAGTCTAACAGTTTTAAGAGATTGTCCAATTTGGTATCATATTCTATTCTTCTTTTATGCTGAACAGACTGTCAACTCTCATGTAATGCTGCCAATCTGCCCTTTCCACTTTCTCTGACAGCCAGACTAATTTTTATGTATCTCATGCCCTTTGGGTCTAAATCTGCTTAGTAGTACTTAGAAGCCAAGTTTCTAGGTGCCTTTGAAATGCTGGAGAAGAGAAAGCCAGACAGATTGTCCAGGGTTCCATTTACCTTGTATCTATTTTAAAAGAACATTAAATCAAGGATTTAAAGCACCCTTGTTAATTACTACTTGCTATAGTTAATTATAAGACAAGATGGCAAAATAGCCTTCTTAGTCATTTGGATTTGGACCGGGCATAGATTTGGTCCTCTCCAATGCTATGTCTTGAATTACAAGTTGAACAGAAAATTCAAATCTATGATCAGCATTAGTTAAACAATGCAGCTTTTGGGTTCAGGGCTAATACCTTGTGTACATGGGATAATAATCTCCCTTCTAAGAATTTTGTGAACACTAACTAGATACTGTTTAGATAAGTTTTCAAAAATACACAGTGCTATGTGACTGGCAAGTATAACAGTTACAGGCTAGAAGGCCCAATAGCTACTGTATTACTGTGGGATAGGGAAACAGAGGCTTTAATTCTTTACTTAATCACATACTCTCGGTGTGATACAAGGCAAGTTACCTAGTCTCAGTGATGGCATGTGTACTGAACCTGAGCTGCCTGGTCACAGCAACATCTTATACTGATATACTCTGGAGAACTGGTTCCAGGTATCTACCTTATCCTTGTAAGCAACCAGAATGAGGACTGACTGAAAAACCCACCTTGCCTTGTAAATGGTAAATCAGTCCCTTCTAAGAAGAATCTGGAGCGCTCTCACACTCATATCAACCCTGTGATGTCACTGTTAAGGCAGGCAAGAAATATGAAAATGGCCAGACACATGCTGCTGGGGTGGATCTGCTATCACTGCAGATAAAGGTGCCTTTGGATGCACTATGCAGAAGGTACTATAGATTTTCCAACTGTGTACAGCAGCTGGCTTACCCTAAACCTGACCCTTGCCTCATTCTTTGAGGTGAATAACATGCTCAATTGGTGAATCTGCTTTCAAAAAACAGCATACGCAAAGCCTGTTTTCCAGTTCGCCTAGAAATGATGACAGATTATAATTAACAATGCCTAACAGAGGTATTTTGGAGATGAACATATTATGAAAATGTCTCAAATACTATTTTAGATAGGGACTGTAAGTACATATAACTAGTTGTAATTGCATCAGTTCTACACAGTGTATTACTTGAAATATACTAAAGGCATGATAATTCATTATTCTTCTTAGTACTAATAAAAATAACTATAGACAGCTACAATGCACTATCTGTAAATATAAATATTTGCATAACGAATCAAGAGGAAAACTAATACTTATGAAATGCATGCAGATGGTATCATGTCTAAAGCATCCATGAAAGAATCCTTATAGTTGGTAGAATCAGATCTCCAACTTCTATATGTATGTTCTCCATTATTTACAGCTCTAAAAACATAGGCATCAAAATAATAATGTTCATTACAAGAATAATATAATAAACCATCTTTTTCCATTCACTTAGACAACTAGTGGGTTCATCCATAAAAGCTTTTCCATCTGCAAAAAGATTAGGTCTTGGAGTAATAAAAAATGATAACTTCATGAACTAAAGACAGCAGATGGCTACAAGGTCATCATTAAGCTGGTGGTAGGCATCTAACTGATAACATAATAAACCCACAAAAACAAAGTTTGCAAGGCCCCATTCTTTAGAAAATACATAATTTATCAATGTTAACCTGACATAGGGGCCTATTACTAATCACATTAGTTCTACCGACTGTGAATTAGCCATACATTTTTGGCTAAGGGAATGGTAATGCACTGTGCTGAGTATGGTTGCTCTATTATCCAAGGATTAAAGGCCATGATTGACAGCACACTGAAATGAGAACAAAAAAAATCCCTTTGGTTCGGCTGGGATTTGGATTAAATACTAACAAAATATGTATTGAAGAAATAGGCTAAACATGACTTTGTCTTGCTCCATAATTAAATTTAATTTTATATTTCTTCCTCTTTAAATCACTGCTGATAATTTACAGCAAGATACCAAAGAACTACTTTTCATCTATGTTTCTTACAGCAGAGCTCACTTTACAGCAGATGATGTGAAGAAAGAGCTGAACCTTGTAAAAGTGTATTAGGTGTGTATTAGGCAGGGCTACATGGATGGCTTCTGTGAGAAGCTTCAAGAAGCTTCTCTGATGTTCAATAGATCCAATGCCACCAAGCTCCAAGACGGACCCACTGTTGGCCAAGGCCTGAGCTCATCAGTGACAGTGGCAGCACCTCTAGGATAACACAGTTAAGAAAGGGGAAAAGTTGCTACAAAAGGGCAACTGCAGCTGAAGAGAGGAGTGAGAATACATGAGATACACAACTCTGCAGACACGAACGTCAGTGAAGGAAGAGTAGGAGGTGCTTCAGACAGCAGAGCTTGTGTTGCAGCCTGTGGTGATAGTGAGGTAGACTGTCCCCCTGCAGCCCATGGAGGTCCATGACGCAGGAGATATCCACATGCAGCCAGTGGAGGACCCATCACCAGAGCAGGTAGATGTGCAGAGCACTGTGACGCCATGAGAAGTCTGCACTGGAGAAAGCTACAGGCAGGACCTGTGGACCCATGGAAGATACCCACACTGGAGCAGTCTGTTCCCAAAGGACTGCACCCTGTGGAAAGTACCCATGCTGGAGCAGTTTGTGAATAACTAAGCCTGTAGGAAGAATTCTCACATTGGAGAAGTTAGAATCATAGTATGGTTTAGGTTGGAAGGGACTTTAAAGATCATTCCGTTCCAACTCCCTGCCATGGGGAGGGACACCTTCCACTAGAACAGGTTGCTCAAAGCCCTGTCCAACCTGGCCTTGAACACTTGCATGGATGAGGCTTTCACAATTTCCCCAGGCAACCTGTTCCAGTGTCTCACCACCCTTACACTGAAAAAATTCTTCCTAATATCTAATCTAAATCTACCCTCTACCAGTTTGACTTCCAGTTTGTGGAGAAATGTCTCCAATAGGAGGGACCCCATGCTGGAGTGGGGAAGAGTGTGAGGAATCTTCCTGATTAGAAGAACAGAAACAGAGACAATGTGTGATGAACTGACCACAACCCCCATTCCCTGTCTGCCTGTGCTGCTCAGGGGGAGCAGGCAAAGAAAATTGGAAGTGAAGTTGAGCCTGGGAAGAAGGAATGGGTAGGGGAAAGGTGTTTTAAAATTTGGTTCTGTTTTTTCATTACCCTACCCTGTTCTGATTGGCAATAAATTAAATTAACTTTTCCCCAAGTTGAGTCTGTTTTTGCCTGTAATGGTAGTTGGTGGGTGATTTCCCTGACCTTAACCCCTGAGTCATAGAATTATAGAATCAACTAGGTTGGAAAAGACCCTTGGGATTGTCAAGTCCAACCATCAGCCCTACTCTACAAAGTTCTCCTCTACACCACATCCCCCAAAACCACATCTAAACAACTCTTAAACACATTCAGGGATGGTGACTCTACCACCTCAACCAGCCTATTCCAGTGTCTGACCACAGACTTTCTTTCATTATATTTTCTCTTCCCCATCCAGCTGAAGAGGTGAGTGATAGAGTTGCTGTGATGGGCACCTGGCATCTAGCCAGGATCAACTCACCACAAAAGCCAATCAAATATAACCACAACACAGGAATTTTAATTTTTCTAGGGGTAGCTTTTTTCCTTTAATCTAAAAGAAGTGATATAAGTGATAAGCCATATAATGAAGATGAAAACATAATGATGCCCAATATAAAACCAAGCTGCTTTTCAATTACATTAAAGCTCATTATAAATTCATATCTTGTACTACATGTTTTACAGAAATCAAAAAGCTTCATGAGAAAGCTTTATGGGAGCGTGATGATAGCACAGTGTTCTAATTTTGAATCACTTCCTTTTCATTAATGAATCAAATATTGAGTGGAAAATACAAGTAAAATTCCAAGAAAAAATTAAGGCACTAAAAATAATTTCACCAAATAACTAAATGTGAATAAAGTGAATCAAACCTTTAAATGTCATGTTATTAAGTAGGTGAATGCCATGCAACAACTGCCTTAACCAAAAAGACTAGAGAAAATATCAGAAAGCCCAAACATGGAGATCTCAATATTTGGGAAGTTTTCCCTTTGCACCTTTTGCATGGCAAACATGAAAGATGAAGGGGAAACACTCAAAGGCTAGGAATACCATCTTTCAGCACAAAAAAGAGCAAAGGGGTAAAGAGAATGCAAAAGATTACGGCATTTGGATAAAAGCCAGTCATATAAAGCTATCAGCACAGAATAATAAAGGAGATTGGCAGACATCCCAAATCAATTAAGGAAGATTACTAAAGCAGAGACCAATATATTGCCTTCAGAAAGCCTCAGATATGGGTAACAAAGTTCAAGAATAGCTCCTAAAAAAAAAGAAAGAAAATGTGAATTTGGGGAGGTAGAAAAAAAAATAAGGAAACATTAATTAAAAATCAAAGGAAAGTACACATATGTTATGATCTCACTAACTTTGTTTCACACCTCTGTATGACCAACACAGGGTCTCAAATTCCTGATTATAGACTGTACCTAAGACAGTAATTCAGTGGGTGTGGAACGTATTGAGATACCTCATCCTGCAACCAGGTAGACTGTCACTTGAGGTTCTGTACTCCTGAAAAGATACAAACTGGTGTAAGCTCCAAAGAGCTTAATCTACTCACACTGTCAGAGATATTTTTACCAAACCAGGCACGTCTAACATGATGCAATTCCTATTTTTAAATGAATAATATTTAATGGAGACTAACAAAAGAATAAACTCATGCTCATAAATTAATTCTGGTCGTAAATAAGCCCAAAAGGCCATTTTTCATCACTCTCACAGGAAGGGAAAAATGATCTCCTTGACTATCTTGAAACTCGTGATGAAGGTAAAATAACCTTTAAATGCTCTGCATGGTAATTCAACATGCATTAATAATTGGTTACTTGGGCTACAGCTAATAATTACTCACTTGGATGACAGCTGATGGTTGGCAATTGCATTGAATCTATCTGAAAATACAAACCAATTGACAGGAAGTAAAGCTATTATATTCATCTAGTGTCTGACTTTTATGAATAACAAAGTAGCTTTCCTGATTCACTTCTTTAAACCATACATCCTTTGACTGCAATTATGGAATGAATTCCAAGCTAAGAAAGAACATCTTCGATGGATTCCATTTGTCTTTGTGCTTCTCAAATATCTAATATAAGAGCAATGCTTCTCGTTTTTCATCTCAATCTCTGTTTACACTATTGAAAGCATAACAGACTTAGAAGGGAATTGTCAGGCAAACAGAAATTTTCCTTTATACTTCATTTGCTTTTTATTCTGTGCCTTCTACAACAGAATTTAGAAGAATGCATTATTACTCTTGCCACAGAGAGTTATTGTCCTTATGTTTTTTATGAAGACACTATGAAATTACGATACAAAAACAGTTAGACTGTAAATCATAGTTTGGCTACATGCCTTACAGTCACAGGGCTAGCTTACCAGAACTGAGTTCCTTTTCATCACTGACTAGATCTACTGACAAACATAAAAAGGTGCCTCTCTTTACTGCAAGTGTGTGAGAAGACAGCGTATGTGTGTGCAGGTGGTTCAGCAAATTGTTCTAACAAACAGTAAATAACCAATAAGTTGTGGATAGGTAAAAGTGTCAGCTGTAAGAATACAGTCAAGATAAGCACATAATTTCCAATACAGAATATTACACAAATGCCACTGTTTTCAATTACTTAAATAAATTCCTTCTCTGTTAAAACTGTGAGGTTTGATGAGAGGGAATTGTTTGAATGCTTTCATAAAATCTGCAGTAAACCTCTTTCATCTCTTTTTATCCAAGAGTGAGCCTGAACGTTTTGCCCTCTACAAATTGTTCTTCTCAGATCTCAGTGGCTCCGCTGATTTTGTTCCAAATTAGTTTACTTTGACAACTGACTGAAGACCAGAGCAGCAGATTCTATAGTCCTGAAGTTTTAAACGAGGATATTTCTTTCATAGGTAAATATTTGTAGGTTTCTTTATGGGAGGTTTTGCTTGGTGGCAGATTTGCACCAACACCACAATGTGTTCAGATGAAAAGACCTGTCTGCATATAACTCTCACTGTGTGGCATGTCACCTTTTGATGATGAAAATTTGCATAGGGAAAATGCAGATGTCAAATTGCTGAGTACAATTTATTCCCACCACCACTGACTTTTGAGATAAGGCAGCTGCCAGTATAGACATACAAATAACAGATTTCTCCACAACATCTTTGTAATGCAGTGAGTAGCCCCATAGTCCTTATTCAAACTGAGGGTGGGGAACGGCAGCAAAAATATGCCTAATCATGTGCTGAATTGGTCAGTGTTGATGGAATGACTTACAGGTTCATGGTCCATTTCTCCTCTCACTTCCCAAGTAAATTTGCAGCTGCAATAAACATACAATTGTAATGCCTGGATATCTTCCATGGCTGCAGAAGATGCACTCTTATGAAAATCAGGTTTCCAAAATTAGTAGGCAGTTTTGGAAATACAGGTCTAAATCAGTTTTCTGGTGTCCTGCAGTAAACTAAATCAACTCAGGCTTAGGATTTGTAACTCCGGAGCCCATTTCAATATGTTAATGCCCTGCCTAAGAAGGTAACCAAATTCTCATACACTGTTAAGTGGGTTCATAATGGCTAATATGAAGCTTACATGATCTCCCTCTGCTTAATGAAAACTTCCATTATGATACAGCCAGGGCGAGCAACAGCAGAGCCTGTATCATGCTGACTTGACAACAATGCCCAATCCTGCTGACTTCAACCATCCAGGGCAGATTCTGAGCAAGCAAAGTGCAGATGAAAGAAAGTTAGGAAGAAAAGGCAATGGTCACTAATGTTGTTTGGTGATACTGAAAGAACTCTTCTCGCTCATACAACACCCCTAAGACTTACACCTGGAGGACATATGAAAGATACTTCTCAAGTTTGACGTAAAATGTGTCTGAAGAACTTTGAATCAAGTGGTACATCCACCTCCTGCCAGCCCCTGCAGTCCCTGAGATGTTTTAAGTGACAATATGACACAAACAGTTTTAAGTGCTTAGTCAAGGTTCTTTTCCTTTTAAACAGGCCTGTCACATCAGCATTGCAAAGTCATTGCCTCACATGCAATGGTACAGTTTTCCCAGGAAGAATCAGACACAAACTTTTGTCAGACATTTTAGCCTACTGATTATAAGCACTGTCTTGACTGCCATTTGTTACCCAATAATTTTGTGGGATGTGACAATGGGCAAATAATTTTAATTAATGTTTTCCCTACCTCTCCAGCATGAATGCTAACAGACACCTAGCTAACTTCCAAACACCCTGATGATTGGGCTATTTCTGTATTTTGAAAATGCAATGTCCTTACTAACTCCAGAGGATTGCTGAACACAGAACTAGGGCTGAGACATGCACAGGCTTATGGGGCTAGCATGCAAGCTCTGCCATGCAACTGAGAAAGGCTGGAAGTTTCTCAGGGAGAGCTGGTAAAACTACCTATTATCAATTTGCCCTCCTTTCCTACTATAAGACTCCCCTTTCAAACTTTAACTGTTTGAACTGAAATGAAACATTCCAAGTGTCTGCCTCAGGCTGATGTCTTTTCATTCACAGAGAATAACTATTATACTGCTATTAAGATTGCCATGCTATGCTTTCAAAAGGCATTCTGTGCAACTTTAATTTGGTCTTTTGTGCATATATATTTCAAAGCCAACTAACAAATAACATGATCTGAGACTATTTTGTTTTATAGAGTCTCTGCCTCATTCACTGCCCAAAATGGAGGACATCACAGAAGGCAGGATTCACCTGCCCTGCCTTTAGATATCTGCAGCCCCAATGGCTACACCTGGAATAGTCACTTTAGGCTTCCCTTAGTGTCACTGGAAAAAGAAACAGGTGCTTAGGTACTTCCAAGGTGTAACTCAACTTATTCTTAGATAGACATCTAAACCACATGAACCCTGCTCAAAAACTCTCATTTTTTTGTCTGTTACAGATGTATTCATGGTTAGATGCAGGATTATATTTGGCAGAATATATATGGGGAATTCAATTTGGGTGCTACAGTGTATAGTGAAGTACATCATCATCCCCTTTCTCACATGGGATTGGGGTGCAGAGAAAGATTAAGGTAAAGAGTTTCCACTAGTTTCAGATACTAAGATTTATAATGCTTGGCATTATATAGCACTACATATATTCAAGAAACAACTCCTGTTAACTTCAAATATAGTTATGCGTGCTCTGCACTTCTTCAAGTCAGACCCTACTGTCTCCAGCTGGGCATCCAGAAAATGAGAAACACAGCACTAGAGACCAGCTGTGAGAAATCTGGTTTACGTCATCTGTGTAGCAACATCCACTGACAGGCGGGTGTAGAAACCCTTTCACAGCACTCAACTGCCTTTTTTTTGCCTGGTTTCTTTTCCATTCACCTCCTGCCATGCTCACTCTATAACTTTCAACTCTATAACAAATGAAGTAAAGGTTCTACAGACTATCTTCCTTTGTACTGTAAAATCATGGTTCATCTCATCCATTATGTGTACAGAATCCTTTGAAGAAAGCAGTTTGCACATCTAATAATTAAAACATATGTCCTACATATGCAAAAGGAGGCTGAATTAAGATTCACAAATCAATTTATTTCTGAAATTTTGTAACTCTTGATTGCTGTGATTGTTTGGGCTGAAATTCATCTGCCTTAATTTATGTTTCTTAAAGTTAGACATCTTAGTCTGAGTGAATCATGCATAGCTGTCTTACAGTCACTGGGGAATGAGAAAGCCATTGGAAGGGGGGAGGGCAAGGCAAACTTGACACTTCCTAAGATAATTATGAAAATAGCATGTTAGATTAAGCCCTGTGTGGGGCACCTGTTTCTCTCACAGACTGCAAAGGGAGCCTGCGGTGTCTACATCAGAGTTAGCCTTCTAAGTTTTGTTTTATAAGTCTACACTTAGAGCAGATTGTTCCTACATTTGTTAATACAGTATGTCAGTACTTTAAAAAGCCCACAGTGACTGTAAGTGTGCACAAATCTTTCTATTATTTGTCTTTTTTCAGCTCATATTCTGCCAATCCAGAGGCCATTGGAGAGGCCTCAGTATTTAATTTAGAAAGTATTTCTGAATGAAAATGGAGCTAGATAAATGACAAAATATATTTCACTGTACGTGCTACTTCTTAGGAATGCATTGAATTAGTATGCTTTGTTGGGTTCTCCCCCAGGAGACTGATTTAGTCTAATGATAGTGCAAGGTCATTAGCACAATATCAGCATAAATTCTGCTTAACCAATGCCAGGTGGTTAACTAGTTTATGTTAATGTGTTGTGTGCATAAAACTGTGAACTCAACTCCTCTGTATGACAACGTGATCAGAAAAAAGAGTTGGGCAGCCTGAAAGTATTCTCACTAATTTGGAATGAGAGATAAATCATTTTCACTGCTGCCCCTAGGAGAAGCTGAAGACTCTTGTGCATTGCCAACTAAAGCAGATTGAAAAGATATTTTTTTTTTAACGAGCAGATTTAAAGTCACACATATATTTAAAAGAAACAAATTCAAATATGCTCACTGTGCTTTCTTCAAATCAAGTCCATTTGAAAATCCAGTTACTTATATATTATTCTCTGCTGTAGAAGGGTTCTATTTCCAGTATGATACAAAGTTACCTTTCTTGGAAAAAATGAAGTGCAAGCAGTGTACGTTTTAAGATATACAAGTCTGAGCATTTTTTCATAGAATTGTCGGAGTTCAAAGGGACTTCTAGAGCTCATCTAGTGCATACTCAGGACTGCATCCAGGTGGGTCTTGAAGGTCTCTAGAGAAGGGGACTCCACAACCTTCCTGCGCAGCGTCTTCCAGGGCTCTGTCACCCTCACCCCAAAGTTTTTCTTCATATTGGAATGGAACTTCCTATGCTGCAACTTGTGCCCATTGCCCCTTGTCCTGTCACTGGGAACCACTAAGAAAAGCCTGGCTCCACTCTCTTTCAACCCAGCCTTTAGATACTTGTAGCCATTATAAGGTCTCCCCTCAGCCTTCCCTTCTGCAGGCTAAAGAGCCCCAGCTCTCTCAGCCTTTCCTCATCAGGGACATGCTCCAATCCCTTAATCATCTTTATTGTCCTACGTGGGACTCCCTCCAGTAGTTCACTGACTCTTTTGAATTGCGGATGATCCCAGAACCAGATGCAGTATTCCAGTTGTGGCCTCACCTGTGCAGAGTAGAGGGTGAGAATGACCTCCTTCCACCTCCTGGCCACACTCTACCCTATGCAACCAATGACTCCATTGGCCCTCTTTGTGACAAGGACACATTGCTGGCTCATGGATAATTTACTATCTACCAGGACCCCCAGATGCTTCTCCTCAGAAGTGCTTTCCAGCTTATATTGGTGCCTGACATTCTTCCTCTCCAGGTGCAGGACATTGTGCCTGCCCTTGTTGAACCTCATTAGGTTTTTCTCTGCCCAGCTCTCCAGCCTGTTCAGGTTATGCTGGATGGTGGCACAGCCCTCTGGAGTGCCACCAACTGTGTCAGCCAGCCTTCACAGTTTGGTATCACCGGCAAACCCACTGTCCCCTTGTCCAGGTCATTGATAAATACGTTGAACAGGAGTTGACCTACTACTGACCCTTGGGGGACACCACTGGTTATAGGCCTCCAACTTGACCCTGCTCCATTAATTACAACCCTCTGAGTCCTGTCACACCGACATTCTCAATCCACCTTACTGCCCCCTCATCTAGCCCACGCTTCCTTAGTTTCCTAATGAGGATGTTATGGGAGACAGTGTCAAAATTCTTGCTAAAGTCAAGGTAGATGACTTCTGCTGCTCTCCCCCTATCCAGCCATACAGTTATAACATCATAGAAGGCTATTACATTTGTCAAGCATGATTTACTCTTGGTAAAATTTTTTTGACCACTTCCAATAACTTCCTGTTCTTCAACATGTTTGGAGACGGCATCCAGAACGCATCGTTCCATTACCTTCCCAGGGTCGGAGGTGAGACTAACCACCCTGTAGTTCCCTGGATCCTCCTTCTTGCCCTTTTTGAAGACCGGAGTGTTATTTGCCTTTATCCAGTCCTACTGTTCTCCATGATCTTTCAAAGATCATGGAGAACAGTAGGACTGGACAAAGGTTTGCGATAACCTCTGCCAGGTCTCTCAGTACTCGCTGGTGCATCCCATCAGGGCCCATGGACTTATGTCCAGTTCAGCGAAGGGGTCTCTAACCCAGTCTTCCTCTGCAGAGGGAAAATATTCCTCTCTCCAGACCTTCCCCCTTGTCTCTAGGGTCTGGGATTCATGAGGGACAGCTTTAGCAGTGAAGGCTGGAGCAAACAACGCATTCAGTAAATTCGCCTTCTCTGTGTCTTCTACCACAAGGTGCCCACCTCATTCATCAGAGGGCCTAAATTTCCCCTAGTCTCCTATCTTGCCTTGGTCAGGACAATACCCAGTATCAATACGGATTGAAGTGATGAATGGATTGAGAGCAGCCCTACTGAGAAGGACTTGGGGATACGAGTGGATAAAAAATTCAGATATGACCTGGCAATGTGCAGTTCCAACCCAGAAAGCCAACCATGCAAGATCAGGTGCCATCTTTCTGGTGCCAAGACACAAGACTCCGTGGGTTCAGCACTGGGGAGCACTTCAGTCTCCACAACATTGCTCAGACGGTATGTTCTAAGTTGTTTACAAGACAATAACTTACAGAATTTGAGAGTGTTTCCATAAGGAAAATGTTCTGGAGAAGGAAAAATGCTAACATAAAGAGAAGGAAAATGCTTCCTGTTCCAGAGGAGAGAACACAGAATAGAGGGAATGTCTGGGCAGAATTACACACAGTGGAACCTACACCATACTGTTCTCTGTTTTACTAAAACTGGATGCTTCATTTCTTAAGTAATATCTACAAAATGCAGAGAGAAAGCATGAATTATCACAAGAAATTTCAGTCTGAAACCTCTGATCCTAGAGATCTCACGCTACCAGTAATAAAACATTCCTAGACTGTCTCTAAAATCCTAGGTGACAGTTTACTAACTCAAATATTACCTATCCAAGACAAACAAAATCTGACCTCATCATGACAAGCGCAAAGGAATTGATCACAGAAATAAAAAGAGAGGAAAGAGTGGCTAGGCAGAAGTTACTGTGGCTTGAGGACAGCTGTTTTGCAATGTCCATACAGTAGGTTCAGCTTATTCGTATCCAAATATTTTGAAAGATCACACAGAGGATGAGATATACTGATCATACACAGTACAAGATCCAGAGGGAAAAAATACACTAAAACTAAACCTTTAAAAATAGCCATTAATCACTTGAATTACTTAACACTGATATTAGAGGATTCTCTGGCTCAAGATATGGTAAACTTGGGTTTCTTCCTATTTTAAAATCAAGTTACAAAAAAGTACCTCTTTTCTAAAAGGTACTATGTTAACACATGAGAAATCAAAGCCAGAGGTCAGACAGCAAACCACTTTGCTTATTTATGCAAGAAGTCAAACTATGTTGTGTCAGAAAGGTCTCTTCTGTCCTTTAAATGTATGAACCTGGGAATTGGGATACAGAAGAAATGTAATCTTTTTAAAGGTATTCTTTTCTTACTAAGAAAAACTTATGAGAAAGAATAGCCCATCATTTTTAAACCTGATTTTAAATCTAAATACTTGTTCTACTGATATCGATGGGGGGAAAAAAAGTCCTATTTAACCTCAGGAGGGCAACATTTCTTCTTTCATTGTGGTTTATAGTCGTTTTTCGAAAGCATGGCTTCTCATTGCATGTACACTACATATCAATTGGCCCCATCACTAGGTACCAATGGGAGAGTCTCACTGATATAGCAGTTTCTCAATATGTAATAAATCTTGGGACATCCTTTTTCTCTCCCTCCGTATGTGTGTGTCAGTGGTACAATATTTGTCTCTAACATGGAAAAATAACCAAAAGTTACATACAGCCAGAAAAAGTCATTTTAAGAGTTGGAAAGGGAAGCAGGTTGTCCTGGTTTGAGGCAAAACAGAACCAATTTTCTGTTTTACAGTTTTACTTTCTTAGAGGTCGGTCACACCTGTAGGGGGGAGCAGACAGGAGAGATAACCCAAAATTGACTAACTGGGGTATTCCATCCCATCTGCATCATGCTCAGTATAAAAGCTCAGGAATCAAAGGGTCAACTCTCTTTCTTAAATGGCCGACGTCTGAGGAGGACACTGTTGATCTGCCTCTGATCCTCTTCTGGGCACTTCTGACTCCATTTCTGGAATCCAGCTCCTGTTTATAGATCACCAAATCCAGTCTGGGACTTTTCCTGATTCCTGATGGTGACATAACTGTCATCCTGGGAACTTCATACGGTTTTATATGTGTATGTATCATTATTCTATTCCTTTTGGTTTTTTGATTTAATTTTAGAATTAATACTTCATTAAAGTAGATTAGTTCATTCTAAACTTGTAAATCTCTTTATCCTCTTCCTCTCCCTTTTTCCTGGGGGAGGAAGGGCCATCTGTCAGTCTGGTTTTGGTAATTTTGGCTGAAACTATGACACAGGTGTACATTGAAAGGGAGAAGGGCACAGCATCCTGTAGCAGTGCAGATGCAAGAGAGAAAACCAAGAGGCTGGATACAACAAAGCTGCCTGCAGCTGTTCTCAGGAATGGGCCAGACAAGCGAGCAGGCACAGCTGGCTGCTGCAGAAGGACAAACAGCAGCTCTGGTTGCAGCAGGTCTGTGGCCCAGATCTAATGTTCAGGGGGTTTTAACATGAGTTCCTGTGAATCAATGCCAAGTTGTAGTGATCTCAAGCAGCAGTGCTTGGGCTTTCATTTAATAATCCCAACACTTGAACTGATCAGTTTCACTGGGGATTTTCTCTATGTTGCTGAACCCTGGATTGCTGTGCCGCACTTCTTGTCTTGGTATCTTGGTGCCTGTGGGGTGTTGTGATTAGTTTAGCAACATGAGTCTTCCTTTATTTTCTAATTCCAAGCATATAATGGTTTGGTCTACCTTTTCCTTGTATTCTTTGGGTCTGCCATGGTGGTTACATTCATTTACTTAAGATGAACATTTAGCAATTGTGAGCCATTTCCCCATCCTACTCTATGCACCTCTGCTAATTCTCAAATCATTCACAGACTGTAAACTAGGGGATGGGGTAATTGGCATCACTTGCCTGCCCTCGTATATAATAGACATCACAGCACTGCCCTAAATTAATCCCTGGAGGTACACTTTTTTAGTTGCCATTTTCCAATAAACTGCAGAAGCACTTAGAAATTTCATCTGTGGCTTGTAGTATGGTACATATAAACATGCTTTTCTCTGTCACCTTTACAAACCTTTTAGAAGTGATCAATAGACCCCACAAGCTCCTAAGTACAGCTTGAAAGTACTTGACTGGTTTTAGGAAAGCATCAAAGCTTGCCGTTCAAATTTTCAGTGATAAAGAATATACAACTTTGATACTTCCATGGCTTTCCACAGTAAAAGTAAGCTTTTATTTCTAATCTTAATTTGTCTAACTCCAGCTTTCACCTTGATGTGTCATTGTCCACTACATAGAATGGCCTTCTAGAATCAATATCCTGCCTCCAGGAGGCAGCTGTGATCCCTCTGATTTTCTCCTTGACAAGCTAAATGGCTTGTGATTTTTAAGCTTTTCCCTGAATGTCAGGTTTCTCAATCCCTAGCCAGTCCTGCGGTTTTCCTCTCAGTGTTTTTCACTGTATCATGATCCTTTTTTAGACTGTATCCACAGGAACTGGATGCAGCAGTCTAATAATAACAGAAGAAAGTTTAATGCCTGTACTTTAATTGATGCAGAATCATAGACTCATAGAATAGTCTGGGTTGGATGGGACCCTTAGAGGTCATCTAGTCCAACCCTGCTGCAGTGAGGAGGGAAATCTTCAACTAGATCCGGTTGCTCACAGCCTCATCCAACCTGATCATGAATGTTTCCAGGGATGGGGCATCTACCACCTCTCTGGGCAATCTGTACCTGTGTTTCACCACCCTCAGTGTAACAAAATTTCTTCTTTGTACCAAGTCTAAATCTTCCTTCTTTTAATGTAAAAATATTGCCCCTTGTCTCATCACAAGAGACTCTGGTAAAAAAAAATCTTATCTTTCTTATATTATCCTCTTTAAATAAGCATCCAAGGATCCCAGTGATCATACACAAAGATCTTGGGGTTTGCTACTTAATCACCATATTTCCATTGTTGGACAAACAGGACATCTGCTCCATGGGCAAACCATATGACACTAGAGTGTCTCCTAGCCAACAAATGATAATTGAAAGGGTGACAGCACATTGACCTCCTTGATAATCCACCCTCATAATTTTCTCTGCATCAGTGTTTTCTAGGATTAACTAATTTATCCAGTAACTATAAATCACAGAATCATAGAATCACAGAATGTTCCAAGCCAGAAGGGACCTCTAGGGTCATCTAGTCCAACCTCCCTGCAATCAGCAGGGCAACCCCAACTAGACCAGGTTGC
Source organism: Jacana jacana (assembly GCA_013400555.1). NCBI lineage: Eukaryota > Metazoa > Chordata > Aves > Charadriiformes > Jacanidae > Jacana > Jacana jacana. The sequence continues at coordinate 19,065 of VZTM01018543.1, forward strand.
CCAGAGCCCTGTCAAGCCTCACCTTGAATATCTCCAGGACAGGGGCCTCAACCACCTCCCTGGGAAACCTGTCCCAGTGGTCCACCACCCTCATGGTAAAGAACCTATTCCTAATATCCAATCTAAATCTGCTCTTCTCCATCTTAAAGCCATTGCCCCTCATCCTGTTACTGCAGGACTTTGTAAACAGACCCTCCCCAGCCCTCCTGTAGGCCCCCTTCAGGTACTGGAAGGCTGCTCTGAGGTCTTCCTGGAGCCTCCTCTTCTCCAGGCTGAACAACCCCAGCTCCTTCAGCCTGTCCTCATAGCAAATGGACTCCAACCCCCTGATCATTTTCATGGCCCTCATCAGGTCCCTGTCCTTCCTATATTGAGGGCTCCAGACCTGCACACAGGTCTCACCAGAGAAGAGGAAAGTGGCAGAATCACCTCTCTGGATCTGCTGGCAATGCACATTTTGATGCAGCCCAGGATGTGATTGGCATTCTGGGATGCAAGTGCACACTGCCTGTTCATGTCCAGCTTCTCATCCATCAGCACCCCAAGTCCCTTTCCTCAAGGCTGCTTTCTAATCCCTCATCTCCTAGTCTGCACTGACAGCGAGGATTGTTCCAGCCCAATGTATTTGTTCCCTATGCTTTCTTCACAGTCAGTGGAGAGAAACTGATCTTCCACAAAGCAATTTATCCCATCCCAGCACAATTGCCTACAACGACTGGGCTAGAGTGCCCTCTGATGGGTATCCTGTTGTCTCTATGAACAATAAGAACCTATGAGACTGGATTACACCAGACGCTTTCAGGAGACTGAAATGAGGTGAGATGGTGCCACAGGCACTGGGTAGTGCTGCCATTGGCTGTTTTAAAGTATAAATTGTGCCAGGGCTCAGCTTTACAGTTCTACCCAGTATCAACATGTCTATCTCCATATAACACCATCATGATAAATCAGACTATTACTCCCCAAGGTTTTCATCATCTGCAAATGTCATGAGTAACGACAGCATTTTTCTCAGGTCACTTGGAAATGCAAATCAATGCAGAAGCAAAATATTAGCCTAAGTGGGTCTCTCACACAAAGAATCCATTTAATAACGTTTCCTTTTTTTTAGTAAACATTTTAAAACCTGTCATTTAACAAGTTTTGAAAACATTTAATATGCATGACTTTCCTTCCATATGATTTAAATTGCGTGGTACCAACTCAAATGCCTTACGAATGCTGTTATTTGATGCTATTCTATTTGTCAACCAGATTTCCAAGTTAGCATGATACAGTTTTCTAAGTTGATTAGCATTCATTGTATTATTTTCCTTTTAATTTGTATTAATTGAGTCTCACACAAACTGTTACATTATTTTATCAGGATCTCAGTCAGCTGACATTTCTAATTACCTAGGTCATCACAGTTATACATCGGTATGTCCTTTTATGTAGTAACCATCATCTCCTGTAGGTCTTCATACAGAAATCACATGGTGCTTTAAATTATCCCAAATCCTTAGAACGCAGATTAGCCAATGTACTAGAATGTTCCCTAGAAACTGAAGATCCAATGATCTGCTCAGAAAACTGATGATAATCCAAACTTCTCACACTTTGACGTGCGGTTCTATGACACCTTATTGTAAAGATACTATTTTGTTTTCTAGTGGGTTTAGTGCTTTTTAAAGTAAATTCAGAAGCTGTAGCAACAGTCATTAGAATGCAGGCTCTTTTACAAAGGTCTGCCAATGCATGTCAGTCTTGCTGCTCTATCTCAATATCTTTCTGTACACCTCTACATCAAATGGAAAAATCTGGGACTTTTTGATACTGGGACTAAAAGAAATATGATAATTGACCTAGCTAGGCCTCTGTTTGGAAACCCACAGTAATATTCTCTGGCTGTTTTCTGACCTGAGAAACAGACTCCTCCCTTCTGCTACAAAAATATTTTTGTGTTCAGAAGAAAGATGGCAGCGTCCCATGCATTGCAAGGAACAGAAACATAGCGTGAGTATATGATAGGTATTACACACAGCTCCTCTTGATATATATCAAAGCCATCAGTGGTGGAATCCACTTGCCTGTTTTCATCACTGTCTAATTTATGAGCCCCCAGGCTGTTTTGCTTGAGAGTTCTCTAAGCAACAAGTGCTGCAGAAACAGGAATTTAGTCTTATGTGCCACCACAATCTATGCTCTTTTGTAAAGAAAAAAAAAAAAAAAAAAAAAGAAAAAAACACTGAGAAAATCTCAGATCTGTGCCCTGATCAGCTTGAGGAAGTTTAAACTTACAGTCTTTATCAAGCCAGGGAGCACATCAGCCAAACAGCTGTGGAGTATTTTAGGTGAAAGTTTTGTGTCATAGCCAGACCTGTGCAGTCAGGGAGGCTTGGAGGCAGAAAGACACCACACAACTATTGCTCCAGACCCAGCTCTTGGGAAGCTGTGTGGATTTTATATGAGAAATTTAATCAGGTAAACCCAGGTAGAGAAAGACAAACAGCCTTGGAAACAGTGTCCTTTCTTGAATGAATTATTTAAGTGCTCAGATACTGTCAGAACACCTTTTCTCAGCCTTCTGGGTGGAAGATAATCTGTCCTTCCTTCTCTTCCTCTCCCACTGCTTTAAAACAGCCACTGCCTGCCCCCAAGGGGAAGCAGTTAAGGCTTTTAGCTCCCTGAGTCTGAGAGGGCCTGAGGGCACTGAGAAAGGAAGGACTTAACCAAGGGTTTGTGGTAAAGGTCAGGGTATTGACCACCTCCTTTTATCTTAAAAGGTACCTGTCCTCAGAAGGCAGCTAGTTTGCTGGGAGCCTATTGATGCTTTCTGTCAGTTCCTTGTAATGTAATTGGAAAGAGGCCGGCACATCTACTGGATGCATGCAGGACATCCAGAGCTCCCCCTATCTCCATTTGTTGTATCTCCTCTATTTGACTCTGCCTTCTTTTAGGAAAAATTGGATTGGCCACCTTCCTTCTGTTTGCCCAGTTTACCCCCCCTGAAATGGGCACCTAAATTACAAACACATCTGCACACAAATGGAGCACTGCTGGATCCTTTCCGTTATCTACCACACGGGAGCAGGATTAGGTTCACTGTCAATTTTGGGGAATATGAGAGCGATAAAGAACCATGAATTATGCATAACAGAATTGCACCCTACTGGTTCCTTAAGATGTACAAGATGTTTCAGTCCCATTGTCATCCCAACGTGCTCTTGGAGAAAACGCTTCATACAGCCAGAGGCAGTCCTCTGAGTGTAGCAGGACTCATCCAATATTGCTGGTATGGCACCGTATTGACGTTCTTTTACTACTGAGATGGTGTTTCATGTTGTTAAATGCTACAGCATGCTACAATCTGTTAGGCTGGCTAAGACTATATGGAATGTCTTAAGAATTAAACTGAGTAGGTAAGGATTTATTAGACAACTGTGAAAACTTGATTGGATTTTGTGTGTGTGTGTGTGTGTGTGTGTCTTCACTTGATTATTGTAATTGCAGCTAATGGAAGGAAAAAAAAAAAGACTATTAAAACAGCAATCTGATCACAATCCTCACATACTTTCAGCTTAGACCTAAACTCTTCCAGGCTGTAATACAATCTTTTAATACTGGACCCAATTCAATGAGTGTCTAAATTAGTAGGAATTAACTTTTTATGAAAAGCTTTAGAGAGTGCTTGGCATGAGAGAAGAGCCTGTATATTTCTCCAAGGGACAACTCTGGCTTTCTTCAGCCAATGTTACTCCTCACCCGCGCTGGTGCCACTCAGTGATTTGAGTCCTTCCAGCCCAAGGGATACCCTTGATGTGGCCACCGAGTGCCACGGGTGGGTGACGGGACACTTGGCTGCGTGGCCTCTCTGCTGGCGGGGAGCCACTGGCAGACAGCCCCTACCGTGCCCAGCAGCCGGGAGCCCCGCGGTGCCGGCAGGACAGGTTCACACCGCACCGGGGGCCACCCCCCATCCCCTCGCACCCCTCCTCCTGCTCACGGAAAACTCACGGAGGGCCGGGACACCGCTCCCGCCCGCCTCCCTCCCTGCCGCCGGGCCGCCCCCTTTCCCC
>VZTM01018543.1:24191-41467 GCA_013400555.1 Jacana jacana
CGACCGGCCCGCTGCGGCCTCTCGGGGCGCCGTCCTCCGGGTGGAGGGTCCGGGCCCGGAGGGTCCGGGCGTTCGGCCTGGTCTGCTGCGCGATGCCCCACGACGGCGAGCCCCGTCCTTTCAGGAGTAGGATGCCCGGTGATAGCACCGACGAGGGAGGCAGCGGGTCGCGGGACGCTGCCCGTCTGCAAGGAAGGGTGGTTTCATTATGGTGTGGGAGCTGTGGCACATAGCCCATGGAAGATGCAGAATCATAGACTCATAAAATTGTCTAGGTTGGAAGGGACCTTCGGATCATCATGTACAGCCATCAACCTAACACTGACAGAAAAAAGTTACTGAACCATGTCTCTAAGCACCGTGTCTACCCATCTTTTAAATACTTGCAGGGATGAGCATTCCACCACTTCATTGGACAGCCTGTTCCAATGTTTGATATCCTTTTCCATGAAGAACTTTTTCCCAGTATCCAATCTAAACCTCCCCTGCTACAACTTGAAGCCATTTCCTCTTGTCCTATTGCCTGTTACTTGGAAGAAAAGACTTCCTTTCAGGTAGTTGTAGAGAGCAATAAGGTCTCCCCTCAGTTCTTTTCTCTGGGCAAAACAACCCCAGTTCCCTCAGCTGTTCTTCATATGACTTGTTNACCCGCGGGACGCCCCGTCTCCTCTGTGTCCCTTTGATGTGCCGGTAGCCGGGGGCACTGCGGGGAAGGCTGAGTGTTCCTGGCGGCTGCGGCCGGAGCGGGGCGGTAGCGGGGTCTCCGCTGGGGCGGTGTGTGGCNTGGAAGATGCAGAATCATAGACTCATAAAATTGTCTAGGTTGGAAGGGACCTTCGGATCATCATGTACAGCCATCAACCTAACACTGACAGAAAAAAGTTACTGAACCATGTCTCTAAGCACCGTGTCTACCCATCTTTTAAATACTTGCAGGGATGAGCATTCCACCACTTCATTGGACAGCCTGTTCCAATGTTTGATATCCTTTTCCATGAAGAACTTTTTCCCAGTATCCAATCTAAACCTCCCCTGCTACAACTTGAAGCCATTTCCTCTTGTCCTATTGCCTGTTACTTGGAAGAAAAGACTTCCTTTCAGGTAGTTGTAGAGAGCAATAAGGTCTCCCCTCAGTTCTTTTCTCTGGGCAAAACAACCCCAGTTCCCTCAGCTGTTCTTCATATGACTTGTTCTCCAGACCCTTCACCAGCATCATTGCCCTTCTCTGGACACGCTCCAGAATTTCAATGGCTTTCCTGTAGTGAGGGGCCCAAAGCTGAACGCAGTGATCAAGGTGCTGAGTACAAGGGGAAAAACCTGAAGTGCTGTTGAGGTTCAGCTGCCTGGAACGCAGGTGCCTTGAAAGAGTGACAAACGTGGTCCATGTGCTGTGGCCCCGTGGCGAGTGAATGTGGAGGCTGCATAAAACCATTGCCACTGCAGTTCACCGCTGCGATCCACTCGTTTGTGATTAAAGATGATGAAGAAAAGCATGTCTTTCGTTTTTCAAAAGGTGATAAACCCCTGGTTGGGGAGCAGCCCATAGTGTTCCTGCTGCATGTGGGAGAACCTGCTTCTGCATGTTGCAGTGTACCCTCCTGCAGAGCGAAATGCAAGATGTTCTCCCTGAAAATGACCAGAGTTCAGTCTTCAAGTGAACATCATCCAGTTGCCAGAATTTATATATTCTATAAACCCTTTTAAAAGACCCAGTCACTTGAGCTATTTCCAAGACTGTACTCTGTATTTGCCAGTGTTTATTTTTCAGCATGTATACAGTGTGTGTAATGGGTATACAGCTGATTTAGGAAAAGGTTTTTGTTTCAGCTTTGGAGTCATATTGAACTTAATAAGCTTTTGTATGCCTTTCCTAGTCAGTAAAAAAGGCACTGAGAAGGTGAAGAAGCTTTCTTAGATCGAGAAAGCGAGTCTGAAAACAAGACAGTATTGCAGTTGCTTCTGTCTCAGAAGTCAATTTTAATCTAATAAAAAATGTCTGTGTCTGTAATAAAAGCATACATCATTATTTCTGTTTCATCCTTTAAAACTATGATGTATTTTATGTAGCTTCATGACTTGTTAGCCTGCCATCTTAAACTTCATGGAAGAAGTGAGACCATCTCTGAAGCAAGCTAAGTAAGCTTCCTTGCAAGTCAAACTCCAACCGAGCTTTTTCATGGAGGACTGCAGTGCTTTACTCAGCACTTAAAAATGTGTTTTACCCTGATCTTCTGTGTAGAATCAGTGAAGAAATCAGTAACGCCTAATATAAATAAAGCTTTCAGCTTGCAGGCAGTGTGACGGGTGTTTTACTCCGCAGAAGACTTCCTGTGGTGAAACTGCTTCTTGAGTGATGAAGAGACAACAAGCTTATGTGAAATGTGAAAGGATTAGTTCATCGCTCCTACCCAAGCTGTGATCATGTAACATTGTGATTAAGCTTTGTACCTTTAAAATTCTCTTCCACAACTTGTAATGGCTGAATCTTTGGGGCACTGGAGTGGACTGGTGTTGGGGCTGTTCGAAAGGGGCAGATCTACATGAAATTACACGCTACCTACATGTTACCTGCCTGGGCTCTGTGCTAGTCAGATCTGCAGGCTACAGACATAGTGGAATGCACACGTGCTGAAGTCAGACACCTCTGCAGTCTTCTAGTGGACGTTGTCCATGTACTGAGGAGGTAGCATACCTTTAGGAAGACCACATGCAGACTGGTAGCACCCTGCAGCCTTGCTCTCTCCTTATGCTTGGGAATCCTCTAGCTTTTTCTCTGCAAAGGACGGTGTGTTCTGGTACGGCCAGTGCAGCTGGGCATTGGGTCACCACATCTAAAGCAGATCAGCTACTGATCAGCCTTATTTTACTCGGATGAACCAAATTGTTGGTTGAGTTTGTTGACTGAAGGTCTGTATTTGTGCAGCCAAAGGTTATGAGCTGTATTCCAAGTGTTGCATGCATGTGACGAGCTCACGAGCAAAGTGTTCAGACCGCAGCTGGCTGTAGGCCACTAAAAGTATTTCTGTCTTTTATAATTTTCAGTTGTGTTTGTGTCTTGTTTTGGTCTGAAGCGCTGATATGGAATAGCATTAAAGACACGTGGGGTGCATTGCTGAGTGAGACAAACAGTATTTTTTTGCTTTGTAAATATTTGCAGACAGGACTATACCAAATAGGATCTAAGAGCACACACACAATACACTGGGGGTCGTATGCTCCAACAGTCTTTCTCAAATTGCACAGCAGGGATAAAAACTAATTTAATACTATGTCTTGGGTTGATATGATTATTATGTTGTGGAATTAAGAGAGATACTGAAGAGGAAACAAGGTCTGTTCAGCTCTTTAAAAAATATTGTATCTTGGCAAGTCAAAGACCACCTGCACATTTTATTAAAAATGAAAACAATCCTTTGGATTCCAGTTTTCTGTTACCTCCAAGCAGGATAAACTGATGAGGCTGCATATAAAGAACTTTAATATGGAGGCTTGGTCTTGCTTCTGGCCAAAACAAACCTTTGCACTGTGCATGATTCAAGATTGTCTTTCTTCATTTAGGCTAAAAGAGATTGGCCCATTTGTAATTGCTCTTACTTAAGAGTGAGGTTGCTCTGGTTAGAAATCTATAGGTGAAGGGCAGCACATACAAAAAAAGTGCTATTTAATGATTACCAAATCTAACCAGACTGTCCTTCCTGCTGAAGATATAAAGAATATAAATAACCTGCTTACATGACATCCTCTTGTCCTGGTGGAAGGACGGGCATTGATGACTCAGCTCCCTGGTGTAGCACTAATCAATTTTTTTAAGTGTCCTAGAGATGCCAACCACATTTATAGTGCATGCAGTGGTATTTACTTTAAGTGTTTATTAATGCCATTACCTTTTAAGTCCTTTGAAGTTCATCAGAGTAACACAGAGGGCTTCCAGATGCTTCCATTGGTTTCTTTGCCTCAGTTTCCCAGTTTGCAGTATGCAAGTAATACTGCCTAATTATGAGAAGTCTGATACATTGTTTCTGCTATTTTCGTTGTTTATGTGTACTTAGAGATGAAAACTAGAGATGAAAAGTGCTAAGTAATGTTTACTGTATTGTGTCTAACCAAAACATCAAATGTTCCATCTAGGAAAGTATGCCCAGGCTGTGTACTCAGACTAAGTGTCACTGTACATATTTTAAACTTTAAAATCCAAAGTTTAAAGGAAAGGCAGAACAGAACAGGCAGCGTAGTGTCAAATCATTTCAGTATGTAAACAACTGAAAGCCATGGAATCAGTGTCTTCTGATGTGGATTCAAAACCATAACATCAGCCAACTTGAGATAAGACTCTGGGCTCTTGTGGTTTTCATTTTGAATAAAAAAAAATTAGGAATTTCCAAACTTCACTTTGCTTGTGCGCCACCAAAATGCAAAGAAAAATTGTACTTTACCATTCTGGGAAAGCTTTTGGCTTTCTGGGAACAGCTTCTGGCTCTTTGATGGCCTGTCCAAAAGAATGTGTGCCATTAACTCTACTCTCCCTTTCCCAGCCTAAGCACAGGGAAAAGCATTTGATAATTTGGGCAGTATTCTCTCACCAAATAGCTGTTAATTAACTGTCTTCTCTTGGTAGAAGACATAACTAGGGATTTCTTTCATATCAATTTGAAATGGCTCTTCTATCACTAGTGCTAGAGGAGCCTCAGTTTTGGAATGCGTTTACCGAGTTCTATGCTAGGCTAGTATGCATGCTTTTTTTTTTAAAGGACCCTGGTAACAATTGTGTCAACTGGAAAATAGCTAAATATGTTTTTATATGCATTATTTTCTTGACTGGTTTTGTAGGTTTTGTAAAAAAACGTATGTATTTCAGCTTTATCAGATTAAAATGAAAAACCTACTTGATGGTTTACCTGTAGTAATGCACTTTGGTCTACAGTTGCTTAACTTTGATGTGTCTCTTATCTGTATAATAAACTGTTTGGACTGAAGTATCAAAGGATATTACATGAGAATTCCAACCCTGACTCAGCAGCAGGCAGCATGGAGGAGTTCTCCAAAGGAGCTTTGGAAGGTTTTATCAGTCAGATGTGTATCATAGAGTGAAAGTCACTTCACTTATAAACTCTGCAGCCAGTCTTTCAACACTTCTTGGTTGTTTAGGTTTTGTTCTTGTTGGTTTTTTTTTAAATGTATTTGTATGAATTTTAATTAGGCCAGGTAATTCTTAAAAAGAGAAAACTTGATTATTCTATTGCTTTGATTCTTAGAGACTGAACACTGATGAACATCTAAAATAATGTTTTTTTCACCGTGGTCCGTCAGAGAGGTTTTGTTTTGTAAAAAGCGTAGGTAGGAATAGGCATAAATAGGAAACTCATGGAGAATTATCAGTACAATAACATTCTTCATGCACTTAATTTCAAGCATCTTTATAGTCCCGTTACAGTCAAGTGGGTTGGTCCTGCAGGATTCTGTGATAATGACACTCATAAGTGGGACAGTGTTCAGTTAAACTAACTGTATCTTACTAGTGAAGCAAATGCACAAGTATTTGCCAAATATATCATAGGCATGAATATTATATACACGTATATACAATCCACATACATTTCATCTTTTCTATGTTACATAGTATAGGATATTATATATGCACGTGTGATACATAAATCAGAGAACACAAGGACAGGGAAATGGAAATAAGCACACTTAATATAATTGCTATAAAAAAAATATTGTACCCAGGGAATATTTTTTTTACAATACTCACTCAGACACACACACACACATACATTTCCATGCAACAGTTTTGTTTAAAAATGTTGGTTTTCCAGGTTGTGAGTGGAAGTTCTGAAAGTAATCTACATGTTATTAAAAACTGTAATACATAAAAAGACAACTATAAGGAAAAGGATTATTGAAGGCAGAAATTCTTTCAACAAAATAATGTACAAATTTACTATATCTGTCACTCCTTCTTTTGACTGGGTGTAAATATTACATAAAAGGAACAGATCTGCAAAATGTATACTATTTACGCAGCAAGAAAGTCCTTTGGGGAACAGTAAATTATAAGGACAGGGAATGGCTTGTATTTCATACATCTTACAGTAGTATGTATACAAAAGATGCAACAGAAGTGTATGTGTTTTATGCCTCAGTCTTTTCATATGGACAGTCTTGCTTATATTAAAATAAATCTGCAGCAAATTACAGACTGAGCTCTTTAACAGCAAATAAAATATAAATATCTTACAGGTCTGGCTCCGAACACAGGAGAAGCAGGCAGCTGCCTATGATAACAAGAGTCCAAAAGGCTTCAAAATGTGCAACTCCTCGTTGCCTCCAGAGCAATAATGAAGACCTCCAGGGGTCTCTTCCAGACTCAGCCATTCTGTAATGGCACCTACTGCAGCTGAGAGAGGGGGGCATGGGTGGAACACATCCTTCCCAGAACTATCGGTTGCCTTTCCCATCTCTTCCATATTCTTCTCCCTCTTTCCCACTCTCCCCTTTTTCTACATGCAGCAGTAGCAAGAAGCTGAATCATGCAATCAAAGAAGGGTCCAGGCCAGAAGGGACCTCTAGGGTTACCTAGTCCGACCTCCCAGAAGTTTAGTTCTCCCACATCTCTGGTCCCAGCTGTGTCCCTTTTCCTTGCCTTCCTCCTCCATTCTGTTGTGGAGCAATGTTCACTTTTGCCTACTCAAAACAGAGAAACCCTGAGTTACTGTCAGTATTCATAGTATGTTCCTAACTCTGGAGAAGGGCTAGAGATTTGACACCAGGCTATTAAGTGATTCTTAAGAAATTTCATGAAGGCTCTGTATTGGCCTTCTCTGTAGTAAAGTTGCCCACTAATGCTGGAAAATTTACTAGTACTCCTTTTAGTTGACTCAAGCTGTATTCAAGAATTTCCTCCAAAAATCCTGCTATTATATTTATGAGATTGATTACATTGTACCACATTTTGGATGAAAGAGGCCACATCTATTACTACTTCTGGTGAGGAACTCTTGGCTAAAATACTGGGTTGTGTTAGGTTACTTAGCAGTTTGTTTCAAATTAATCTCCTGTTTACAAAGCTAAGGAAATGTCCTGTTTACAGTGTCAAACTGGCTAGATTTTCTTTTGGGAGTTTGCATTCAGCTCTAATATTTTTGGTAGTGAATAAATCCTACATGATCTCGTGCTTCCTATTGCACTTGAGTAATCTACAGTTTCATGCTTCCTTTTTGATCTCTGTCCCACGCTGTGAAGGCCAACATCCCCTATTTCTGCTTTGGCAGTCATAACCTGCATACTTGGAGATGGTGCAGGAGGACACACTTTTACCTTCTGTACAAACTTCCTGCCAATGTATTTTAGCCTGCTGTGCATTACAACTTGATGATGTTAGACTCTGTAAAAATATTTATTAAACACTAGGCCCATGAAAAACTTGAAAAATAGCCATCTTGACCTTCATTGCCCTGAAGTCAATGACAAAATTTCCATCAGTTCTTATGGCAGGAGGGTCTGGCTCACAGTTTACATGAATTAATACAGGATAAAAGAAAATGCTTAGGAATTAGTAACAAGTTTGTAGTAGAATCACTTATGTTGGAAGTGACCTTGCAGATCATGGAGTCCAGCTGATAACCTAACACTGCCAAGTCCACCACTAAACCATGTCCTTAAGTGTCACATCTACAGATCTTTTAAATACCACCAGGGGTGGCTACCCAACCACTTCCCTGGGCAGCCTGTTCCAATGCTTGACAACCCTTTTAGTGAATAATTTTTTCCCAATATCCAATCTGAAACTCCTCTGGTGCAACTTGAGGCCATTTCTGCATGTCCTATCATTTGTTACCTGGTAGAAGACACCAACCCCCACCTTGCTACAACTTCCTTTCAGGTAGCTGTAGGGAAAGATAAGGTCTTCCCGCAGTCTTCTTTTCACCAAGCTAAACAACCCTGATTCCTTCAGCTGCTCTTCACAGGACTTGTTCTCCAAACCCTTCACCAGCTTTGTTGCTCTTCTTTGGGTGCACTCCAGCACCTCAGTGTCTTTTCAGTAGTGCAGGGCTTATGTAGGTAGGCTTTACAATACTTACAGTTAAGATAGTCAATTAGTGTCCATGCACAGAAAAAAACCAAAATATTTTGCATTGATAGAGGTGAAGGAGTAACTGATGTAGTTACAGATTGCGTAGCAAAAGTACACAACAAAGCCTCATGTGTTCAGTGTGTTCAGCTGCTTTTTCTCTTGTATTGACAATCTTATGTGTCATCCACAGGATATCCTACGAGGGACTGAAGCTGCAGCACATTGCTAAACAAGACCTTAAGGAAACCTGTCAGTATTTTTCAGTGTCTTGCATTGTTTTTGTTTGCTTTTTAGTTTTAAAGAGGCTCCAAGTGTAATATGCGTGGGGATTTGTTATTGTTTCTTCTTGGATCAGTTGCAGAAGATTTTTCTCATAGTTGAGTGTATTTCTAATCTGATGTGACTCATGACAGAAGTGGATTGAAGATAAAGCAGAGACCCAGACTGCTTAGAGAGAAGGAATAAAAATAGGTACACAGAATGCCAATTACCAGAAGTACCATGGTATGTTGAAACCCTTTATGTACTGTTGTGTCCTTAATTTTTCAACCAGGAATTTGCTTGAAAGATAAATCCTTTGCTTTAGCAAACCAGTGAAAGACAAGTAGCATGAAAGAATCAAGTAGGTGCTAACAATGCCATCAGATTTTATTTTGTGGAAATGGACCAATACAGCTTCTTAATCATGATGGCTCAGCAGGAGTAAACACTGATGGCAGTGATTTCACTAGCACATCCAGATGTCAGATGACAGAAGCCTACAGAGAAATTGCTGCTTTGAAATCGACAGAAAGACCTACAGTTTATTTTCTTAGGTCAGGCTGTAGGTGTGTTCCCTCGCTGTTGCAAGTTGCCTTCCCATTGCTGTGTTAGGTTGCTGAATGTTGGGAAGTCAGCATGGGAAGATGCTGGTTTGCTTCACTGATGTCCATGTGGTGTGAGCTGAGCTCCCAAATCCCCAGGCCTGCATGAATCGCTGCTGTTCAGATAGGATGACTGTGTAGTTTGAGAAGGGGAAAGATATTCTTTGTTCATTCCATCCTCGTAATGGCAGAGAACAGTTTTTTTCCTGGATAGACTTGGGTTTATTTTTATTGGCAGTTAACACTTGCCACCCAGGAGAACTTAATGATGTGGTATGCATTTCTCGCCAATTCCCGTAATTCATTAGATTAACTCTTCTAAGCAAGAGAGAAAATTTTTGTATCATATAGTAGTCGTCTAGTCTATGTGATCTGCTTTTACATAATCAGCAGCTCCAAATCAGTTCTCTAACAGTGCACACCACGTTTACTGTCCTGTCCACTCAGAGTGTCTTGAGTCATGCCTCTGAGAACTGGATGCAGTGACAACCCCACTTCTGCAGCACTCTTGAGTGATGCCAGGCTGTCTTGGGTCTGTCCTTGGACCTGCAGGCAGAGCGTTTTGGTGTTAACTACCCAGCACCATATATACTGCCTACCTCCCAGCAGACTTCAAGAAATGAGCAATTCCCTTGGTCACATGACAACCAGGAAACAGGTGTCACTCCAGAAAAGAAACTTTTTTTCACTGTGGAGGAACCTTATGCCATGTTCCTGGGCACATCTGAGGACTGGTCCTGAACCTGTGTTGTTCCCACAGTGGCAAGCAGAGGAGTATGAGAAGTGGATCAGTGTGGCTGTTCAGCTTGCATTTTTCCCAGTCCCCTGACACTGGTCACAGCACACATAGCAGGCCTTCACTGGGCGGCGTTCATCATTTGATGATGTTTTTCTGTGGGCAATAACACTCTATGGTGATACCTTTGTGTTTCACTGTAGGGGTTGAGCCCTGGCAGCTGGGAAGCACCACTTACAGCAGTTGTTACATGTGGGCAAAGACTGGAGATCCTTACCAGGGTGCAAGTATCCTTAAAATGCTGTGGCCTTGCTGCCTGTGCTGTCACACCTCCTGTCCTCTTTCCTGCTCAGAGTTGCCACCGTATTTGAAGTCTCGGAGGTGTGTGATGTGCTGAGTACTGATGTGCTAAATAACAGTGCATGTGGATAGTCGTTTCTGGGGAACAGAGAATCACGCAAAACAGCAATGTAATGCCCTGTGTAAAAATCAAAGATCTTGGCTCTCACATGCTTGCCTGAAAATAACTCCTATGCTGTGGGAGCTAAACAGCAGCCTCCTCTCCAAAGAAACCTAGAACAAATCAGGGAAATAGGTTACTTTGGTTTTGTTTCTTTCCATGTTTCTTGGATTTGGTTTCATATAGTACACAAAGAAGTAGAGGAAGGCAATGAAGAAGAAATTATAATGACTTGCTATGTCAGTTCAGGTTTTTTTCTTTTTGTTGAAGAATGTCTTTAAAGGCTTTTTATCAATACATGTAGGATATTTTTCAAGGTTTGCAGGTGCTGCCTTTTATTTTTGTGCAAAGATCTTGTCTCAGGATTTCTCTCTGCAGCCATCACAACTCTTGCAGGACCTAAAGTCAAGCCTTGTCAGGTAGATTGCTTTTCAGTTTACTTTAGGCAAGCCATTAGTCAAAATAATGACTGAAGGAAAAAAGTGCCACCTGTTTTTCTTATCAGAAGAGAGACAGAATATATTTCTATATATGCTTTTGCGATGAAGTGATTGCAGATTTAAGTAAACATCATTGTAGTTTTGACAATGGTTTTCAAGCACTTCATTTTCACAAAGGCCTTCAAAGATGATTGGCCAAAGCAGAACAGAAGTACCCAGAGATGCTTTGTTTCTTTCTAGAGCGGGTAGCCAGCCTGGTCACCTAACAGGGCTTCCACTTCCCTTCTGTTCACATGGTTTGGAGACAAACATTTCCTTTACTTAATTATAAATCAGTATTGTCAATTTTTTATTTTCATTTTACACTTACTGTGGCTAACGCAAAGACTGTACTTAAGAGACAAGCCAGCATGAACTCCACAGTGGTACCATTATATTGTTGGTTTGATCGCTTTGCCAGTTTAAAATTTCTTAAAATTACCACATAAAATAGAGGATCCAATGCCAGCACATTAATCCAGGCAGTTCTGTAAATGGGTTATGACAGAGGTTCTTACCTGTGCAGTAGCAGCTGGCAAAGCTGCTCAGAAAGCATGACTAGGACTGCTGAAAGAGCTGACTACAAGAAACCCAAGTTGCTCCTGTGAGGGACTTAGCTGAAGGTCTGCAAGAAAGCTACATCCTCATCTAAGATACACTGTGCTTGCTTATGGTAGATACTAATAAAGGGTTTGTGCTCGTAATGGTTTCTTAATGATTTTGCATGGAATGCCCATTTTTTTCCTGTACATATCATAGAATCATAGAATTATATGCATCATTTCTGTTAAAAAGTGCTAAATTTTTACTTCAGTGCTGACATCTGAAGTGCAGAAAAACAAATTTGAGAACAGACTGACAGTATGGAAAGCTGACAATTTCTAGTACCTGTCAAATCACCCTTGCTCCACTGGAAACAGCACTGCCCTCACAAACCTTTTCCCAATGTTTGCTCTTATAACAAGGCAAAAGCAAGCAACCAGAAAGAGAGGGAAGAAAAGAAAGATTTCAGTTCTTTCATTTGTTCTTGCCAGGACAAAAAAAAATTAAAAAAAGTTGTCGGGTAATTAAACATATGGGGTTAACCTGAAACATATTTTAAAAATGAAACTCAAATGAAACTCAAACTTACCTTAGGTAGGAAGTGGAATTGACTATGCAGCCTTGTTAAATGTACATAATAAGCCTGAAGAACTGAAAATGTAACCTTTCTTTTTGTCAGATTCATTGTAGAGTCGGACACAGCAGGACTAAAGGGTAACACCAAGCAAGGTGTGCATGTGCGTTACCCGCCATGTTCTGAGGGGCAAGATGGGGAGGGAGCTGCAGCCCTGCTCTGGTGTCCTGGTTAATATTCCCTGGGGTGTACAAGCATAGTGCAATAGACAGGGTGTCGTTGTAAATAGTGACTAAGGCAGAGAGGCGGAAGAAGCTGGATAGTGTGTTAAGACTGTTCCCTAATCCCTGCTGAAGAACCAGTTCCATGTCCCACTAATGGGCATGGAAGGGCACCATCCTATTTCAGTGAATGCTTTATGGGGCTCCCTCCTGCCTGCTGCCCTCTGCTCAAAGTACTGAAGCCACATCTTAGCCCTGTGCCAGCAAAAAATCAGGTATGTCACCAAATTTGACTTTCTGCACATCCTCCATGTGGTACTGCAGCTCTTGCTAAGAAAAACAGATGATGTGTTTGGTCTCCGTGTTCCTCACTGAGCCACGTGGGAGAGAGCCATGTGCACCTCATGTGAAGCATATGTATCTTCGGTGTCACTTTGTGAGTGCCATTTTCACTTCCCGTTTGGAAGATAGACAGTGGGTGTAGATCCTGCCCTCACCTTACTCCCAAGACTGGGAATAATGCAGTTTTAAATATTGTGTGATTGTGCTCAACTCATACAAAAGTAATTTGCTGTAATTGTGACCTTGTTAACGTACTGTGATTTCAGCTCCTGTTCACTTCTTACTAATGACTGGTAAATAAAATGCTAATCTGTTTTACAGGTTTTGTATCACAAAAGCTCAGGTATTTGGATGACCTTAATTAGCACCAAATTTCTGCACTAAACTGAATCTGACAACTTTTAGACATCTTTGCTTAGAAGAATCAAGCTGTTAGTGCCACTGTGGTTTGAGTGAGGTCTGTGTTTCCAGTGCAAACAGTGTATTCCTAGATTCATACTCTATGGATTCATTCCTGACTTCAAGTAGAGAAGAGAAGGAATACAACTGGTTAAACTATGTATTATGGCTTTTCTCCCTTGTGGTTGGCAGAGGGAAAAGGAATATTACAGAGAACATAAGAGGCAGCATCTTCATGTGTGCTTTCATCTGGATCTGGTAGCTGGAGACTGTCCTGTATGCAAAGAAGCATATACTTTAGGAATCTTGAGAGAAAACACTTTTTGGCATTTTGTCTGAAATCTAGCAGGATCGCCCAGTCAACACTGGGGCAGCAGTTGATACCATCTAATTTTAAGCAAAGAAATTATGAGTTATTCTTTTATGAGCTGTATCCTCTAGTGGTTACTATACTTTCCTGTGATTATTCTGGCAACTTCTAAACTAAAATGTAATATAGTCACTTCAGACAGCTTTGGTTGTCCTCCCTTTGGAGAAATCTGCTGCTGCAAAAGCGGTGCTGGCTTGCCATGGGGTCAGCTTGCTGTGATGGGGGTGTTAAGTGCATGTCTTAAGGCTTCTTTGGAGATACTTCTGGTACCCAGTGCTCTCAAAGATCTAGTTTTTAGATCTTAGCCATATTCTGTAGCTCTCTCATGCCTCCTCTTTTTCTAAGAGAGAAACAGTCTGTTTGATTCTGTATATCCATGTACCTGTGTATGTATGGAAAGGTAATCAAATGCCATGCGGTATTACTTCATTCTAGAGTAAATATCTGCATTTCCTTAGAGCATTCTGAAGATTATATGCAGCTCCTATGCTGTAACATTTGTGTTTCAGTCCTTTGGCTCTTCCTGTCAGAATAATTTCAGAGCAATCCTTTTTTATTTGCCTCTGTTTTTGAAAAGAATTCCTGCTATGGACCAAATCACATTATAAGCCAGTGAGAAGGTTCCTCTGTCACTTATAGTTAGGATTTCTCTCCAGTCAGTGAAAAGTGTTACAAATTTATGTCATAGAATGCTCTGGCTTGGAAGGGACCGTCAATGATCATCCAGTTCCAACTCCCTGCCATGGGCAGGGACACCTCCCACTAGAGCAGGTTGCTCAAAGCCCCATCCAGCCTGGACTTGAACACCACCAGGAATAGGGCATCTCCAGCTTCTCTGGGCAATCTGTTCCAGTGTCTCACCACCCCCAAAGTTAAGAATTTCTTTCTTAGTATCTAATCTAAATCTCCCCTCTTTCAGTTTAAAAACATTACTCCTCATCCTATCATTACACTCCCTGATAAAGAATCACTCTCCAGCTCTCCTGTACGCCCCTTCATGTACTGGAAGGATGCTATAAGGTCTACCCAGAGCCTTCTCTTCTGGGCTGAACAACCCCAACTCTATCAAGCCTGTCTTCACAGGAGAGGTGCTCCAGTCTTCTGATCATCTCCATGGCCCTCCTCTGGACTCACTCCAACAGGCGATAACTTTCTTATGTTGAGTCCCCCAGGAGTGGACACAGTACTCCTGGTGGGAGTCTCAGAAGAGCAGAGTAGGAGGGTAGAATCCACTCCTGTGATCCACTAGTCACTCTTCTGTTGATGCAGCCCAGGATGTAGTTGGTTTTCTTGACTGTGAGTGCACTTTGCTGGCTCATGTTGAGTATCTGATCTGCTAATACCCCCAAGTCCTTCTACTTAGGACTGCTCTCCATCCATTCTCTGTCCAGCCTGTATTTGTGTTTGGATTGCCATGATCCAGGTGCAGGACCTTGCACTTGGTTTGGTTGATCTTCATGAGGTTTGTATAGGCCTACATCTCAAGCCTGTCCAGGTCCTTTCCCTTCTGTGTGTATCAGCTGCTCCACACAGCTTGGTGTCATTGGCAAACCTGCTGAGGGTGCACTGAATCCCACCATCCATGCTGCCAATAAAGATGGTAAAAACCACTAGTCCCAATACCAACCCCTAAGAAACACCACTTGTTACTGCTGTCCAGCTGGACATCGAGCCACTGACTGCACCTCTTTGAGTGCAACCATCCAGCCAATACCTTTTCCACCAAGTGGTCCATCTGTCAAATCCATGTCTCTTCAATTTATAGACAAGGATGTTGTGTGGGTGGTGCCAAATGCTTTGCACAAATCCAGGTAGATAAAGTCAGTTGCTCTTCCCTTATCCAGCAGTGCTGTAACCCCATTGTGGAAGGCCACCAAATTTCTCAGACAGTTTGGCTTTTGTGAAGCCATATTGGGTGTAACTGATCACCTCCTTATTTTCCATGTCTTTAGCATAGCTTCCAGAAGGATCTGCCTCATGATCTTGCTGGGCACAGAGGTGATACAGACTGGCCTATAGTTCTCTCCGTCTTCCAATATCCCTGGCAGTATGCATAGGATCTAAGCCGATGCTCATCTCGGGGTATCTGTGACCGAATTCCAGATGCAGCTGCCCAAATGATACAATTCCGTTAACAGGCCCTACAACCTTCTGTATAAACTCTTTACAAGACTTTTTATTGTTCTGATAGACATAGAAAAGCAGGTCACGTTTTTTTGCCTGTACAGATTTGGAGCTGTCTGGACATAAAACTTTTATACTACAATAATAAATGTGTTGTTCTCAGCTATAATTATGTTTTATATTTCAATGAAAATCTTTCTAATCCTATGTTGGTTTGAAGAATTGATGTCATATGATCTTGATAAAATTAATAGCCTTGTGAAGGTCTATTAACTTTTTGTATTGTTTACATCTATGGCACTGCAAACTGAATGCTGGTGGGGCTGTTATGCTCTGGAGACTATTCTGCACAAATCTTTATAAAATCTGCAATTTTTTCTTTGTGATTAGTTTGTGAGGGATCTTTTTTCTTACATATAGGACTCACTTGTGTAGTACAAACATTGTTAATCAAAAATGCATGCTTTCTAGTTTGAAAAAGAAACCCATTTAAAATCACGACATCTTATTTGAAGATGGGAGAAACGTGTAATACTTTACAAGATGTAACGTGGTATTGCATAATTGTAAGATGCTGTTTCATTGAGATCTGTCAAATTCCACTACTTGAAATATTGCTGTTTTCTCAATTATGTATGGAATTGAAGAACTACTTTAATGTCTTGAAGTCAGCTCAAGTTTTGCAGACATGTCACAGTAGGATGTAGTTCATTAAATACTTGTAGTTTCTGTATCTAAAACAGATTGAATAGAAGTGTCAGCATTTTTTTTTTCAAAATTTGAGACTTCAGTTGCTTCTGTACAGAAATTTTGCTTTCATTATTCTTGATTTGGATTTACCTGGTAAGTGTTGAGTGAATATTGGGTTGGTTTTGGTTTTTTTTATTTTCTTTTTTTTTTTTGTTCACTTAAAATTGAGAAATCAGTTTTTGCCTTCGAAAAACCACAAAGCAAACAGAATGATTAATTTTCTCCTTCAGTCCATAAGTAAAAATCAACTACAAGTGTATGAAGCCAGCATTGCAGAGAAAACCATCAAAATACAAGCAGGAACATACCTGCACAGATACTCACAGAAAGATTTAAAGTGCCACTTCATTTTACTGTGGGGCCCATGAATCATTTCAGAAATATGGCTGCTGTTGTGTGAATAGAAGCAATGGGAGTTCATTAGTAGGCAGTATTTCCTTTATTTACTAAGTGAAACTTGGATGCAAAAGATGTTATGCTACTTTTTTTTCTGATGCTTTCAACACAGTTAATGAAATTTTATTTATCTAAGAGCTATTTAAAATTATGGGATATGGACGTTTTAATTGAATTCTGATTTCTATCCAATTGCAGCTTGATGCAAATCACAGTCAAAACAATAATTTTCATTATTATGAATATGTTCTCTGACATCTTTAAAAATCATAAAATTCGGGATGTGCGATAAATGTATGGCGAGACAAAATAGTAAATATTATTGGACATAATTCATTTTCCTGGGGAGTAGAAAGAATCTTGTGCTAATTTATATTTAGTAGCAGACAAATATGTCCTTAATGCTTGTGTCTTTAAATATTCTTTTAAAACAAACAAGCCTGAAAAGTAAAAAAGAAAACTTAGATTAAAATTAAAGATCAGAAGCCATCCTTCCTACTAATAGCTTTAAATCTCAGATATGAATCAATCCATCTTCCCAGCTTCCCAGTGGATCAGAAAATGTGGCAGGAAATCAGTCGATTTATCTCAGGTGCTGGCCTTTGAAAAGTGTGCGCATCTGTACGTACATACATCTGTAGGTGGGTATGTACGTGTTTGACCTATGCTTAGGGAATTCTCATACAGTTACATTTGGATTCTGTGTGGTTAAAGGAGGCAGAAGTGTAACTGATTGATAAGAGAAAAAAGTTAATTTTACCAAACTTCGGTCATTTGAAAAATGGAGCATTTGGTGAAAGCTTTCCTTATAATTGAGGGGGAGAGACAGGCACCATCAGAGAACCATTCATCCCATTTGTTTTAGATGTGTGTCTTCAGGTAGGATGAATTGCATTCTGCATGTGCTGCTTTTTTGCACTCAATACAGAGCAAATCCAGGGCAAG
>VZTM01018545.1:0-17989 GCA_013400555.1 Jacana jacana
AGAAAGAACATCTCATCTTATGACACATTCAGTCTATCTATGTAAGATAATGTCCTGGGAAGTTAGCAAATGAAAAGTGTCCTTTAAGTCTGCCACACAATACAAATATGACTTGTGTTTTAAGGACTGTGTACATTAGAAACAAGGGGAAAAAAATATTGCTAAATTCATTTATATGCTGACATTCAAAGGCTATAATTGAGATAAACAATTATGAGTTTAAAAAATAAAGCTGCTAGGAAAATATATATTTATTATTTTTTTAATGGATCATAGTTAGCATTTTGATACAAGCATTTCTCAGATGAAGGAAAGACAGTGAATAGGAAGAGTAAGAAGAAGGCAGTGGCAGTGCCTTTTTTGATAGCTCTGCTTGCTTAACCAGGTGAAGGAAATCCACCTTCCTAGTGATAGTGCACTGTTGGCAATATGGGCTTTGAGTGGTAAAAGCACACTACTAATACTGACAAGAAGCAGCTAACCTAAATATTTAGCACCCATTACTGCCTGAATTGAAAGTTACATTTTCATTAATATGGAAATTTTGCGTGTTTAATTATAACCCCTCCTTTGGATTCTTCAAACCCAACAGCAACAACTTCCAACAATATATTTTGAAAATAATTTTATAATAAAATTTGAAGCAAGCAAGTTATTGATTAAATTATCTTCTGTGGGAAGATTAGTTTTCAGGTATTTTATTTCATTTATACTGTCCTTTCCAGTAAACTATGTCAAAATTTTTTAGTAACGATAGCGACTATGAAAATAGTAGCCTAAAAAATCTCTCTGTGAATTCAGCTTGTAGTCTTGCAGAAGAAAGGGACTCCATTTGTTACTGACTTCCAGTTACAGTATGATTCATTAATCACGGCTTTCGGAGTCTGAATCCAGCTGCTTTTTCACCCAAACAGTAGTCTACTTGTCAAGGCAGCAACATCCCAACTTGGAGACAGAGATGCTTGGAAGACTGTGTCAAAAGCCCTGCAAAAATAGAAGATATTCCTCTGCTCACCCGAAGATCTAGTCTTTTGATAAATATTTGGCAATCAGTTTAGTCAAGCATGGTAAATTTAGTAAATGCATGGTAAATCTATGCTGGCTACTCCCAGTCATCATCTTCCCCTTCATGTTCCCAGATACGACTTTAGAGAGGATTTGCTCCATGATTTCCCCAGGGGCTGAAGTGAGTCTGAGCAGCTGGTAATCTCCTGGATTGTTTTTAGCCTTTTGTTGTTTTTGGTTTTTTTTTTTTAAATGGTCACTACATTTGGGTTTTTCCTGGTCGTCAGAGACCTCCCCCAGCCTCCAAAACCTTTCAGACTTGATAGCAAACAGCTTTCTAACACCATCAGCCAGCTCTTTCAGCACGCTTGAGTGGTAGCCATCCATCCCCACGGACTTTGTATGGGTTCAGACTGCACAGAAGATCCCTGACTCAATTCTCTTCTGCGATTGACTGTAAGGATTATGTGGGGAATAGAATCAAAACTTCAGAGGACTTGAATTAGTTGCACTTAGTTGTGCAAGAGTCAAATGCATCCCTTGGAGTTCAGTGCCGTATTGCTGAGATAAGCACCACTGGTCTTGCTTAGTGATGGCTTCTAAATCATCATCAAGCCAAAATTTAAATAATCCTCTGCAAAGAAATACTGGTCATTTACAATTTTTTTTTCCTCAAAATTAATTAGAAAGACATAATGGTTCACTTCAAATCTCTTTAGGAGATCTAAGCTTTACTTAAAAGGGCAGGTCTAGAGTTTGATCATCCAAGATTTTGTAGACACAGGAGAAAAATTGCTTCTGGGGCATTGGAAATGCTCCTTGTGGATGAGGATGCTCCAGGGGGAAGCAGCAATGCACATTCTCTGGGTGACTCTGGAGCACCAGCCCTGTAAGAACAGCTTCACTCTCCCATCGTTCTCTATCCCTATGTAGCTTGAACACTGTACTTTTCCCCAAAGTCTACAGCAACAGCGTATAAAACTCAGCAAAAAATTTCAAGAACAGCATTATTGTGGGTCAGCCCCACTTCTGGAGTGAAAACTCAAGACTGGTTTGATCCAAATACTGATATTCTTTGCTGGGTTCTATTTTAGCAATTCTCACAGATACAGAAATAACGTGGGCTTAAAAAAGCCATAGGAAGATGATTTGTAATTCTTTGTGAATTTCTTATTTCTGAACTCAGCCAGTGTCTTACAAACAGAAAGCACAGAGGTAAAACCACCAGCCTGTGCTTCGAGTCAGGCCAACAACTCCTGCTCCTGCAAAACCCGATGACATTTCTAATCGTGTTGGCTTGTGTCCTACATATTAAGGGCTTGTAGATAAATTGTTAAAGGGAGAAAACCTGAAGAGGCAAATGAACCTCAAAGCAATTATCACACCTGAAAGTTTATCAAGTGTAGTGATATTTTTTCTATGGAAAGAAAGGATCGTTAGCTGTTGTCAAGCACTTGCAGTTTTCTACCATACGGGAACTCCATTCCCCCGTCGGTTTGTTACCTGACGTAGTGACAAGCTGCGGAGAGATGACAGATTCAGCTAAGGATTTGGAGTCTGAACACCTGTGCAGTGTCATGCATTTAAAAATAGAACGTGACAGCAAAACACATCAACCCTCCAATGTCCAAATGGAAACCACAGGGGTTTTTCCTTCAACTTCTATCCAGAGAAATAGCTTTCAATCATCGCTGTCCAAGTGAAAATACAAAGCCACAGAGCTTTTGTTGAGGTCCAAAATAAACAGGTGCACCGAAAACATTCAGTAATTATAATTTCTTTCTTCTCAGTAACGTTCTGATGGCCTGCATCCTTGAGGGGTGCGGATTCTCAACGTTCAGTAGCAGTTTCTTCAGGAAGCACTTGCTGGTGGGTTAGAAGAGGACTGTCAACTAAAGCTACTTTACATACCTTGCCTTCTGCATGACTGATTCAACCTTCCAATGAAGCTAACAAAAAGCAACCAAACCAATTTTTTGTTTTGCATCATCTTCTTCACGGGAGAACAAAAAGCAAAAACCAAGGGC
The DNA here is from genome assembly GCA_013400555.1 of Jacana jacana. Classification (NCBI taxonomy): domain Eukaryota; kingdom Metazoa; phylum Chordata; class Aves; order Charadriiformes; family Jacanidae; genus Jacana; species Jacana jacana. The sequence goes on from VZTM01018545.1 coordinate 3,033, forward strand.
AGAGGATAAGTTGCTTGATCACTGGGTTAGACGTACAGGTTATGCTCTCCTCTGAAGGAGCCTGCACCACTGACAGCATTTGAAGGGGACGTCTCTGCTTCCCATCTCCTTTAATAATATCCTTGAAACTTTCATCAAAACCAAAGCAGGTAATCTTTATGTTTTTTTTACAGATAGAACTAGGTTTCCCAGTCTATCCCCACCGTCAGGACAGAGCATGTCCTGCTCTGCTCCAGGGCTAAGCACCTTGCGCTGGCAACAAACCCAGTCCAACCTTCTTTTCCCATTACTGGGTGAAAAGAGGGAAAACCTTCCAGCACATGCTCTTTCTTCAGCAAAACCTTTGTTTTCAGAGGCTGCATGTTTTTCTTCGTACTGGGTGTAATAGTCTTGAGGGTGGATTTTGGCCTCTTTTCTATTGCAATCCTTATAATTGTGTTTAAAAGGATGTTTAGTCAGTGTTTTGGGACAACAGTTTTATGTGACTGTGTGATGGAGAATTAAGGAAGGTCCCTATTTAGCTCTTCTGTGCTCTCATTTATGTATGAGAAAAACAGAAATACACTTTAAACTCAGATAAGGATTAGTGTTTTGGATGATAAAAGCTATCGCACATGAATGGGTTGCTTCTTAAAATCAATGAAATAAATTAGACTCCCTGTTTAGGAGCATCTGGCACCCTTAGAACCTAGTTCATATAATGATATCTCTGTTTATTAAAAAGAATTATGTAACAATATGGTTGATTTATTCCAAGATGATTGGCTCAGCAACTTAATTGGACTATGCAGTATACCAGAGGAAAAAAAAAAAAAAACAACAAAAAAAAATGTAATTAGCTCATTCATTTGTGGATGACTGGAAGCACTGCCCATCATGCTCGTCTTCTTTAAAGGTGTGCAGCCATTTCATCCTGCAAGGAGTCAACTTCCACTTTTCAGCTTCTGCAGAATCCCTCACCACACCTACAGAACCATCAGTGCCACCCTGATGTTCAGGCAGTTAAAGTCCACAGAAACCAGTAAGAAGTTCCCTTTGAATCCAAAGAGCACTTGATGACTCCTCACAGGCAAAGGAGCCTTCCTGGAGAACCAGCAAGATAAAAATGTGCTTTGGAAAATAAAGCTCATTTTCCCCCACTGCGGTCTTTCTTTTCGCTTGAGCTGAAACTCCTACCTTCCAACTCCAAAATACTATTAACAGACCAGAAAATTGGCGTGCCGTATCCAGGTTTTATATTCATCCTGGTGCAAAGTTTTCTTTCCTCTATTTCCAAGACGACTGCTTACATGTGAAAAACATGCTCTTGCAACACCGTTTGGCTGCTTTCAAGCTCTCTCAGCTGAGACAGAACATTATCATTATGATTATATTATTATTGTTGTTGTTATTATTATTTATTATTATTCACTCACATCTTAGTAACACAAAAGTAAGGGAGTTATTTATTGAAGTGTGATTCAAATTATTTAATTTCCAAATAGCACTTTCAGCATCGCGTTTGACGGTGGTTCAAATAACTTCCAGGATCTCTCCCACTTTATTTCACTTCCAAATGCAGCTGCTTGTGTCAGCCAAGAGACTGCTGTCTTGGGGGCAAATTCCACTTAAGTGGAGTTAATCACATCAGCATAAGTTGTTTCTATACTGTAGCCTTGCACCAATTTAAATAAAGTTAGAGGTTTGGATGTTGATGTCTCTTGTGTTGCTAACTTAAGACGCTCTGAGTCCCAGATGATTTCTTTTTCCATTTCTATACTTGAACGCCAAACCCCGTGCTTCTCTCCCGCCCCTCAAAGCACACCGAAAATGAGACAAAAACCTAAATTAAAATCAGAGGAAGGGTTTGACTTAGAACATAAAAGAAGAAATAGGGCTGAAATTCCATACTTATCGCACCCTGTTGTACCTAGCTACTGCTGCACATCTGGTGTGTGAGATAATGCACTGTTTAGAGACCGTGTTACCAACACAGAAAATTGGAAATGAGTTTCAAGTCTTAACGCTACATTTCTTTACTACTGGGAGCAAGTAAGGCCCTGTTTTTCACTCTTTTTGTAGGTTGTGTGATTTGATTCCCTCTATTTGTTTGCTCGGCAAATAGCATAGGCACGAAGGAAAGCAGAAAAGGAACGGTTCTGTAAGAAATATTTTGTGCAGCACAGCTGAGAAGGATTTTTTTTTCATGGATTCCCGGACTGTGTACCAAGGCTTAATTATAATATTAGCCACAGCAAAGAAAAAAAAAAGATAAGAGATGCTCGGTTGAAGCCTTGGGTGGAGCAATAAAAACCACATGTATCTTGTTTGGTCATTTGTCATGTAATATGAATAATTAAAACGAAAGGCAGTGGTTAATGACTCTTGACCTGCAACAGCGTCTATTCTCTCAGTACCGCCTGGTGTTAGAATTTGCTTTGGTGGTCATCACACCTCTCAGTTACCTGCCTGAGTCTAGCCTGTAGCTATCAGACAGGAGGAGTTAAATCTGCAGCCAACGTGCTTTCCAGCTCCTTCTTACTGCAACTCATGGCCAGCTGTGTGGGTCTGACTTCTGAGAGGGGTTGTTTTCTTCATACAGTCGTGCAAAACAAAGATTTTTATTACAAAAAATGACCAGCATGTAGTACATTTAGCTTTGGACTTAACATACAGGACATCAAGTACATCTCTAAATGCAGAGCATCAGACTTCACCTGACCTTTTAGTACTTATATTCTTCCAAATGAAATGCTTTCTCGGTTTCACGTGTGTGTGCTTGAATGCCTGTTTGCTGATGGTGGGGAACAAGAAGGTTTCCATGCTTCCAAGACAAGGCAGGGCACAGAAGAGCGGTCTGGCTGTCTTTGAATGCAAAGCCTGGTACTTAGTGACATGCTCCCAAAGTACAGCACCAGGTGGGATGGCACTGGGGAGGAATACAGCATCAGGGAAGATGCTGGCACGTGGCTCAACCTGAACCCAGACCTGAATGGGAGCAGCTCTTTCACTTTGAGAAGAGAGGAACAGCAGTCAGGAACATTGTGGTCTGGCTACAGGGATAGGGAAGCAACATCCCCAACTAGAGAAAGGAGCAAACCAGTAAACCAGTAGCCACCTCCCTTCCTCCCTACAAACTGTACTACGTTCATCCTGTGTAGTGACCATGAAGACAAGGGGAGAAAAAACAGCTAAGTGAAGCATGGTGTTGGCACCCTGGAGAAACCATCTCCTCCCAAGTATTGAGCAGCTATGAAGTACACATCGAAATTGTTTAGACATTTTGATCCATATTCAGCTATCAGAATTTTGGCTGAAATTCAGCTACGCCCTAAGCAAAGCCGACCACGAGCCACATACATCTTATCTACACTAATGAGATGTTGCCCTTTGCTGACTGGAAAGAGATCTGCCAAGATTTTCTTTTCTGGAGTGTGATTTGGAAATACCAGCTCTCTTTTGGGTGAAGTAATGTATTCAAGCTTCTTGTTGTCTGAATGTAGGTGACAATAAACCTCGTTTTTCACTGGGTGCCCAGCTTTCCTGCTCCCCTGTGTGCATGTTTTGTGGACAGAAGAATCTGTCATGCTGGGAACAGGAGCTGCGAGGTTCCCTGCTTCAACACCAGCCAAGATGAACAGGAAAACCAGATTTATGTACAAATTTCTGAACCAAAATCCATAGCACGCCACCACGCATATACTTTGCCTAATTTGATGGTCATGCCTGGTCCAGATTAAGTCTATAGCAGTGGGTGATCCATGCACAGAGGGAACTAGCCCAGGGCTGTGGTCCTTTCATCCTTTCCCCTGCAGCATCATGGACAGGTAGGACAGACCTTCCTGAAAGGGTTCATCACAAGCCACTGGCACTTTCACAGAGAGCAGAAGTTGTAATGTTATTTGATGTAACACAGTTTATTGGCCTGATCATGGAGAGTCAGTTTTATAAAATCACATTTTTTATTACCAAATCAGTCATGCACATATATATTTACAGACTTTAGAAAATCTTGGTAATTGATCAAGGGGGGCAGCACATTCTATTTTAGTAGCAGGGCTTACTTGTTGTCCCTGTAGAACCACCTTATGTATCCACAGGAGGCAGTTTAAAATATTTACGACAGAGTTGCTTCGTTGTCTGTTATCTGCTTATTACCAGCTTTGGTCTAGGCAGCAGTTTAGGCATTTAGATTTGCTTCCCTCTTTGATCTCTACAGTCTGTATGAAAACACTCATTAGAAACAAGAAGAAACGTCTGATTTTTTTAAGCTTGACTTCACTTACACATCATCAGCCCTTGTACTGCCTGCTTATCGGCTCACATCTCGTATGTCTTGCTTTATAAAGTTGTTCTTCCTCACCCTGATATGTTTGGGTTTTGAGATTACTCACACCACTTGTTAACATTCATTCCCAAACACATTCATAAATTGTGGTTAGATTTCTTACACAGACTTAGAATTTGGCTACTTATTTAATGAAAAAGACCATAATTTCACATTAAACCCTTTCAGACAGTGCATGAATTAAGCAATGACCTGTAAGTATTATTTGCAATTATGGATTCTTCTGAATGGGCTCGTTCTGCTGTCTAAAAAGTAGTGGGAACTGATTACGGCCCAGTGGCTATTTTCAGAGTAAATCCTAAATTAGCCAACTCCATTTTGGAAGCAAATTCCTTGTCTGCCAGAGAGCTCAAGACTATGATCAACTGAAAAAAGAAAAATCCCAAAAGAAATCTGAACACCGAGGTGCAAAAGGTACACTTTGGGTTTGTTATCGGGCATGGTCAAGTCCAGGGGTGGGGAAGAGAGTCAGAGGGGTTGTTAACAGAGGAATGTGGATAATGTGGGCATTATCTAAGCATTTGGGGGAAAAAGGCTGCTGTGAGTGAAGTCAAGAAAATCCACAGAGCTGAGATTTCTCATTGAATGCTTATCCAAACTGACCTCATATTTAGGCCTTTGGAGGTTTTGCAGTCAAAGGTTTGGGACGCTGTTTGCTCTTACAACACATGCATCCACTGAAATTTACATTTCAATTTGCATTATTCATGATAACACAGGGAAGAGTTTTTAAGGTTATGCTTTTATATAGCCTTTCCTCTAAAACAACTTTAGTATGCACCCAAAGAGAACGCTTCCCGCTGTCTTGCTCCTAGGATTGAACATTTCCTGGGGTATATATTTTAGCCATGTATGCCTTAAAAGCAATGGGCTGGGAGTCCCATTTCCCCCACCCCCAGCTCTCCAGCGGGTGATTTGTCTGCCTTTAGTGCTTGTTTCGCCAACTGCAAGCACCCTGCTAGTACAGTTCTTTTATACAACCTGAAAATGTTATTCTTTATATGCCAATTGAAATACATCAAATGCATCATGGGACGAGACCAAATTAATGCTTGGGGTTATGTGCACAGTAATTCACAGAGAAAGAAAGATTGAAAGATGTAAAGATGTGTTGAATGTGTTCCCTTTTTGTTTGATACAGACACAGCGTATGCGGAGCAAATAGGTTTGAAATTATATTTTTATATGCAAATGATGGCAATTTGTATTAACTCCTATTGTGCTAGAGCCTAACATTTTCATCTGATGTAAGCCTTTCTTCCTGCAGATCCTCTTTCTGTTCTTCCACAGCATGGACAAAGACCCTAGATATTAAATATCTCTGTAAATTAGTGAAAGGGAACAAGCCAGGCACATGTTGTGACATTCTTCCAGTCAAACTGAGTATCAGACTCATCTATTCTCGCTTTTCTAAACCAAGTCGTGGGTTTATTATCCCAGGACAGCTGACTAACCAACTTCTAATTAATCCCTGTTCAAACTTACATGGTGACTGGATTTCAGATTTGGACCTTATAGGTTTTTAAGAGTCTCAAGCCTATCATTTTGGTTTGGAATTAACACTTCACATACTTAACACTAGTCTTGAATGGGAAGAATTGTGATCTGTCTGTTTGCTTAAAAAAATTAATCAAAAAAGATGGGTCTTTAAATGGAAAAGTAGCTCATAAAAACAAAACAAAACAAAACACTAAGAGAAGTGTTTCTATTTTAAGAAGCTTTTCATTTAGAAAGGACGTGACCAACTAATTTCACTGTTCCCCAAATCTTCAAAGCACAAACAAATTCTGACTGAAAGGAATTCTGGTTTTCCACTTCTTGGGGACATAAAACATGGCTGAATAAATTAAAAGGGCTTAAAACTGGGCTACAACGGGACCTTAGAGTAAGAAGTCACTGTTTCTCTCCCATTCTGCAGTGTACAATGGCTGCAGGCGTGGCTGGCTGCTGCTAGGCAAAGGCTAATATTGTTTCACCCTAAAACTTAATAACAAGGCAGCTTCAGTCAATTATTTTCTCTTCTTTAAGAGAGTAATTCATTTAGGAAAGCAGCATGCAATGCATGTGTGTAGGCAGCAATAAAATATCTTGAAGTGCCCCGATGTGCTACCTCATGCTAAGTGGTTTGAATAGGGAAAAGATTTTAATTTAATTTAGAAAACAGCCGTGGTCTTTCACACGTACTGCAAGGGAGGAGAGAAACTGTGAGCCAGCACACCACGGCAGGCGTGAGGACAGGCAGCTCCCAGCCCAACTTCAGCTTTCACCCCAGCTCAGCAAGGAGGAAGGCAAGCCTCAGCCTTGTCTTCATCCCAGATCAGTGGAATGGGGTTGTCCCTGCTGGCACAGGTGGGAAAAGTCAGGGAAAGGCAGCTGCTCTGTTTCCCCCAGCAAGGGATGTGTGCTCAGGGCAGTCCAGGGAGGGCTACACCCCAACAATAGCCAGGCTTTTCCCAAAGGGCCTCTGTGTCATTGAAAGCATCATAGACTCACAGAATCATCGAATGTTTTGGGTTGGAAGGGACCTTAAATATCACAGAATCATAGCATAATAGGATGGTTAGAGTTGGAAGGGACCTTAAAGATCATCCAGTTCCAACACCCCTGCCATGGGCAGGAACACCTCCCACTAGAGCAGGTTGCTCAAAGCCCCATCCAGCCTGGCCTTGAACAGTCCCAAGGATGCAGCTTCCACAACTTCTTTGGACAGCGTGTTCCAGCGCTTTACCAACCTCACAGTACTGATTTTTTTTCTATTATCTAAGCTTCTCAGTCACTTGTGACCCACACATCTCAGCCCTCTGCCTCCTCTGCCCTCCTTTGACCCCTGCCCTGCCCAGGCAGCCTAACCTCCAACAGGGAGCATTTCTCTTTGAGCTGTGCATACATTGCCTTTTGTCCTCTGTATCAGTTGCAATCCAACATACTGTCATAATTCCCACATGCTTCTATCACAAAGCTTTTCAGCAGAAATGTTTTCCTTAGAGACGTGCCAAAAACTCCCACAGTGTGCAGTGGCTTCAGTCTGACTGGCTCCATCTCGGTGCATTTGCCAAAGTGCACACAGGACGTAGGATTTCCAGTAAGGAATGTCTTGCTTGAAGCAAACAACATTTTTTCTGGAAGAAAGCTTTGAACTTGACATTACTTATCATTCCCCCTCCCCACCCCTGCCTGGCTGGGGGGGGGGGCAGGCTACATCTACACACCTTCTGCAAATAGCAGGAGGATCCAGGAGGAATCACCAAGAGTCACTGAATAACCCCAGTGTACAAGTTCTTTAGCAGAGGGGCATTGCCAGGAAAACATCTGCAAAATTTTTATTCTTTAATAAAGCCTTCTGATATCTGAAGGGAGCCTACAGGATTGCTGGAGAGGGACCCTGTCAGGAAGTGGAGTGACAGGACAAGGGGTAACAGCTTTAAATTGGAAGAGGGGAGATTTAGATTAGATACCAGAAAGAAATTCTTTCCTGTGAGGGTGGTGAGGCACTGGAACAGGTTGTCCAAAGAAGTTGTGGATACCCCATCCATGGAGGTGTTTGAGGCCAGGCTGGATGGGGCTTTGAGCAACCTGCTGTAGTGGGAGGTGTCCCTGCTCATGGTGGAGGGGTTGGAACAGGATGATCTTTAAGGTCCCTTCCAATTCTAACCATTCTATGATTATGTTGCTATGATCCTTTAAACCAAGCATTTCCTCCCCAACCTGACAGAGAGTTACGCACCTTCTGACACAAGATGCACCAAATGGTGAAAGCTGAGGTAAAGTTCAGAATGTTGGGATTTGTTGCAGCTCGCTCTCCCCGTGCTACCATTGTCTCCCATTAAAGGCAGCGGAGTTTGCAAGCTCACCATGTCTTCCAGGAGTGGGCTCTTTTAATTATCTCTATCACGTCTCTGACAGGTTGTTAGGAAATGCAGCCTGCAGAGAAGCAACAGAAAAATCTTATGCCTTATTTAAATAATGGTGTTCCTTGCCTATTAAAATGTAACTTCTTGCTTTAAAATAGGATTAATTAAAATGTACAAGGATGCAATTCAGTTTCATTTTATGCTTCAGCCCCGTGCATACTTTTCATAACTCATTCCCAGAAGTAATATTCGGGGCAGCGCAGCCTTCTCAGTTCTGCCATTAAAAGCGCAAATGACTATAAAACCTGTTCTTTTCAAAAACTTGGCTCAAGTACCGCCATTGTTCGATTTTTCATAACATATTACTTTGGTCATTACTGTTTTGCAAGATAATTGTATCAATGATCTAACTTTCGACAGTATCCGAAGTGGCTGAAAATAGTTTGCTGCAGCACCTTTGTCTTTTAAAGGCCATTTGGGGCTTGTTATTTTAATCCTTGGGCAGCCTGATTTATCACCTCAAACATCTGTCAGCTGTGCTTTGTCTTGGAATTGATAGCGATGGCGTTACTGATTTTTCAACAGCAGCTGTTAGAGGTTCATTACTTAGACTCTCAAAGGCAGTAGATAACTGTAATATTTTTCTTTGTTAATCATCTCTTACGATTTGCAATAATACAGAGCTTGAAATCAGCTAGAAGCGCGGGGCTTCTCTCGGTTTCTAATTTGTCAGAAGCATCCTTTTATTCTTTTAATCTGGCTCGATTATTAAAACTCTCCTCCTCATAATGCAGTAAAAAATTGAATAACGGCACGTGAGCGGCGAGATAGAAAATCACCCTTTGCTGTGTCGTACTTAGCGCCGAGGGAGGTCACTCAGGGTCTCAGAGTTCACGTCCAAATGTGAAGCAGCTCCGAAGATGAGATTAAGGACTGTTCCATAATTGATTTTTAATTTAGAATTTACAAGGCATACAAAACCTCGATGACAACTTCAGTAAAATCAGGTTCATTTCTAACAGATACAGCAGTTTTCCATTAATGGCTTTTCCTCACCACATAAAATAATCTTAATGGGTAACTGATTTCCCCCCCTTCCCCAACATCCTTCCAAGCTGAGCACCAGAGTGACTCCTGCTCAGAGCTTCCAGGGACCCCAACATCTATGAAGTCTCCTGCAGCTGAGGATGTATCAGTGCTACCAGTTCAACCAGCAACGCTCACCAACAGATAATTACAGTTTGAAATTAGTATTTTAATGAACTGATCTCAGCAAACGTAAAGCAAAATCTCTCAGGCATTAAAGAAATAAGCAGGAGGGAAAATTATTAACCTAGAAGTTCAGGAGAGGGATGGTCAGCGTGTGTTGTCTTGGCAAAAGGGTGGAGTGTTCCCATTTCAATTTGGGGTAAAAGGAGGCTTGTTCGGGTTTTGGTCCTGCAAGATGCTGAGCAGCATCTGCCAGCATCGCAGTGGCTTCTGTGGGAATGGAAAACATCTGGGGCATCTCAAAAGCTTTCCAGGTGACTAGAAATGTCTTCTAAAATTGACTAAATATTATTTTGGATGCCAGATTCCTCCTCAAAGTACATTTCAGTCCCATAAGACAATTCATGTGTTCATATTGCCAGTGAAAATCAGTGTGAAACAGGTTGCAAGAGCACAGACAGAATTTCACGGAAATGTACACCGTGACCCAAAAAGCACCTGAAAATCAGTTCCTTTCTAGATGTTGCCACAGCGTGAATTGTGTTTTCTTCTTCAAGAAAGATGTACAAGTACCTTGAACTGGTTTGCATCAGCACCAGGGCCATGCTGGCTGTAGGGAGAGGGTTGTGTAGAGGCAGGAGCAAACAAGTAGAGGTTCCAAAAGAAACAGCCTTGACATGCACTCGGACAGCCAGAAGATGCAGGCCGTCACCAAAAGGGAGCCACATGCACAGGTTTCATCTTCTCCCTTCCAGTTACCTGGGCTAGAAACTATTTCTGAAATAAATGCACATTGATTTTTGAAGTCAGATTCTCAGCTTTGAGCCTTCTGTCTTCAGAAGTCCTTCAGAAGTCCCACCTAGCTAGATTATTCCATTAGTACATAATAGACTCAGTGACCTTTATATTTTCTGAAGGAGAGTCGCTCTCCAACACAGTTCAAGACACTGTGTAGCCAGTCAGGTACATCACTGACCCACTCCATGACACCATTTCCTTGTCTGTCCTCTTATGAACCAAAACATTCTTCTTGAATGTTTAATCTCTCTCCACATATATATATATTTATATAATATATAATCTAAATTTTCCATATCTATCATAACTGAGTTAGATCTTTTTGTACAAGACTTTTTTTTTCTCAGATCATTCACAGAATGGTTTACATTTATGGTACTTCTCCACCCTACAAGAACAGCTGGATGCTTCATATATAAATAAAGAGAAAAACTGCTTAGTTTTTAGACCAAATTACAAGTTGTTCCTCTACAAACATACAAATACGATACCTATTTCCTACCTCAGAGATCTCTATTTTAGACTTAGGGGGAAGAACCCCAAACAAGTAGAAAGAAGTGAAGTCTTCAAGAGTTGAATTTGTGCATGATTGGGTTTTTTTGGCAAGAAACATCTCTCAAAACAATTCTTCTGTTCTCCCAGCAAAACGGTAGATCAAGTCAATGCATGGATATCATTTAAAAGGTACCTATGTCATAAGCAATTTATCCATCTGAGCCTGGAGGGAACCTAACTCTGCTTGTCAGGGTTGTGGGAAAGACTTTCCAGAAATACATTTTCAAAGAAGGAAATCCTTGCAGGCTTCGTTTTTAGTTTTCACTCTTTTTTCCCTCCTGCTACTTCTTCCTCCTCCCAGGTTTGTCTCTTTGCTGAAGTGCTGTTTTAGTAAAATGCTATTATGCTTTCTCACAAAACCTGGAGAAATTTCAAGTGATTTTTTTTTTTCCCCATAAAATATGATACTGCATTTGAAGTGTCTGTTGTGGTTAAAAATGGGCAATGAAATCATAGCCTGAATCAGAACTTCTCCCAGTATACCCCTGTGCTTTAGATCCGTATTTTTGTCCGCGGTTGTTTGAATGTTATCATCTCATATCCCCATCGAAGCAAAGATTTCTACCTGTTACCTCCCCTAGCTTTTGGGTATGTAGAGATGTAGATAGAGCTGCCTTTTCTCTCAGATCTTTTGAGGAAAAATGGCAAAGCACCTTTCAGCGGTGCGCCGTGAACCGCACTTCGTTAACTTCCCGCATGCCTGCCGGCAGAACAGAACAGGAGAGGAACTTGAGTATTATGGGATGGTGAAATAATGCTGAGTCGCACTTTGGCTTTCATGTTTCCAATTTATGTTCTCCCACCTACCTCCTGTGGCAGTTTGAAACTCCTGAAAGGCAAAAGGCTAAAAAAGTGAGAGAAGGCTTCAGGCATTCCCTCACCATCGTGCCTCTCCCAGGTATCTAAGGGTGACTCCTGTTTGGCAGTATTAGTTGACAATGATATGTCAGAAAGTATTAATATTCACAATTAATATATTGATATATAGTTTTATGCTGTCATTCCCCATTTTCTTTCTGTCACTTTCCTGTGACATGGCTCTGACGCTTCCGCAGTGATGATGAAGAGTTCAGAAGGAGCCCCGTCACCAGTCCTTAATAGCAGGATTTGGTACAGCAAGGATCACTTCCCTTGTGTCAGCGGGGATGCCAGTACTGCATCCCTCTGCAGTGGTGGTGGTGGGGTTGGAATGTCTTTGTGGGATTCATTTACAAGCAGACAAGGTAGTGGGCTGCAAGGTTCGGTAGTGAAGGCTTTTTTTTTCCTCTGCTGAAGCAGCTTGTCATTTTAGTTTTAACTACAGGAGACAGGACAAATTGGTTAAAGCAATCCAATTATATTAGCTATTGAACAGGGGATTTCTGTCCACCTTTCCTGAGTGAAAGAAAGTAGCAATAGCTGCATTAGCCTTTGAAATTTTCCAAATTGCAACACGCCCCACAACAAAGAATCATAGAATTGCCTGGGTTGGAAGGGACCTTTCAGCTCATGGAGTCCAACCATCAACCTAACACTAACAAAACTGTCACTAAACCATGTCCCTCAGAACAATATCTACACAGCATTTAAATACCTCCAGGGATGATGATGCCACCACTTCCCTGGGCAGCTTGACAACCCTTCTGGTGTATAAATTTTTTCCTAACATCCAATCTTAGCCTCCCCTGGCACAACTTGAGGCCGTCTCCTCTTGTTCTGTACACTTTGCTACTTGGGGCTGGAGGGATTTTGAGAAGGCTAAGTACTCTGCTGCCATCCAGTGCTTCCAACGACCCACCCCTTGCTCTGCAGTTATCCCCCCACTGTGAAGGTTATCTTTGCTGAAATGAGCATGATGAGCCCCACAGTTCCTCTTTTTGATCCACTTTAAAATGAGATTGAAATGAAGTAGGCAAGTTCTGAATTTCTGACTTAATTTTATCTTTGCACCAGAGTGTTTCAAAGAGCCTCTCATCACCCACAGGAGAGAGAAAGGCAGTCACAACGACTAACTGGTATTAATTTATTTCCAGTTTAGCGAGGGAGAGGTTGTACAAGCATAGGCAAGCGTTTCGGGTGCCTGGAGAGCGAGGGCATCCTCAGATACAAGGTTCAGCCTCCCTTCTGAATATTCACATCCCACCACCCCCGTCAGCACGGGTAAATGGTGACAGCAAGTTCCGTGGAGTCTCTTCATTTACATGGAGAAATAATTAATTCCCAGCTTCTGACATATGCATAACAAAACCAGGGATGCTCAACTGATCAAAGTAACAGGCAGGACTGTCAGTAATGTTCAGGTCCTGCTTTTGCCAGTTTGCTGCTCGCACCTCTCTTCTCTTCCAGCCTGCAAACTGCAAGTGAAACTTCCAGAAATGCACAGGACACAAAGACCCCACTCCCAACCTCCACCTGAGAAGTCTTTTGCCTTTTCTTTGTGTTTTTGAAGTTCTGATAAAAGTAAATCCCTGCTCACCCTGTTCTTTCCCACCAGCGTGTTACGCAGGGGTTTGTATACAACACAGACAGCTCCTGGGCTCCCTGAAGGCTGCCAGGCAGGTAGCTGCCATCACCAGGACCTGGGGAACACCACCAGCAGCCCACAGCTCCCTGGGCTGGCTGAGTCGGTCACCCACAGAATCACCCTGAGCACTTCAGGGTCCCTCATCAACTGCACCATAACCTCAGAAGAAGAATGTGGCTCAGGAATTCAAACAAGCAGCCAAACCTGTTGGCCACGGTTGGGCAGCCACCTCATCTCCAATATCCCAAGCCACTATTTTTTACTTTCTTGACAACCGAAATAAAACATGGAAATCCATTGCATTTGTTCGGATCTCCCTTGTTATTTTCCCAATATGAGAGTCACACACTTTGCTGTCTGGCTCTCAGAAAATCACAGGTACTTTTTAACTCCCACAACCATTTTCTGATGAGTTGCTTGTATCAGCTCCTCTATGCTTAATCTAACTTAAAATACACCTTCTGAGACAAAACCACAAGCCATGAACTGTGGCAGGAAGTTACCTGTGTCCTACAAAGCAGGGTGCTCACTCCATTTTCACTTGCTGCAGCTGCCCTTGTCTAATTCCCCTTGGCTCCGGGGCTACGGGGCTGGGAGCTGGAGCTGATTGCAAAGTCAGGAGGAGGAGGAGGAATCGCTAAAAATCTTATGATTTGTCTGGAAATGGAAGAGAATCCTGGCTTGCATAAAAAATAGCGTGACCAGCAGAAGCAGGGAGGTGGTTGTCCCCCTGTACTCAGCACTGGTGAGGCCGCACCTTGAGTATTGTGTCCAGTTCTGGGCACCTCAACACAAAAGAGATATCGAGGTGCTGGAGCGAGTACAGAGGAGGGCAATGGAGCTGGTGAAGGGCCTCGAAAAAAAATCTTAGGAGGATCAATTGAGGGAGTTGGGATTGTTTAGTTTGAGGAAGAGGAGGCTGAGGGGAGACCTCATCACTCCCTACAACTGCTTGAAAGGGCNGAGCGATTTTGTTTTCTCAAGGGGAACCCTAGAGCTTCCCAGCAGAATTTCTGGGAGAAGGGATCAAGAATCAAAAGAATTCCAAGCCAATGTGTTTGGGCAGCTGAAGATCTCAGCATCATTAAGGATATTTCTGCGTGGCAACCCAACTTGTTAATTCACAGCTTTCATTCCTAGCCAAAGCTGCAGGAGTAAATGAAAGTTAATCCACCTTACAATTACGAAAGCACACGGGCTTATAACATCCTGCAAAAATAAGGCTTCAACTAGATGGAACAAACACGATTCTTTTGTACAGTCCTACTGAAAGATGTTGCTTAATTCCTGAATTCCTTGAAGCATTCCTGACAGCGATCACATCTGCTGACATAAAACCCATCACGGTCTCTGCCTTTGGGAAAAGCGTATTTAATAATCAGTAAAGTTCAAGCTCAGCTTGTTGTGATGAATTATTAGAACCCGTCATCATTTTTCCTGAAAAAAAAAAAACCTTATAATGGAATATAATTTTATGTTTTTCCATTTAATTGATGATGGGCTGAGTTTTTATTAATCTTTCTGGGCTCCGCTGTAAGATGCTGAAAAAGCTAGAATGAGATCATTGTATCTGGTTAATATGTGTGCTTTGCAAAATTGATAAGGCCTGTCAAGACATAAATTATTTAAAATTTGATAAATGTGTTGAAATCATTGAATTTTCAAACAGGCAAAGCAGAGCCATTTCTCTTCCCCCTCCCCTTCCCACCCCCCC
>VZTM01018545.1:19892-36256 GCA_013400555.1 Jacana jacana
TCCCTGACTGTGTTTAAGAGTAGATTGGATGTGGTGTTGAGGGCTATGGTGTAGGGGAGAACTTGTAGAGTAGGGCTGATGGTTGGACTTGATGATCCCAAGGGTCTCTTCCAACCAAAATGATTCTATGATTCTATGAACCCAGAGCCTGCAAAGCCCCCTTCCCTGCAACCCACCGAGCTGGCAACTCAGCCAGCCTCCCAAGCTCATCCCAAGCTCATTTCACCAGTGAAACAAGACAGCAGTGGGATAAAGTGGAATGGAAAATTAAATGAGGCAGTGGAGAATCCTACAGCCTGCAAGCTGTTTCAAAGAGGAGAAGGAAAAAATGACTCAGGTTAAGTGTAAAGCAGAACTTCGAACTCGTGATTGCTATCTAGGCCTTACACAGGGATAGCACGTCCTTATAGTTCAACACATTAATAATTTGTGTGCCCATATGATGAAAGCTGTTCCATTGCCACGTGAAATAGTCAGCTCTGGGGCTCCAGGAGTATGTTTCATGTGTGGTAAGTACATGTGTACTTCTGTGTACTCCTCATTTGATGTACTTATTAAAAATAGCAGGAGCTTAGCGCAATGCAACTCTGCAATTCCATCAGGTTTTGAAATATTTGTGTCCTAATACCTTATTGACCTGGCAAACCCACTTGGTTTTAGCATGCAATCCACCCTCCAGCCATCCCAAACCTTATACCCACATATTTCTTCTTTCTATATCAGAGCCGGCTGAAAAAAGCAGTTGGGAAAGCAGCGCTCTGCTGGCTCGTTTGGAGTGAGAGCCCCCTGAAGAGACATATGTTGAATATTACCAGTAACACATGACTCGATGCCCTCTAGATTTCTTCATAAAAGAGAGGGGAGAAAAGCCAAAGAGCCGTAGCGCAGATTTCAATAAACATTGCAACAGAAAAGTAGGCCAGAAGGACAAATGCGTGTGCTCCTGTGCCCTTGCCAGAGGACAGGCAGAGCTGGGGACGGACACAAGCAAGGTTAGAACCTCCTGTGAACTAAAAGGCTTCATTTCTATATATTTCTCTAACATTTCCAAGCGCTGTTCCCTCCAGCTCAATTACCAACAAAAATACCAGCTATAGGTGCCCACAGTTTTGAGCGGTCGATAGCATTTTAAGCAGTAGACCATTTAGCCATGCAAGCACAGAGAAAAGATTCTGGTATTCCAGCACTGGTCCTAGCTGGAATCTAGAAATGCAGCAGAAAAGCCTTTGTTTCTTTTGTGCTCCTAAAGGCCTCCGGTCAGATTTGGGGTGAAGGACGGGTTAAAATGTGCATCAGCTTCTGTTTCATCTGAAGAGAGTCACTGCTCCACATCAGGGGAGTTGTTTCGCTGGCAGTGGGGATGGCCAGCTGGTCTCAGCATCACCCAGCCGAGTTTGAGGTTGCAAGCAGCCTTAAAAGTGGCCAGAGAACCATGCATAAACATGACATGGCTTCACCAGGAGCTTTCCATCACAGCGGAAACGATGCTTTCCCCAGCATCGTTATGACAGCGCTATTTGCACTGGTACAGATAAGCATCTGTCACTGTTCCCATTAGAATCTCCTATTTTCCTGGGTTCATAGCTCAGCCATAAAAAACATCGCGTAGAGGCAGAAAGTTGACGTACAAGGTCTCAGGCTGGGAGTGATCATTGTTGCCTTTTTTTTTCCCCCTGCTTCTAATCCAAAAAAAAACAAACCCAAAACATATTTCTACAGAGTTACACCCGACTACTACATTTTGGTCCAGCCATTGATTTATTTAGCAACAGTGATGGCCACCTTTTAACATTCAAGTTGTGAACATTGCCGTGGTGGCCGGCTTGTAACATTCAACCTTAATTGCCGCATTAGGGATAATCAGGAGGAACACATGGGATGTGGGTTTGGGCTCTAGTTTAGAGCCTATTGCTAGAGAACAGGCCCCAGTGAAAGATTAAGGGCTTTGGAGTTTCTGATCTTTGGCAGATGATGAAATGAGAAATTGAAGATTACAGAGATAACAATTGAATATTATAGAAAGTGAATACTGCCGGGAACTAATGGCGTAGAAGGCCCCTTTGGGATCAGCAGCAGAGGGAAAAGCAAGCCCAGCATCACAGTTTGCCCAGTGAGACAGGCAGCACAAAAACCCACCCCATGATTTTAGCATCAGTGCTTGGTGACTGGACTGCTTCAGGAAAACTTCCACCTTGTGATCTTGCTGTGGTTACCTACTGGGTAGTGAAAAACCTGTCCTGTGCGGTAGCAATGCTGGGAGTCCACCATCCCAACCCTGGCACTGAGAGATTGGTGCTGAAGTCAGTGAGGAGGAGGAGGAGGAGGCGGCAAGTTTGGGGACAAGGGCAGCACAACACCGTTCTTTCTCCTTCCCATTTTATGTGCTTTTTCCATTTTAAGCACTTTTTCCTTCTAGTCACACATTTTGTCAGAATAATTGCAGGTGAAAAAGTTTTCCTTTGTACTTTAGGACAAGAGGAAATGGCCTCAAGTTGCACCAGGGAAGGTTTAGATTAGATATTAGGAAAATTTTCTTTACTGAAAAGGTTGTCAAGCATTGCAACTGGCTGCCCAGGGAAGTGGTTGAGTCAGTATCTATGGAGATATTTAAAAGATGAGTAGATGTGGTGCTGAGGGATATGGTTTAATGGTGGACTTGAGAGTGCTACGTTAATGGTTGGACTTGATGACCTTAAATGTCTCTTCCAACTTAAATAACTCTATGATGGTATAAGACAGTCCTGAAGAGAACAAACCCTGAAAACGCATTCTCCAAAACTTATATTCAAGCTTTAAAGGACCTAAATAACTTCTGATATGATAACTTCTAACCTGTTAAAACACAGATCCTCCCACAGTGTATGGGAAAAACATACATGGACAAGGTGTTTCTACATTACATTGGAAATCTGCTCTGTATTGAGACCTGCATGTTGGACTCTGAAATCTAACAGCATTCTGTCGCTGCCAGAAGTAGTTATTTGCTTTCTGATTGCAAACAACTTTGCATTAGACTTAGGTTGTCCTAGTCACATTTCCGAAACCACTGAGATGTGCTCTGGGGCTGGGATCGCTCAGCACTTCTTGAAGGCTGGGCCTTGCTAAAATACCAGCAACTTAGCACCTGAAAACAACACACCCAAACTGTGCTTATTTTCATGGTCTGTCTCAAATGAAGAGCACAAATGGGGGTGTTGAATTTGGAAAAAATGGAAAAGACAACACCAGAAAAGACAAATGTACAATAAACATTTAAGTACACAAGGACGAGACCAGAAGCAGCTGAGTAAGTGAGGACTTAAAGCTTAAAGCAGTTGGGAAGTTAAGTGGGATGAAAAAACCCAAAGGGGAATGGAAAAAATTTGCTTTTCTATTTTACTCCATCTTTTAGCAGAGGTGCCACTTTGCTGTTCAGGTTTTCCAGCGTCCTTAGGCATGATTTTATCTAACAAATCTGCAGCAAAGGGTGTCTATCCCCAGCCCTCAATCTGTCCAGAGATTTATCCATATTTCCCCGTGGATGGCTCCTACTGAGCTTTTTGCATCTTCTGTAAGCCATTTTGACCAAAATCCTTGAGCTTTCATAGGGCAGCCAGCGTTACTCGTTAGAGTAGTCCACAGGACTGGACTGAGTTAGATCCTATTATTGTAAAAATAAATATTAATGGCTCCTTTTGTATTTGGGCAGTTTTGTTTTCACACTTGATACAATTCTTTCTTTCTGTTTCCAAACAGGTATTCTGTGACACTAATCAAGTCGTACAGGCCACAGACGTGCTGGACTGGGAAGACAAGGAAGCTGCAGAGACATTGGTTGACAACGTGGTCCATTCCAGGATCATCAATCCTTTACGCCTCTTTGTTAAGCCGTCTCCAGTTCTGAAGCACGGCCAGGTGTCCTACTCAGACAGCATAGAAAACTTTTGGGATTGGTTGTCCAACATCACAGAGGTTCAGGAATCTCTGGCACGAACTAAACGCAGGCCTATAGTAAAAACTGGGAAATTCAAGAAAATGTTTGGATGGGGCGACTTCCACTCTAACATCAAAACTGTTAAGCTGAACCTCCTGATCACAGGGAAAATCGTCGATCACGGCAATGGGACCTTCAGTGTTTATTTCCGACATAACTCCACAGGACTGGGAAACGTTTCTGTAAGCCTGGTGCCACCTTCCAAAGTGGTTGAGTTCGAATCATCTCCACAGTCAACACTGGAGACCAAGGAATCCAAGTCCTTCAATTGCCGCATCGAGTACGAAAAAACAGATCGCGCTAAAAAAACTGCCTTGTGCAATTTTGACCCTTCAAAGATCTGCTACCAAGAGCAGACTCAAAGCCATGTCTCCTGGTTGTGTTCCAAACCCTTTAAAGTGATCTGCATTTACATTGCTTTCTACAGCGTAGATTACAAACTGGTGCAGAAAGTCTGTCCTGATTACAATTACCATAGCGAGACTCCGTACTTGTCCTCCGGCTGATACTATCGGGGGTAACTGGAGAGATACAGCATCAGGCATAGAAATAAGCATTTCCATTAACCTTTTGGAGAAGAATATGTTTTCCTATCAGGTTAAGAAGTCTTCAAAAAAAAAAAAGTAGCTGTGTGTGTGCTGTATCGTAAATAATCAAAGTCTTTTGGCACCAATCATTTTCATTTGATACCATCGCATTTTAGCTCTCTCATCGTTCATAAGGGAACCACCAGGCAAACACATGACAAAAATCAAACAAAATTACATCTGTAATGAACATTGATCTTGCAAATCACCTTTTGTTTTTTAAACTAGACTTGATGGCAGAGAGGTGGTCTTTTACTTGAATCAGACACCACTTGGGCAGGAACCTATTTCTCACTGGGAACTTTAGAAGATGACAATATAAAGAACAAATGATGAAGCAGACTCCCAGCTGCTTATAATCAAAAATCCAAATAAACAGCTCTCCCACTAATTTCATTAAGAACATTACACACACGGGGCTCGAGGAATCAAGCCCAAGTACTAAGAGGAAGTGTTATTTCTAGGAAAAAAAAAAAAAAAGGAAAGGAATCTGCATTTCTATGAGTTGTAGTAGTTGTACGTAGTCATTGAAGTGAAGAGTGAGTAGTTCTTCCTTCAGACTTCTTACCCATGAATATGTAATGATGTAATTAGACATTGATGAGCTTTAGTTTCATTAGACCCACCAACTGGGCAGGTTTGGTGTACATTCCCTTCCTTCTGTGGTCACCACTGGTTTTGGTTCATCTCAAATGTTTCCATATACACCAGTTCTAGTTTTACAGTGATGGAGAACATACATACCTTGGAAAAAAGACAATCTCTGTTTAAGTCTGATGATATCGGGCTGGCTTCCACCTGAAGGAAGCCATTACCTTGCTCTCTACCCCTCTTAGCACTGTATTGCAGCACAGAAAATACACCACAGCGTAAGGACGAGACCTGAACAAGCTTCTGCTTAATGGTACCCAGCTGTCTTCCTTAGTATCGCATTGCGGACCCTAAGTCAAAATAGAAGCAATGACAAATGAAGAGGACAATAAAAATCTATGCATCTTCACCTCATAAGGCGGATTTCAAACAATTACTACGGATACAAAACCACTCAGCCAGACTTTCCCCTGGTAGAGAGCAGCACCATCGCACCGCAGTTAGTTATAACCCTTGGGCATTGATTTTGTCGCCGCCGCCAATTTGCTGTCATAGTTCTTGGTGACAGTTCTGTGTCACAGGTCCCAAGGAAGAAGCTGGCTGAGGAAGTGCTTTTTATTGCCTCCAATCAAACTTACATGCAGGGTCCAAGAAGTTACAGACCGCTTAAACGAAGGACTGTTAACATACTCCCTTCGATTGGTGTGTGCACAGACCAGTGACCCACAGCTCGAAAGGACTCACTCACGAGATTAATTCTGATTTCCTTGGTAAAGTCTCACACACAAAAAATTACTCGTTAAAAATATACAACAAGTAACTGGCAATTTTTTTTTTTTTTTCTCTTTAGGTGACAAATTTAAATGTGTGGTTTAGTTTGATCAATAATCTAAATGTTTTCCTTCATCCTCTTTCACACAGAGTCTTCTCCTGGTCTAAATGATGGTTTTTAGTTCGTCTATTACTGTCGATTCCTACGAGATGGTCTACTTTGTATTCTGTATAGCGTGTCCTCGTCCTGGCTGTATATAAGCTTGGATTTATTGCTATGAGTTCAGTGGTTGATGCTTTTGTAACTTAGCTGTAAGCCATGATTTTATTGCCATGTATTTTTACTCAGCACTGTAGGCAATTAAAAGAAAACCCTACATGCTATTTATTGTAGAGTATGTGGAAATCATGTATGTATATAACACTTAAAAACGTGTACATATACAGAATATATGTGTACATGTATTTGTATGTAAATAAAGAGAGTTTACTAAATCTGGCACTTGCTTGTGGAATATTTGATTATTTTTTTTTATTTTTTGTTAAATGCATACAGACACAAAAAGGAAAATTAAGACCCTGCCACACATCACTGAACATTCTTCCCCAGCTGGAATTTGTTTTTTTCTGGGAGACATTTAGGTACGTGCTGCAGTGAGCTGTGCTACAAGCCTAGGCAGAAGAGCTTCAGTAGCATTTCAGGATATTCGAGAAACGAAGTGCATGTTTTAACGAAGACAGTCGTGAGCTGTTTAATAATTGTGCAAGGTGCATTAGAGGTAAAGGGGTGAGAGTCCAAACGAGAAAACCTGCTTCAGCTCCTCCCAGGCAGGAACGCGCTGCAAGACGGGGCAGCTCGCTGCTGATTCAGCCCTCGCTCAGAGTTTCTCATGAAAGTGGGAAGGTGGATTCTCCCCCCAGGACATCCTCTCACAGCCGTGGCCGGGCTGAGGTTTCCAGACCTCAGGGAGACAAACCAAGCCTTCAGGCAAAAAAAAACATCTTTAGAAACACCTGGAGCACCTGGGGATTCACAGGGAAAGGCTGTTTTGAATCAAGGGACAAGTATTTTAATAGATTTAACACCCTAACATGGAGAAGATACGGACCCAACTAGCAGCTTTTGACCTAAACCAATCCTCAGGCTCATCAAGGAAGGCTCAGGCTAGTCCTATGCCATCAGAGCAGCAGGGAAATGGAGCCTACAGCAGCCAGAGACCCAGACCCTCTCAGTCCTGACTCCTCAGGACCCAGCTGCAGCCTGTCTTCCAGTAGAGCATGGGGAAGAGCTATCGTCTCTCACCTGTGAGTCCCACCAAGGAGCTTTCTTACCCCCAAACCTCCTACTAACCAGTTTGGTGAATGCCAAAGTTCACTGAAAGAAGCAATGGCAGAGAGGGCCTGGACACCCAGAAGATGCTTTTGAAGACTTAGCGTTGGCTTTAACATAGTCCAAGTGTTTCCCCAGGGAGAAGTGAAGCCTCCGCAGCACCAGCTGACCAGTGTGGTGATGCTTTGATGCAGGGGCAATGGAAGAAGTTCCCACTGCTCTCCCAAGTACAAGAGGCAGAGTGGCAGCCAGAGCAGGAGGAGGAGGAGGGAGCCTTGGTACCAAACCCATCTCACCAGAGTACTCACCACCATGCTTTTCCCAATCACAATATTTTAAAAAACAGCTTAAAAGCCTTATAGATTTTTTTTTTTAAGCTCACTTGTGAGAAAGTCACTGCAATAAAAGCACTTGCATTCTTATTTTAGTCAAAATCAGATTAAAAAAGAAATTATTTACACCTAGCAAGGTAAACAAAACCCAATCCAACGAATCAAAGGAAGTAAGAGACTTCATTTGGTCGAATTTCACACTGCCCATGTAAACAGAGGTAAATGTGATTTAATTTTACACAGAACAGGTCAGATTTTAAAGCAGCATTTTCCCATAAAACAGGGGACTACTTTAGACAAATTTCAAATTTCAATGATTGTTCCTCTCATGGCCCTTATTCAAGAGATTTTAAACTAAAAGTTTGGATGGCTGAATACCACTTTTTTTGAGAGTGTCCCAAGTGGACAATAGCGACTTATGACCCACAACAACCTAATCTAAAAGTTGTTAACATAGAATCATACAATCCTTTAGGTTGGAAGAGACACTTGGGATCATCGAGTCCAACCATCAGCCTTATTTCCCTAGAAGTACAGGGGAGTATATATATATATGTACATATATATATAGGGGAGTATATATGTGTACTCCCCTCGTAGATACATACTTTAATTTAAGCCAAATCTCAACAATATAGTTTAGTATATGTTTATATCAATGCAAAACTCCTTACTAAATACCTTTCTATCCATTCTTCTCCCCATCCCATGTATATACATATTAAAAAATCCCAATAAAAAGCTAATTCACAATATACACAAAACTATCAGCATTTTTTCCTTCAGGTGGCCCCACCGTACCATGCTGCAGGAACCACGTGCACTCAGTATCTCTTTTTTTGATCATTTCCCTTTGAACATGGAAATAACTTAGCTTGAGTTTTCTTTTCCTCTCAAGAATTCCATCCTTTGGATTTTTTCATCTCCTTGTAAACCTGGCCAGTGGCTGCATCCAGCCCCAAGCCCCTCAGCCCCTCCATCACTGCACTGTGGTTCCCAGGCTCTTCCATCGAGCAGCCAACGCTGTACTACAGCAGTGAGCAAGATGGGAGGGAGGAGAGGGGAAGGCAAAAAAAGGCAAAACCCCAAGTTTTATTTGCTGTGAGCCCCCTGGGGTTGCTTCATTTTCTTTTGAGGGGGAATTCACTAGGCAATGCAAAAGAACAAATGCCCTGATGCTGCTGGAAAAGCCCTCACAGCAACCAGGTGAAGGTGTTCACTGCAAATCAGCACTCTGTGCTGCTGCCTATTTTTTTTTTAATTGTAATTCAAGGACATTAGAATTTGCTATTTGTTTTATGCTCTGTTGACCAGCATAATCTGGATAATGTTTTATTTATAGTATAATAATGATTTGTCATTACCACTGTCCCTTTTCAAATATGCACAGTTGAGAAGACAATAACAAGCCGTATATACTAAGTAGCTCAATGAAACACACATCAATCAAGTAGATTTTTAGCTTTAGGGTGTCTCAGTTGAAAAAACTAGACTCTGCCATTCCCATCTCTCTTGTGAACACCTCTTAAACGCATCTGCCAGAAGCAGCTTCCTTCTTTGTTTTAAAATTAACAAATAAAGTGACATTTCTCATGGATTGGCAACTAGCACCAAACTGTACTTGGAAGATACTGCCTGCACTATAGGATACAAAACAAAACAGGGAGTTAGTGTAAGCCCCTCACAGATTTACAAAACCAAAACCTACAAATCTGTATCAAATCCCTGGTGGATTCATGTCACTGGAGCTACTGAACAGAAGTTAAACCGCACCTCACTAGATGTCCTACAGGAAAGACAGGGACAGACTTTTTAGCAGGGCCTGTTGATAGAACAAGGGGCAATGGCTTTAAACTGAAAGAGGGAAGATTTAGACTTAATAGATTTAGACTTATAGAAGGAAGAAATAGTTTACAATGAAGGTGGTGAAACTCCAGCCCAGGTTGCTCTGAGGTTGTAGAAGCTCCATCCCTGGAAATATTCAAGTTGGATGGGGCTCTGAGCAACCTGATCTAGTTGAAGATGTTCCTGCTCAATGCATCTTTGGGTCAGAGTAGATGATCTTTAAAGGTCCTTTCCAACTGAAAGGATTCTACGATCCCTGTACTGCCTATGCATCCCAGCTTGCTGCATGTGCAAGGAACACACTGGCTCCACAGAAGAGGGATTCAAGGGACTGGTTTTACAGGAGAGGTGAGTTGTCATGAAACAACCTGCTTCAGTCGCACCACCTGTCACTCGGAAGGTCGCTGAGCACGGGTCTGCAATCAGAAATGATGCAAAGTGAAGGGGTTCTGCTGGACCCTGCCAGCAGCATGGCACAGCATCTTCCTGCCCAGACCAACCACATCACAGCTCTCCAGCCCAGAATACCAGTGTGTTTTCAGTCAGAAGCAAGCCTGCAGATGTTGGAACTCTCAAGCAAGACCCCCCAGACATCTAGACAAAAATTTGAAAGAAATAAAGAAACCCCACCAAAAAAAATGCTTTTCCAAAGATGTAATGCAGTCTCCAACTCAGCACAAATCCAGCAGCAGGTGCAGCCCAATTAAAAAGCAATTATGTTCATGGGAAAACACTTTACTCAGGGGAGAAAAAAAAATTCTGCCTAAATAACATTGGCAGGACTCTACAACAAGGCTCCAAAAGAAATGCCAGCACCTTCCCAGTCAACAGCAATGAAGGAGCCAAGTGGGTCAAACAGTATTTTACACAGCACTCTGGTTTTGTCATAAAGTCAGAAAAAGGGAAAAATCCATTCGTTCAGGGACATTTTAATGTACTTTTTTTTACATCTCACTAGAAATGCACGTCCAGAAATTCCTCACCTGGAAATGGGAAACTCAATTATATCGAGGGTTCAGAGATGAGGAGCATTCCTCTGCTCAAAGGCTCAACCACCTTTAATTGCCAGGAGCAGAGCAATGCAGGAAGCATGGAGCTGGCAGACAGGGAGAGCAGGGTCTCCTGTGGCTCGGGAGCAAGCAGGACTCAGGGGGGTTCACCCAGGGCTGGACCATCAGAACAGGGCAACGGGACACTGAGGGACACAGCCTGACTGCAGCGGCAGGGGAGAAACTGTGCAAAACCTCCCTCTGAATCATTTTCTCAGACATCCCACCACCCTCCTCTCACTTTAACTGTTGTCAGAAAACAAGACAGTTTTATTACCAGCCTGATCCCAGACCAACATCTCATTTCGATCATCATTCTCCGCATCTGCCCTTGGCAACTCTACATTTTGAGCCACCTCAGACCCAAATCCCGCTCCTCTATTCTCTTGCCTCATTCCCAGACAGTCCGTGGCTCTTTCATCGCTCTGCAGCCAATTAAGCTTTGGCTACCTTATCTTAACAGCTCCAAATAAGCTGGTGATCTTCCTGAAAGGTGATACATTATAATTGGTTCCAAATTGGCAGGAAAGAGAATAATGAAATATGAGACTTGGAGGTTATTTGAATTAGCCCTGAAGTTAAAAATGGCAAGGAAAAAAAAAAAAAAGCAGCACCTAAAGTTATGGGGTTGTTTGCTTAGATCTTCTAGCACTGGTCTGGTTTGTGTCTCTCTTACAGATTCTTTTCATTCCCAGGAAACAAGACTTGGCATCTAGAGATCCTACAGACAGGCGTGATGCTGCCAGATGCCAAATGCAGGGGATGAAGTAGATGCACTGTGCTCACCAGCACAGCCCCACATCAGGGGAGAGGGTGTTAAGGGTGCCAAAGCCTGGCATGGGACACATTTCAGGTCTCCAGGCTCTGTAAGGCATCCCTGTTGTTTAAACACCTCAATTTTTTTGGAATCTACAAATAGCTCAGACAGTCCCAGGTAAACAAAGAGCAAACAACTCTTTCTTCCAGCTGGGACCTGGGAACATCATAAGAGGTTTCTTGCAACCCTTATTTTATCCCTGTGATGAAAGTGATAAATACCTGAGCAGCCATAAAAGCCAGGTTAATGTCCCAGTTATGGGGGTATTTTGTTGTTTTAGGTGAGTGGGCAGTGATAGCACCCCCTTCCTTCCACATGTGAAAAGCTCCTGATGAAATGCAGTTCAGCCCAAGTTCTTCTAGAGAATGACAACAGAATCTCCTTGCAGGAGAAGATGTGGGGCTCTGCACCCCAAACAAAATGCCCCTATTGACCTGGGGTGGATACTGGGTGCAGGAAGCAGGTGATGGTGCAGACCAGGAGATCTCATCTGCAGAAACTGGTTCAGCTCCCACCACGGGCTACCAGTGCCCTGCACCAGTGCCATCTCTGGAGGGCCAAGCTCTGAGTTAACCCAGGGATGTGGCACCAGCAGATTTAACTTGAATGTGACACACATATGTTTCAGCTTAGTATCTGAACTGATCAGTGAGAAGCCTTCAGTCTATTCTAGGCCAACAGCACTTCCACTCTCCCGCCACCATTTCTTTGAAGGAGCATCTGAGGAGTGTGTGATGCTGAGCCGACTTGCACTGCCAACCTGGGCCCCCAGTCCAGAACGCTTAACGCAGATTTCTGGGCAGGTAAACCAGCGGATCGAAAATACTTCAAGTTGCCATGCCGACCATGATAAGCAAGCCTATTTATTATATAGTACTTAAGACTACTTAATTCCAATCCACTTCTCGTGTCAGATCTATTTAACTGTAGCATTTCTGACTTCAATCGCTGAAGATTTGGATTAGCCAAAGTAAAGCGAGATGCCTGCTCACCCCAGCTTCCTGGAGGCGATGCCGTGCAGGGAGATTACTCTGGCCCGAGGGAATACCCTCTTCTTTTCCTTGGTTTTAAAGTAAATATACCATAAATACTAGAGCCATGGTGTTTTGCCATGGGCAAACCCACCCTGACTGCTCAAAGCACAGATGAACAGTGTGCCAGGCAGCCCAGACCCGTAGGTCAGGCAGCCAGTGGCGTGTCGAGGCATTAAGGGATACATATTTTATTCAGCAAAAGGAGCAGAGAGAGGTATTTTGTTTCACCACACCAGTTATCTTTAAAACAAGCAGAGACCCTTATTTAAAATATGAGTATTGAACTGTGTTGCCAGAAGCAGATTAATTGCAGCTTCCAGGACAAACTCGGAGCTTATTTCACATTGACTTTTATTCCCACTTGAATTAAGTTCCTTATGTTACACCAGCTCATTTGAATTTTTTGAATTGGTTTTGCATAGTATCATTTACTGATGTACTATCTTTAATTACATAACACGCATACACTCTCCAACTGCATTATTAATGAAAGTGTTTTTAATTAAATGGCTCTCAGCATAATATTCAGTCATTAATTTCACATGCTCGGGGTGTGGAGAGATTCCGTTCCGATGGTCTGGGGAAACTTTGTACTTTAGATGAGGGATACTTCCAAAGTGATAGTTTTGGAGTGAAGTTGAAAATCATTATGAGCACTGAATTACCCTCTCAGCAGCTGGTACCACAGTTCTGCTCTGCTGGGTATTATCTATTCTTCAGCTCAAGTGCTCCTTTTTCTCTGCCATCCCTCACCACTGGTAATTTTCAAGCGCCTCTTGCTGGCTTCACATATATTCCACAGTGAATAATATCAGAGTTATCCTTTAGGAACAGTTTATACTCGGACAATGGCACTAAGGCTGCACCCTCTACAATAAAAACCCCCAACCTCTCCACCCTCCTTTCTAATTATATCTCACCCACCTGCCTCCACTCTTAGTTTTCAGTGCTCGTAGAGGTGACAAAGACCAGTCACGCTCTTGGGGATTGGGCTTCTTTGTGCCCATCCGCCAGCTGGAGGCACAGACACACACCAGTACATCACACAGGCTTTGCTGTGAGCACCCTTAGCATTCCCCTGCTGCAAAGATTGCCAATTGTGGCCAAGAGAACATTAAAACTCTTTTTCTTTTTTCCCTTCCCAAACTAGCACAAATTTAACATCTTACTCAAAGACGGCGGTAGACTCCGCCTCCTGGGAATGAAGCCCACACAAGCTGACCTGTACAAGCCTTTTCCTTCCACAAAGTCTCCAGAAAGGATTAATTTTCACACCTCAGTTTATACCTTATGTTTGTTGATTAAAAAGAAATCCATTCTTTTTTTTAAAAAAAAAAGAGTTCTAAGCCAGCATTTTCCAGGAAGTCTTGGAACTAATTTTTCCTATTTTTCTACAGGGCCCCAGGGGAACTTGAGAGAAATGAGACTCTACTCTACGTGCTTGACCTGTGACTTTTGTGCTAAGTTTGTCCATCTTCCCCAAAGGCAATCGCATATAAAATATTATTCTGGTAGGACTGTTCCTGAGATTCTTGTCATTCATCTAATTAGTCTCTAGGCAATTAAGTCCTAGCAACGCATAGACACGGACCTCTGCTTTCATGCAGTGAGGTCCTTCCAAAAAACTGTTCCCTAATTTCTTAGGCTGAAAAGCCTTTTCCCTGGTGTTAATGCTCATGAGGAGAGGAGCAGCTCTTGCCCATCCCATTCTCCTGAAGGCACAGCATCCTGGTGAACATATTACCTGCCAGCCCCTCTCTGCTTCAGCTCAATTTCCTGTTGTAAGGCCTGCATTTTTGGATTCCTCTCTTTGTTGTGCTGCCTTACAGCTGCTCTGCTCATTGAACTCAAGGTTGACCCTTCCAGCTTTGCTCCTGTAGCCAAACTGCAGCAAGATACCTGCCATGAGCTCTCATGATCTCCACATCACTTCAGCCACGCAAGGAAAACCTTGTGAAGATGACAACAACAGACAGGGAGAGCGTAAATTAGAATAAATGCTCAGAAACCCTCTGTCAGTAAGATGAAATAGTTCCCTTACTTCCACGGGAACAAAAGTACTTCAGCTAATAAGTTCAAATCCTTGCAAAAAAATAATAGCAAGACTCATCAGGTTTGAGTCACCAGGTTTTAGTGTGCTAAAAGAGAAGAAAGAAAAGCCACAGGGGCAGACCTGGGCTAGAAGCAGCAGGACCTGGATTTACAAAGCCTTGCCATTAAAGATGATTACTTCACAGGGTTTTTAATGGAAAAAAAAAGGGTGAACACAAGCTGAAAAATACTAAAAATATCTACTATGTCAAAATATACTATACAAGGACCTCCAGTGCATTCAAAATAGATTTTAGAGAAGAGAAATAACTCCAGTATTTTTATATGACAAGAGCAATAATAATACATACCCACATTCCCAGCACTTCATGTCTCCATAAAACATTGCACCATAATGAAGATAATTGAAAGTATGACTTCCATCAATATTTAATTAGCGTTTGGTGCTAACTCATTATTTCGGTACAATTAATTTGACATCTTGCTGTACGGCCCGTGCAGATTTCCTTCTAGAGGGTTGCTTTAGTGGTGGGACATAAGTAACACAAGACATGTGCACCTTCCCCGGGGCTCCTAGAGGACTATGAAATATGGAGAATACGGCTGACATTTTAATCTACTGCAGGATGCAAAAGCATCTGGAATATTGAAGCTTGGAATATGCAAGTCTGGTTGGCTAATGCATTTTTGTAATAAAGGAAATATACTACAAAACTAATGTTTCCAAAAAACAAATTGTACCATCATCACACCTGACATTTTCTCTCCAAATCCCCTAGTAATTCCTCTCTGAACTATCCCCACTGATCATGGAGTAAACCAGACCTGCAGCGCCTTATGCTAGCAATTCAAAACCTTCGTAACTAACAATTTTAAGGCTGATTTCCCATCAGTGTGCAGAATCCCCTACAAAAAAGCAGATCCTCAGGTGATCACAGAACACGAGATGATTCCTAATGGTTGGGATATAGGAAAAGAATAGTTTTTTTCCTTATTTATCCCTAGTCATATAGGGGTATTGGATGGTAGGAACAATTTTTACACTGAAAAGGTTATTAAGCCTTGGAATGGGCTGCCCAGGAAAGTGGTTGAGGCACCATCCCTGGAGGGATTTAATAGACAGGGTGACAGTGCTCAGTGACATGATTTATTGATGGGTTTTTCTTTACCAGAGTTAGGCTGACGGTTGGACTAGATGATCTTAAAGGTCCCTTCCAACCTTCAGACAATTCCGTGATATACTTTACATGAGCAGGCAGGCAGAGGAGAAAAGATGCTTCAGAGTTGTTTTGTCAATCCAACTTATAAAAAAAATTCTTCCCAGAAAGAATGGTCAGTCAGTGGAATCAGCTGCCCAGGGAAATGGTGGAGTCCCCATCCCTGACTGTGTTTAAGAGTCGATTAGATGTGGTGTTGAGGGATCTGGTGTAGGGGAGAACTTGTAAAGTAGGGCTGATGGTTGGACACGATGATCCCAAGGGTCTCTTCCAAACAAAATGATTCTATGAAAGTTACTACATCCTTTAAGGAGCGTTCCCCACCCAGAGGGTACAGGTAGGAAACAGGGTATTGCCACCACGGAGGAAGAGATGCAAGGAAGCAAGCAGCTTAGCACTCTTGACTAAAGAAAGCTGAAAACGCAGTGCTCATATTCCCAAATCTTGGCAAAAATGTACAACTGGACTTTCAAAACTGTTGCAACATATTCACAACCATCACTCACTGGAAATTTGACCAGTTTCACAGAATCACAGAATATCAGGGATTGGAAGGGACCTTGAAAGATCATCTAGTCCAATCCCCCTGCCGGAGCAGGAACACCTAGATCAGATCACTCAGGAACGCATCCAGGCAAGCTTTGAATGTCTCCAGAGAAGGAGACTCCACAACCTCCCTGGGCAGCCCCTTCCAGTGTTCAGTCACTCTCACTGCGAAGAAATTTTTCCTCATATTTAACTGGAATCTCCTCTGTTCCAGCTTGCA
>VZTM01018545.1:36463-54220 GCA_013400555.1 Jacana jacana
CATCCAAGTCATTGATGAATATACTGAACAGTACTGGTCCCAGTACTGATTCCTGAGAGCATCTTAAAAGCTGGATGCAGCCCCCAAATTTGAGATTGCTCAAACCATGGTTTTCCTACAAATCAGGATTTTCCTAAAACTTCAGGCATTTGAATGAAATGTTAATCAAAGCTTTAATGAGTGTTACAAATTATGAACAGCTGGAAGCATGAAGATCTGCTTTCAGAGCTGCTCTCCTTCACTTTGCACACAGTCACTGTCTTTATTAAACCTAATCCCCCCAAAGCTGATTTGAGTTTTGGAATTTTCCTCACTTCTACTTTTTTTTTTTTTAAGGAAAAATGGTTCTTTTTTAATGTTTTTCAAGTGAATAGAAATCTAAGGAACAGATTCTGTAACTTGTTCTTCCAACCCAAACTCACAGGAAATAAAAGAACTCATCACCTGCGTACACTCTTATTTATCAACTATTTGATACTTCTTCTTGAAACAGAAGATATATTTGCTTAACACACAACACACAAAAACCCCGTAACAGAAACAAGCTGCAGTTCTCCCTTTCTTTTTCTGGTTTGCAGCAGACATTCCCACCTAAGATGGTCCATATGCAAGAATTAAACGACCTACACTAACAAGTCCTAGTGGACATTTCTGCTGGGTGGGCGTGCCTGTGGACTCAGAGTTGAGTGTACTACAAGGAAATTAATCTGGAGCTTGGAATCAAGCCAACAGGACACTCAGCTGCAAACTCTAATGATGCAACATGCTGAAATCACGGAATCGTAGATTCCGTAGAGTTCCGGTAGAGTTAGAAGGGACCTTAAAGATAATTGGGTTCCAACTCCTTGCCACGGGCAGGGACACCACTCTCTAGAGCAGGTTGCTCAAAGCCCCATCCAGCCTGGCCTTGAACACCTCCAGGGATGGGGCATCTACAGCTTCTCTGAGCAACCTGTTCCAGTGCCTCATCACCCTCACAGGAAAGATTCTCTTCCTGGTACCTAATCTAAATTTCCCCTCCTCCAATTTAAAGCCATTACCCCTTATCCTATCACTACACTTCCTGGCAAAGAGTCCCTCTCCAGCTCTCCTGTAGACTCCCTTCAGATATTGGAAGGCTGATATAAGGTCTCCCCGGAGCCTTCCTTCTCATCTCCAGGCTGAACAACAGATATCTTTACATTACATTTAGAAAACCATTCAGAAAAAAATCCCTAAGCAATTCTATTGGTGGAAAAAAAAGTATTGATGTGACAGCTGAAGCAGCTGAAAACTAAACACAAGGTGCTTAGTCACCA
Organism: Jacana jacana; assembly: GCA_013400555.1. Classification (NCBI taxonomy): domain Eukaryota; kingdom Metazoa; phylum Chordata; class Aves; order Charadriiformes; family Jacanidae; genus Jacana; species Jacana jacana. The sequence continues at coordinate 37,762 of VZTM01018545.1, forward strand.
TGAGAATAGTCAGGGCTCAGCTGTTAGTTCCTACTGCCCTACTTGAGAACACTGGTGTGGACAACTCAAATGCCCTCCTTCACTTCACCCTCAGCTTCATAAAATTGCATAATAAATGCATAATAATTGCATAAAATTGCATAATGAATACCTTTGAGAGCCATATACAAGGGTATTAACTGTTAAACACAGTAAGATTGCAGACAATACACAAACTAGGTGGGAATATTGATCTGCTTGAAGGTAGGAAGGCAGGGGGACCTGGACAGGTTGGATCAATGGGCCAAGGCCAGTTATATGGGGTTCAGTAATGCCAAGTGCCAGGTCCTGCATTTTGGTCACAACAACCCCATGCAGTGCTACAGGCTTGGGGAAAAGTAGCTGAAAAGCTGCTCAACAGAAAACGGCCTAGGGGTACTGGTGGACAGCTGGCTGAACATGAGCCAGCAGTGTGCCCAGGTGACCAAGATGGCCAACAGCATCCTGGCCTGGATCAGGAATAGTGTGGCCAGCAGGAGTAGGGAAGTGATGGTGCCTCTGTACTGAGCACTGGTGAGGCCTCACCTTAAGTGCTGTGTTCAGCTCTGGGCCCCTCACTACAAGGTCACTGAAGTACTAGAGNCGATGCTGTGATGCTGTGACATGAGCAGCAATGCCTCAGCCCTGCCTTTGTTTCCCTCCTAGGCAGCATGGTTCCTCCAGGGGAACCGGCATTTCCTTTGTAGATCTTTAAACTCCATTTATCTGCAGGAATAGAAGCCAGTTCTAAGGCTCATGGTTTAGCTTTGTAAGAAGATTACAAAACTATGGCCAAACTATTGATGGTTCTGTGATAGGAAACTTTACACGCAGTTAAATAAGCTTATTTTTATTACTGATGTGGTCTCAGTGGCACTGAAAACTGCTGAGCCAGCCCTGGCCCTTGTGTTCGCTTTTCAAGAATGAAGTAAGAAAAATATTTATGCCAGGAAAAACTTCTTTCCTTCTTTGTAATTCATGCTAAAACACAAAGGATTATTGTTAAAGACAGTCTCAATGCAACAGCACCTTCCCCTACACATTTTCCTTCGGAGGATTCGGGAACAAATGTTTAGTTTTCTCTCTGCAAACAAGCATCAAGGGAAGATTATGGACTTGCTGATGGCACTGACTTAAAGTAAATACAATGGCTGTTCACAGAATGACTGTGATGAAGAATATAGGGATGTTTATCTACACAAAATGAACCCAAGTTAGAAATGCCCTTGGCTTTATACCACATGGAGTACACCCAACAGATGATTTATTTTAATTTATAAGAAGTCAAAACCCCAACCCAGAATTTTAACATTCCTCAACATTGAGCTGAAGCCTCAATATTAACATAAACATAAAAGACTCTCCTGCCCACTCCTATGATCACCATTAGCACCACCACCAGCTGAGCAGTTCCAAACCAGTTCCGAGTGGAACCCATCCTGGTGTGTACACCCAAAAGCTTCTACAAGTTCTACCAAGCATTTCCTGCCCGTCTATTACCAAGTTTTATCCTACTGCCCTTTTTTGCTACTCCTGAGAAAATACTTTTGTTTGATCTCAGTTTTTTTTTCCCCTGGATAAGCATTTGTATCCAAAGAGGCAAGACCAATTAAGCAGAAGCCAAGCATTATTTTTTTTTTTAAAAAAGTTAAAGGTTAGATACCTGCAGAGCAGCATGGAAAGCTGCTGAGCTCCTTTGTAGAAAAAAAGACCAAACCAAAACAACAAACCCCAAAGGCTACAAAAATCCCCTCAGGAACCTGATTTTAAACACAAATTTCCTATAATTTGGATAAATCCCTCCATGAGTGCAAAATTGAATGACAATACAGGTGTGTGGCTGAATGACAATACAAAGGAGGCACGTAAAGACTCTGAAAATAAAATTATAAAACCAAACCAACAACAACAACAAAAAAAAAAAACCAAGCCAACTGAGGAGCAGATGCCCTGCATCTCATCAACTTGCTGATCTACATGTTTCCCATAGCAAATGTAGACTCAAAGCTGAGTTGGGGCTCCCACTGACAGATCTGCACCCCTACGTTCCCTACCCACTAAAGAATCGGTGGGAAGGAACCGCTCTACAGAAAAGATCCCAGCCTTGGGGTATGTACAGATTGATTCTTACACAAGTAGCACATTAAATTACCCAACACTTCTGCAGTATCCTCTCCCTGTTCTACTGAAAATACAAACCGAAAATTCCCAACACTCCAAAGAAATAACAGACAAAACCAGCTCACCCACCTAACACAAATCTACACTTTTTTTTTTAGAAACTCTGCAGCTTGAATATGCAAATTCTAAGAATGTATTAATTATCATTAATCATTCTTTCACAAAGACTAGAACTAATTGGAGAAATAATTTGAGAAAATTGAAGTACATGACAAAGAATTAAGATTCATTAAGTTCCAATTCTCTGGTCTGTCAGCTTGTCAAAAGTAGATGCCTGCTCTTCTAGCACTAGAGCTAAAACACTTTGTATTTTCCTAATCTGGTACACAATTTAACCCTTCTGATACCGAGATTAACTACATCAGACACGATACGTTTTTTTGTTAAAAGGCATTGTCAGAAACAACAGTTCTGCCTCCACTTCTTGAATTTCAAACTTGTTGAAATTCCATTATAAAGCATTTGCAGGTTCACTACGTATTTTATATTTACTTGTGTTATTTGAGAGGCGGGACCATCCTTCCCCAGTGAAGTCAACCAGGTACAGACTCTTTTGATCCAGCCAGTCATGCTGTCGGGGAGAAACTTGGTAGTTTAAGAACTCCCACACATCTATCAGGAAGGAACAGCCCATCTGCAAGATCCGACAGGGACAAGATGTAAAATTTAATAGAAATTTCCCCAAAAAACACTTTTAAAAACTGGTGTGGGCTTTAAGGAGTACATCACAGCTCTTCATCTAGGGATGGCACAACTGCCCTAGCAAGACTGAAGTCTCTGCTAACCACAGTAAGTAAACACATACTTCAGTAGCAAGCAGGTGGTTTGTTTTAAAATTTCAAGACTTTATAAACACAGCTGGGCTAGAAAATCATGTGTACACAATACAGAATATCAAATTGTAGAGCTTACAGAAAGTTAACGACTTCAAAAATGAACACTTTTTACTTTGCTTGGCAATTAAAGCAGGTTAACCCGCAGTTAAGGACTCTGCGCTTTAAGAAGTCACCCTGCTAGAATTTTTTTTGCATATGCTTCAAAATTTACCCTTTCTGAACTGAAATGGCTCAGTCAACTCTGCAGCGAGGAGTGGGGGAAGTCAAACCCCGGTAACTGCTTAAAATGCAGCACAACTTGCCGCTGTTCTGATCGGCCACGTGAAGTTTGACACTTGCCATTTATTTTCTACGTGACAGTCGTCACCAACACATGAAACATGCATAAGTTTGGCAAAGCACAGGGTTTTGGGTTTTTTTTGTTGTTTTTTTTTCTACTCATTATATACAGCCCCTTGATTGAAATAGAGCACCCCCCCCAAAAATAGCTGTCTGCTCCAAACTTTAAGAGCGTGAGACAAAACTCTTGATGTCAGGTAGTGTTTCTGAAGGAAGTCGAAACCGCTCTCTGGCTTTGCAGGATGATCACCACAAACTGCTGCCGCCCCAAGTCTCCTTTGAAATACTTTAACCAGCAACTCCAAACGTTCTTGGGTAGTTTTCTCTGTAAGCCAAGGCCAAGCAAACTCTACAAACTCTCTTGGAATCATAGAATCATTTAGGTTGGAAGAGACCCTTGGGATCATCAAGTCCAACCATCAGCCCTACTCTACAAGTTCTCCCCTACACCATATCCCTCAACATCTAATCTACTCTTAAACACAGTCAGGGAGGATGACTCCACCACCTCCCTGGGCAGCTGATTCCACTGACTGACCACTCTCTCTGTGAAAATTTTTTTCCTAATGTCCAGCCTAAATCTACACTGCTGCAGCTTGCAGCCATTCCCTCTTGTCCTGTCACTCATTGCCCGTGAGAAGAGATTTATACTTGACTTACAAGAAACCCCATTTTACACTTAAAGCATCAACTGCCCATACTGTTTAAGAAGTAACTTATATAACAACCGCTGGAACACCCTTCTCTTCTCCAAAGCACTCGTGAATTGTCACAGCTGAGTCTGGGTTTTTTTCCTGCCTAGACTCAGTGCTTGTAGTGGAAGAAGCAAGTCCTTTCCACCATATCATCTGAAATGCTTCGTTCCAACTTCTGCACTTGTATTTTTTCCAGCTTTCTCTGAGAGAAGGAAGGAGGAATCTTCAAAAGTGATGACAACAAAGAACACATTTCTCTAGTGAAAAATTACCAAGAAGTTTGCAGATAGACAAATTGTTCACAACTACCCTATTGCCCTACTATCACAATCTGAAGTGCAAAGTTATTTGTGCATAATGGAAGTGGTTTGATCGTATAATTTACTTAATAAACATGGCAAGTTAAACTTGCAGTGGCATGGGTAATAGCCTCACTTAAATAAGAACTGTACATAAGTCATATAAAACAGAAGAACAGTGTTAAAATATATATTCTTCCACGTAGAACATAATAAAGAATCCGGTAAGTTTAGCCAAGCACAACAGTGAGCTGGGTAAGATCCTAGAATAAATCAGAATTCCTTAGAGTAAACTGAAGATGCAAGTTGTCATAATTAGTCAAAACCAACAATGAATCTTCAAGTGACAAAAAAAACACATTTAATTTGTCATTTCTCACCTGGGACTGACTGCTCAGGGTGCACCCTCAAATACTTTTCTTCTAGTGGCCATGACAGGGACAACTAGACCTCCAGCATCCATTGGGGCTGGCAATTCTCTACAGCAAGAGATGCTTTTAACTCTTAAGAGTGTACCATACCCATGGAATTCACCAGTGGAGCTTTCCCCTTTTATAGAAAGGAAAGGGCATTCACTGGACTTCAAATGAGAATTCTCAGAAAGTTGCTGAAGAAAAAAGTTATACCAGTAATATTTCACTTAAACCAAGACTCAGAGAGATTGACATTAAGTTTATTATTTTTTTCTAACAGAAGCATTCAACTAAAAGGAGGGAGAACTTTCTGTGCCCAGTTTCCACACAAAAGACTATTAGAATTTGTTTTAGAAGGAAAAACAGGTGCTTTTTTTAATCAATGCTAATTTAATCTGTTTGGCTGAACAACAAAGACTTTTGCATAATGACAAGGTAAACTTCTCGGAAGAAAAACTACTTCAGAAAGACTAAGGACAAAACTGTAGCCTTCTGGAAAAAAAATGCCAGACTGATGGAACTATCTGGGTCAGAAGGGACCTTTGAGATCTAGTCCAACCATGATAAAAACCAGCACTAAACTGTGTCTCTATGCACTGTGTCAACCCATCTGTTCAATCCCTCCATGGATGGTGCCTCAACCACTTCCCCAGGCAGCCCATTCCAACACCACATAACCCTTCCAGTGTAAAAATGTTTCCTGATATCCAATCTGCACCTCCTCTGGCACAACTTGAGGCCATTTCCTCTTGCCCTATCACCGAAGTTTAATATTTTTTTTACCTAAAACTTGAAGCTCTGTTTAAAGATCTGGACTTGCACAAATAATTTTCATTACCATTCACAGCGGTAACAACTTCCATCTACTGTGGAAGTCACTGGAAACACCTGGTGGATGTCAGTTATGCTATAGCTGGTATAAGCCTCACGAGCAACTTTAATCTGAAACACTGCAGAGGGTACCTCCACACCAGTGATCAGCTGAGACACCCAAGGCAGCCCTGGGATGACAGATCTGTATCATTACTTGTCACCCACGTCATCTTAGGAAGAACTGCAGTGGTTGATTGTGCCACATCCTCACCGCAGTGCAGAGCACCCAAGGCAGGTAACCAGGTGTGTTTGAAAGGCTTGAGTCACTTTTCGTAGAGTAACTGACCTTGACTTCGTGGTTTGCTGGAGATCAGTGCTTCGACAGCCCCACACATCTGTGCAAAGTATCCATGAACACACTGTCCTGGTTTGAGGCAAAACAAACCAATTTTCTGTTCAGTAGTTTTACTTTCTTAGCTGGGCCTCTTCTAACTAACTAAAGTCTGAAATTAACAGCACATTGTTCAGAGTGTTTCGTCTCACAGTGATAAGACCTGATTATACCAAGGGATGGTGTGCAGAGAGGCCCTTGCTTATACTTACTGCTAGAACAACCAAGGTCAGGTAATTTTGTCAGGTGACCTAAAACTGGCCAATTGGGGTATTCCATCCCATCCGCATCNGAAACTCCATGAACTGCCCAGAGAGATTAATCTCACATACACCTTTCTCCTGTAACACACACACGCACCGTTCCTCTTGTACACGGTCATTACAAACCCATAATCCCTGACAACAAAGTAAATAAATAATAATAATAATGATAAAAAGGCAGTTTTTTGATGGTAGGTGGAAAAAGAAACCAAGTATCTTAGGAACCACGAAACCCATCTTTATTACCACAGGATCAGCTTTTCTTCTCTTCTCACCGAGAAGCGGTTCTGACGTTGTCTGTGTAAGGGCAGTCATCTCTCAGGTAGGGAAGTTATACACCAAGTTAATTGAAAGTGTCCAAACACAAAAATAACTAAATTAGGGGAAATAAAAGCAAGACTAATATGATTCTCCCCCCCCAAAAAAGGTTTTCCCCAAGGACAGCAGTATATTTTACACTAGACGGATTGACAAATACCTTCTCAAAGAGGAGAAGCAAAGGCAGCCGTTGTGAACATACACAGGAAATAACCCCCCAACAAATACAAGCCAGAGAGACACATTCTGTATAAGTAACAACTTTATTGTAACTTGATGTGCTGAAACGCAAAAATATTTTCAGCAACAAGGTACAAAAAGTATTTCACCATTAACATCAGCTGATAAAAAAAGGCTGGATGGTTTGATACAACTGTTTACATATCTGAATTCTCTGATTCATTTCCACCCCAAAACAGGTCTAAGTCACTTCACTGGTTCGATTTCTAAAACAGGACTCATGGATCTCAAAGCCTTCAAAAAACCAGGTTACAAATACGGTGAAGTTCCTCGCAAAACACTTGAAATAGTGAATTCCCTTTACAAACATAGTCCATTTACTGGAAGCAGAAGCCAAGATACGAGACTCGGTCAGTGTCTCGCTAGCCAAGGAGCTAAGCTCGGCACAAAAGATGCTATCAACCAGGGACAAAGAGGACAGTTAACATTCCATTTGTCCAATTACATTAAAAAAAAATTAAAAAATAATCATCAATTAAGCGTAGGAGTTTTAACCAGCTGTAAAATTCAACAAGATGCGACAATATTTCAGGTAGCAATACCTCACATTTGCAACTCACTGTCTTTTTATGAAACACAGTTTCAAATACTGCACATGGTTTTATTCTCCCAAGGGAGACACCTTTCCATGAGGAATTAAAAGGAACACAATCTCCACGTAAGGCCTTCTACTGACCTTGTATGCAAAGGTGATTTTTATACTCAAGGTTCAGAAAAACATCAGAACTAGAGCAACCGCTAAAGCTAACTTTTGTGTCCATGACTATCACATTTTGACATACACTTATCTTGTAACAGCAAATATTTTCACATTTTCACAAAAATATACCATTACTCAACTTGTATCTGTAATACTTATGCCATGTTTTTTGTCTTGTTTTTACCTCAGTGAAACGGAATTTAGGAAGCAAGAATCAACATGCAATGGAGCTCAAATGGGTAATTTGTAACTCTTCCATCTCAACTGTGTGTCAAATAGCATTCTCCTTCACCTTTAAAAATACCTTTTAGAAAGATAATATATATAGTTAAATCTTCCCTTCATTACAACAGTTTCCTAAAAAAGGCACAATGTGTTCATACTTCTGCATGCAGTAAATGGACTAGGAAATAAGGATTATTTATTGAAGCATCTTCCACCCAAAGCATCTCCTTAGGAGAGGTTCAAATGGAAAAAAAAAATAATATATATATAATACATAAAAGCATTTTGACAGCAAATTGAGTCCTTATTTTTAGAAAGTCATTCTTGACAAAAAACACCGCACAGTCATACACACACGCGCACACGGGACACATGCAGGGTTCTCCCCAGAAGAGTATGGAAGCAATGATTCACATATATCCGAGGGAGTAGTGTTGGCAAGCCAAAACGTGGCACCTTCATACATTATATTCCTAATCTGGATAGAAAACTAAGAGAAAAAACAAAAAAACCCTAAGATTTCAGCCTGAAAAAACTCCTGTCCATTGTACCAGGCAGTTTTCTATCTGCTGCACTTAGAACTGATGACTGAGGTTTTGATGGGCAAGCTCTTGAGATTGTGGGGAATCAAAACAAGCTACCAAATCCAAAGGAGAAGGTTGCAATTACCAGCTATCCCATTCCAGTGAGAACGCTGCATGTACTTAATTAAAGGATAGAAGAGGTGAATAATTAGTGCACTCGCTTAAGAACACAGCAACAGCTTTACCTTTTTCTTAGGGGCTGACAAACCTTAAAAACCTACATAATAAATACAATCAAATCTAAACAGGTGAATTATCATGGTGGTTTGATTCTATTTATTTTATTCCTGTTAATGTAATATATGGTATACACTGCCTGACCTGAAAAGTGATGCTCTACGATGTAGATAATATTACAGCACAGTGTCTGACATTTTTTTGGTACAAGTGTGCTATTAAGCTTCTAAGAAAAAAAAGAACAAAACAAAAAAACAAAGAAAAAAGTTTTCATAGAAGGCCTTAAGCTTTCCATTCCCTTACTGTATGTTGTTCCTTTAGAACCAGCTGAACTGGACAATCGTTACAGCATTAAATATTCAAGTCACTCCAATGTTAGAGCTGCAAGTTTTCCCAGTGAAGAGGACGAGGATACGTTGTCCTAACGCATTACACAGTGCAGCAAAACCATCACTGCTTTGGAGGGAGACCAATTACCTTTACATCTTACTGTGCAGAATGCTTCTGAGACCTTGTTTTAGATAAATATTTAAAAATTGATAAAAGGATAAATCTCTGTAAATATATAATTCGATGCCTTACGTACATTTTACACTTTATCCATCATAAAGATTTATTTAGAAGGTAAGAAGAAAATGCATGTTTATAGAGGTTAGTTTATCCTTCAAAATTGGCCAATTTACCTTTGCTAATGGCTTTCTAGATGCCAAAGTATAAAACTATATACTCTTTCCTCTAAAAATTCCTTTCAGAGCAAATCAGATGAATCTCAGTGAAATGAGGATGGAGATAGATTTTAAGATAGTAAACAATCTGAAATTCTTCTTCTCTCATCCCTGAATAATTTTTTTTAATGGGTGTAACTAAAACCCCGTACGTAAATAGGTTTATAAATTAGGTGAGATTTCTTCCCGTTCCCCACTGCTAAACCCAAGTCTTCCCCCAAAAGAAATATAGCATATTATCACTATTACAGTAAACTCAATGCAATAACTCAGGAAACATTTAGAGTGTGCACTACTGCAGACTTTTCCTCCCAATTGTAAACAAAGCTATCAAACACTGAGGATGTTGATATTAAAGCTAAGGTTCATATATAATAAAGAACTGGCCCATGACAAGCAGTTTACAAATGTTTCATCCTTTTCACATTATGCAGAATTTCAATACCATCCACAATGCTAGTACAGTAACTGAAATGCAAGAGTGAGCAAGTCTCTGCTTGCAAATACCATCTGACATTTCAGGGAAAGATTCCTCTTGATGGGTACATGACCTCCCAGGGTGTCAAGGGAAGCTGGGTGTGCACATCAAGATGGGAAAAACCCCTTCCAAGCTTTACCATTCACATGCCTTTTTCAAATAAGCAAAACATGTTCTGTTACTTAAATATGAAAGCTTGTAATAGCCACCTTCGATTGAGTCTTAAAAAGACGTGCCTTTCCTTTCTAACAAAACTAAATCCCATGTGGCTGTGGGCATCTCAAAATGTATCTAAAAAGTTAAGCCACAATTACCTGTACCTCATTAATTCATCAAAAGCAAAATATATATGTACCACACAACATACAAAAGTTACACATTAAAAGTGCATATTCGGAATCCATTTGGCCCATTTCTTCAATTTACATTTGGTCATTCTGTGCATCCTTTACTCTTCCTATGTAACCATACATGTTGGGTATTTTTCCCCCATGTACAATATTATTCTGTTTTCACATTTGAAGTCTTTACCTCTAGTTCAGCTCTGCATTAAATGTAAACTAATGATGGACCATAAAGAAACACAAGCAAGAGGTTTATTCTGTGTTTCTTCTCACCGTTTGGACAGCTTTGACACACACACACATACACACACACACAATAAGCATTACAAACTGTAATGAAAATACATTTTTGGGCCAAACCATTGCATATTTGCCCCCACAATGAAAAATAAATTATGTTCAAAGCAGTATATTGCCATAAATAGCCTGTAGGCATTCGCTGAAGGTAAACAGGCTCTCTCTATATTTAGCACTTGCCGAAGGTACACTACATGCCTCTGGTTCAAGCACTTTTAATGAGAGGCTTGTTAAAACCTTCCAGTTAGCACAGGACCAAACTATAATCTTTTTTTTTTTTTCCCCTCTGAAAATAATGGAAGATCCCTTTCAAAAAATTAATCTTCAGTTATCAACTTTACTGCATTATGGAGCTAGTGCAATCCTGCAGAGCCTAGTCAAAAAGACAAGGCACATTAAAAAATAATAATAAAAAAATCAAGATACATTAGACTATATGGACTAGAGAGTCATTGAAGATAATTTAAGGCCTTTCAGTGAACTAGAGTAATCAGTCTAATTTAAAGCTGAGGATTAAACCATAAATTATCCATCTGAAAAGCAAACAATAGGCTTTTTCAGCTTCTGTTCTGTGGACAAGGATAACAAAAACTCTTGTTATGGTTTGTGAAAACACCTCTGGGCATGGAGGAGTAGAGTCAATTCAATTTCTCTAAAGTTCATGGAAGATTTCATGACTGTTTTAGCCGTTTGCGTGGAATGCCAAACTGTGGACACTGTGCAGATGCTAGTGCGCGAAAGGCCTCTGCTACTAAGTGAGGGTGGGAGTGGATCATGGACTTCCAGCCTGCTGTTTCCATTATGTCTGTTGCTTGGCTGAAAACAGAAGTATTAACAATAGTCACACAATTTTTACAAACCAAGTGGGCAAAATGCAGAGTGGGGAAGAGCAGGTAAGGCAGAAATACGGCAGGAGAGCAGCTGAGCACGATGAGACAACACACCTCACGAATGCCGGTAAGGATGTCATTGGAAAGAAGTGGCAAATTGCAATTTGGGTACATTAATATCACCACACATAGGACATAGGGCTCTACTCAGTATCAGCAAGACCTCAACAACAGAACTGCATCCAATCCTGAGCACCTCCTTAAGAAAACTGCCTTGAAATTGCTCAGGAAAAAACAGTAAAAATTATGAGGAAAACCAGAGGAAAATGTGGTCTAGTGGAAAGAAGAAAAGCAAGGGAAGACATGATAACCTCATTACATAGAAGGGCATGATCAATCTGGGGAGAGAGGAGGATGACAGGATGAATCAGCTGAAAACTGCAGCAAAACCGACGTAGTTCATATACTAGAAAAAGCCATGAAGATGGATTAGCTGGCTGACTACAGAGCTCTTCACTGGGAGCTGGCAGTTTGAGTACCAGTGGAGCATACTTGAGAATATTCACTTTTTTCTTCAGTACAAGACCATAGCTTACACTCAGAGTGGTTTCCTACAGCCATTGGTGGGTTTTTAACTAATAGAGAAGCAAGAACAGATTTCAGCATGTATCCCATTGACATCCATGAGGCTAGAAACAACGTATTTCTCAATGTATATATTTACTGGTTTTGTGAAATAATATAGAACAAAAGCAGAGTTCACTCTGTGTTGAGAGCAGGCCCTTTAAGAGGGGGTTGCTGGGAGGGCACATATGCAAATAAGTGGAAGTAAGCGAAACGAAGTATAGTGAAGGCGAAACAAAGTTGCTGTGTTCTTGTGCAGTCAGACTAAACAAAACAGTGCTTCAGAGGTTTTGCATATGTGCCCTCCCAGCAACCCCCTCTTAAAGGGCCTGCTCTCAACAACTCTGCACAGGAAGAGCAGCACACCAGTAGGGACACACAACACATTGACATGGGATAAATCTGTAATTTGGAACCCACAACTTATGTATCAATCTTAAATTTCCACTGCCTTATGTTTTCAAAGGCCTCTCATGAGCACTCTCACTTTGTTTCAGGAACACTGGCAAGCATAAGGTGGCAGCTGACCTCTACACTATATGATCTCTCAAAAACCTTTGGTATATTCCTAATGCAAGCCTTTAATCTTCTGCTGCAAGTCAGCCAAGGGAAGTGCCTTGAGAAACAATACCAAAGTTCAGACTCCTTGGTGCCCAGAGTCAATAAATTTAAGCCAGGTCCTCTCCCACGATTCCCCTGATTTAGTGTAGATGCTTTTAGCTGCAGCAAAGATGACCAGCAACTTAACCAGCAATTATCCAAGACTCAGCAAGTTAACTCAGTAAGTTCCAAATCACTTGGAACACAAATCACCAAAGGAACACATCAACTACTTTATACTGCTGTGCATTCTGACATCTTTATTACTTTTTCTAATGGTATTTTACTATTTCCCTTCTATTATCTCCTTCCTTTTTTGCATCATGCTCAACCACTAGGCCTGTGAAGATTTTGTTTTCTAAAGGAGAAACTCTAATTTTAAAGTAGATGTTTTAACAGAATTTTTAACTTCTTGGGAGATTCTGATGGTAAGAAATAAGTGCTCTGCTGTCCTTTCACTGCATCAAGCCAGCACGGGCTATTCTGAAGCTGGCTGTCTTCTATTCTATGATTCACTTGAGCTGTTCTATGCTGCAATCAGTCCTACAGCCTGAACCAAATTTTCTCAATCTACTTCCAGTGAAGGCATGAGCGCTTACAGAGTCAGCCAGATCAGAGGGACCTGACTGACTAGTTGTTTGGCTTCGATGACACCAGTGCTGACATGTGGGAAGGTGCACAAACGCGTTGCCGAAGGCAAAGAGAGCAACTGCCCTCCTTTCTTTGGAAATCCTGCAGGCTCAGATTGACCTAAGCAAGTCTCGAAACCAGCTGGGGGTTGCCACTCCTCCAGGCACAAGCCTGGTTAGTCAAGACAATGGTTTCCTTCCTCTTGTGGTGGCTGCTGTCACCATCCCACAGCACTGATATCCCTAAAAGGGGAAAATGAGAACTAGCTTTTATGATCTCAAACTGGAAGGCAGTTAATTCTCCCTATCATCAAAAGGGGAAGCGGCAGTCATAACTGGGGTGGCATCTGCTGAATCCCACTTTACTTACAGTCAGTGACCGGCCTCAGTAGTGTGGAAATGAAGCAACAGTTCTTAAGATCTGCAGTCTATTTAGCAGTGTTTGTACAGAACATCACGAGGCAGGGAAACTTACTTGCTATTCCAGTTTTTCCCATCTTTACACCCAAGTTGTCTAAGAACACTGCACCTGTAAGAGAGAACTGTGCTAATATTGAAAAGGTACACAGAGCATAAATGCAAACATATTTAGAGTCTCATAAATATTACTTGCCTGTTAATAAAGTCTATTGCTTGTGCTTTTAACTGTTCAGCGCTGTGCAAATCTGCGAGGATAAGAATGTCAGCAACATTTTCTACCGAGAGGTTACTACAGAGTGCTTCCTCACACATGACCTTCAGCCGTTCCAGTGCATACTGACAAAAGAAAAAACTACACTAATCATTCTTCAAACTCATTCTTTTTACCATTATCTCTACAGTTTTGAAGACAATTCCAGTCATGAAAATGCTAGGTGCCTCCCAAGCTTAAGATCAAATGGCTTCCCAAATGTGGTATTCAAAATTCAGTAAAGCTGCACTGAAGAGTCCTCAACCGTTAAGACATGAGTTTGGTTTGACACAAGGGGATCATGCCTTATTGAGAAAGCTTTTATTAAAACAACAAAAATAACTAATTTAGAAGTTTTCTTTTTCCTTCAGTTTGGCAAGGGAAGAAAAGCAATGAAGAGACACAGGATCTTTTATCAAAATCATCATTAGACAGGTTTACGTCTCAAAGCCAGGGGCAAGAAATTACAAAATGGGAAGTGAAACTAAGGTAAAATACATCAGCCTGTTTGAACCCAGCTTGCATTAGGTTTATCCCCATCCCTGAATTTCTTAGTTTCTCCCATATCTTTGACACTACCTACCAGAAAACAGATGTAAAATCATTACATTCCCATCTTATATGTTGCATAAATAAACTGAGCTGCTTTTCTGAAGGATGTCAACCTGAGCAGGTTTCATTCAGCTGTATAACATTGCTGCAGAGATCTTACCCACTCCCCTTAGTTTAGCTACAAGTTTGAAAATATTCAAGTTCCCACTCACACATTTCTATCTGCAATGGTTGTGTCCAACAAAAATGCCACAGCTTAACTTCTATGTTTCAAGACCTGTGCGTTTTTACATCCATTTTATTATGATGCTATTCCTCAGGATACCTCTACTTAGGGCGTAACTATCAATTATAACAAGTCTGTACCTACCAGGTAACACAGCAGTGAAAACGCCTTTGGTAATATACAGAACATTCATTTTTAGATTATTTCCCATTCAGAAGTAATAGCAGAGAGTTCCCAGCGGTTTTTAACTGTTAAAAAAGCGCTATAGGGACCTCCTAGCTCACGACTTATTTCCTGCACCTTATCATATTCTCTACATTTATCAATTATGCTCTAAATAAAGGCCAGCATTCATAAAAGAACTTCATTTTATCTCCCTGCTTGGATGTACTGAAACTTGACAAAACATCATCAGTTTTAGAAGATGAGATGCTGGCAACAAGAGGTGAAAAGAATGAGCGATAAATTACCAAAGCCAGGGCAGTGCCAGGTCAGGACACCTTTAAGAATTAGAACACATCAAGCTGCCAGGAAAAGAAATTATAATCATTTCCTGAAATTAACTACTGGGATGACTTATCTTACAGAACTGAGATAAAGATTGATTAGTGGTGAAAACTGCCTTCTCAAAGTTTTATAGATATGATTGCACAACCAATTCAGAAATTGCAAAGGTAGTTTAAGATATTGCCATACTCTCAGCTGAGAGTAAATTTCAGATTACACACACTAAAGTGAATATTTTCTGGATTCTCAACTACTTACACCTCCTCAGGGAAAGACAACTGTCTCTCCTCTGAGGATAACTAATTTCAAGTCAAGCTGTAACGCAGTGAAGGAAAAACAAACTATTGGCTCAAGTTTTTAAGAAGTCAGACAACTGTGAATTATGACATGAAAGGGAATAATCTCACCTTAATTGCTGTGCTAAGTCCCTTCATCTCCAAAAATCACAGTAGAAAAAGTATTTCACAGAACAACAACTTAAAGACTAGACAAAATCCCAATATAGAGGAGATAACAGAATTAGTAAATTTGTAAGGAAGACGAAAGGATGAAAGTTCTGTAGTAGCAGAACTTTAGGGAACACAGGTAATTCAAAGATTTGTACAAATTCTCTTCAAGGAATCAAAGATATAGGATACATTTTATTTAAGACCTATTTTCCAAATCACATTAATGGTCCCCCATTTCTAAAGAAACAACTTTGAATAGTAAATATACTGAATATCTGAAAGACTTCTGGTCAAGAAAGATTTCCCAGCTTTCTAAGAGTAAAAGTCTATTCTTTCCCATCTTTCTCCATTTCTGATGTTTCCCATACTTAAAAAAAACCACACAAACCCAACATATTTTTTATAGAATGATACATATTTTCCTTTTAGAAGAACATTCTACTAGCAAATATCAGGTTTGAGAACTTAGTGGTCAAGTACTTACTTTGTCTGCAGCTGCCAACAAGTTGTCAGCCATTTTTTCAAGGTTTGGTGCTTTTCCCGTGTAAATGAATCTCATCATTTCTTTAAAAACTTCAGGGTCTACATCATTTATTTCTACACGATTCTGGTAAAGAAGAAGAATCAATAAAAGCCTCTGGTATTTAGCTACAGTATTAAAGTGAACGTATCAAATATCATCTGCATGAATGCTACAAGTTTTCATTTGCTACCCACTGTATAGAAGCTTTACAAATTTAAGTTAATATTCAACAATATTAAGCAGAAAGAAATCATAATCACTAGCTCTAAAAGTCAGAAATCGTTGGAAAACCTTTGACAATGAAAAGTAACTGATTTTTTCTAGGAATGTCTAACTTTGGACTCTACTGCACAAACTGTACATAAAAAGCAAGGCACAGTTTCAGGAATATTTAAAAGTGCTGCTGAGTTTCCAACCTGACAACGACGTGCTTGGAATAGCAGAAGTCACAGCAGAAAAAAAGAACAAAGGGAGCATTTCTGGCTTGACTAAAATTGAGTCAACACAGCCTAA
>VZTM01018547.1:0-16904 GCA_013400555.1 Jacana jacana
AAGATGTGCTCCCAAAGATGTGGAACAAAAGATATGATTCCAAAAGTCCCAGCAACCCACATGGGCCAGGATCCTTCACTTCAGGAGAGTGTAGAAGTGTAGCTTCCAAGTATTTCCTTTTTTCTATGGGGCTAACCTATGGGCTTGAGCCTCTCAGTTCATTCTGCAGCAAAGATGTGCCTACAAAGATTTCTCTTAAACTTGAGAAGCCTCCTAACATACAAGTAATAGAAAGTCAGCAGGTCTGATGCCTTAGTTTTAAAATACCCAGCCTGGGCAAGTGCAAACAATGAAAAGCAACTGATTAGAAAGTGGAAAGGCTCTTCGGTTTACAGCTTGTGTTATTGGCCAGATGATATAGATTACACGTTTATCGAGTGTGAGTGGGACTATCTGCTTTTGCAAGGGCTCACTGGTCGTTAAATTAGCAGTCTGTAAAGAATTCACACTCTGAGCACACCCGAATGGGCTTTGGTCCTCATTTGCTTTTCTTTCTTGCATCATATAGGAATAAGCACTAGCCTAAACCAGACTTCTTTCCCAGGTTTCAGTTCTGTACGCTGTCGACTGCCACTGAGCTAAAAACAGCACCTTCCAGGATGCGAGCACTATTTTTTCTTCTCTTTGCATGAGACAGGTACTTATAGCTGTTGCTCAGCCGGTCCTTTATTCCACTTTTGTTTGGAAACCATGTGTTAGGGTTATATCTTGGCCTAATAGGCAGGTAGGAATGTTTATAAATCCCTGTTGAAAAAAAAAAAATATATCTAAAACCGAATAGAGTACATTATAAAAGCTCTGCTGTTTAAATGATGGCACTATACTTCTGGCAAAATAGTGGCTGTATCATAAAGGCTGCATAACGATTTTCAGGTTGCCTCAAGAATGCAGAATGTGACAACATGATATGAAGTGAGAGAAAGTGGAATTTTCATTATAGCTTGCAACAGTCTTTCCAAGTCCTAACTTAGCTACTGGAAATGTTTGCAAATTGTGCTGCCTTTAAATGCCGCTATTTAAATCAATAACCTTAAAATTGCCAACTTCCACAGAAAATGAATAGCATGCGACTCAAACAAGTTCATTTTTATAACTTAAAAAGAGCTATAAGCTTGGGTTAAGGTTTGCCACTTGAAACTCTAAAAAGAATACTAAGGATATTCAAAAAACAAAACACAAAAAAAGGGCAGAATTTCCTAAAAAAAGCTTTTTTTTTTTTTTTTGGACTGCTATCCTTGCTGAATGCTACAGATGGCAACGCTTTTAAAAAAACTCCTCTCTTGTCTGATAACCACTACATTTGTGCTTGTAGAGGGATTTTTGTATATATTATTAACCTACTTTGCATTTAATAGAAGCCCTTTTGAACCAAATTCTATCTAATAGTATCTGTTAAGACATTGTAGTTGTGGGGAGATTGTGCTGTGTTTGCATACAGCTATTTTAATTGCTATTTGAATTAAATACTATTCACATTTAATTTCTACAGTCTCCCATTCCTTTCCAGATGTAATTGGTTTTGTTTCTTGCACTCAGTGTTTTTTATCTGCTTACAGGCACTAAAGCTACCAGTGTGGTGAAAACTGAACTGTCTTGGAGCTTCACCGAGCATGTTTTTTTCTATTTTCGTTGCTGTCAGCTGCAATATGAGGCCATGAGTCTTTTTCAGCTCTGAAAAATACACAAGTTTTCATTCAACACTCATTCATCCCAGGAAAAACGTTTTTCTGGTTTGGATGATTAGATTATTGGAACTCGGTACTATTGTACACTTTAAGAGTATTTTGCTAAATTGTGTTTGTTTCACACATTTATGAAGCATTTCTGAGAGTTCTGTAGTTCCATTGAGGGGAAAAATAAAAGATATCGCACTTAGAGTGGTTTATCTTGTCTAGACCTCTAAAAATCCTTGTCCCCTCTGCAGCACTCGGTTGGTTCCACACAAGTGCATCTTGGAAGTGGAAGCAATTGCAAGAAAAAGTTTCTGTTTGTTGGCTATCAGTGTTGAAGCTCTTCATATCTTAGAAAAGGGGTTATAGACATGGGCAATGAAAAGAGAAATTGTCCTTGTTGTTCATTTCTGTGTAGCCACCTTCAGTGGCTTTTAAAATATCCATGATTCCCACACTAAATGCAAACCATAAGAGGGGCCATTTTGTGATTGCTTAATCACACGAATTAGGCAAACTTACTAATTAACTTGTGTTAATTCTTCAAGCAATAGACTATTATAATTAAATTTTTAAATTTTTTTTGTAGGATTTTAAGCCTCCTTGTAGACTACCGTTTGAGAACTACCATTTTCAACGGCCAATTAAAACTGCAAAACTACAAACTTGCATTATTGCATTTCAGAACAAAAAGCAACGCTAATACCACAGCAAATGTAAAACTGCTTCTTAAGATCTCAAAAGATCCTTTAAAAGCAAAGACTCGGTGCCTAAACACGTCTTCTCAAAAACACTTCTGCCTTCTGGCAAAGCAATTTTTATCTGAAGCAGTAATGAAAGAATTGCAGACATCGTACACCAGTTAGCAAGTGACTTTTTTGAATACTTTCTTCTTTTATTTTCATTTCAAGTCACATGTAATTTGATTTTATGCACAAATCTTGATTTATTCTTTTCATCTAAAAATAAAATCACACTGCAGGTCTTCCAAAAAGAAAAATTTCTTCTTTGCTCAAAAAAGATAGAATAGCCCTGGAATTCAAGATCTGTGAGAGTTACATCTCTCTTCAGATTCGAATTCATAAAATTTAAACTAAATCATCATGTGTAACTAGTAAACATCAAGGTCTATAATGCATCTCTCAGATCAAGTGTCAAGTAACTTTAATATTGAATAGTTTGGGTTGGAAGGGACTTTCACAGGTCCAACACCCCTGCCATGAGCAGGAACATCTTCAACTCGGTCATGTTGCACAGAGCCCCATCCACTTGACCTGGAATATTTCCAGGGATGGAGCCGACACAACTTCTCTGGGCAACCTGGGCCAGTGTTTCACCATCCTCATCTTCCTTATATGTAATCTGAACCTACTGAACCTACTGTTTTTCAGTTTAAAACCGTTACTACTACACTCCCTGACAAAGAGTCCATCTTTTCTGTAGCTTCCTTTTGGCACACATTGCAGTGTGATAGGTCATTGCAACTCAAAGAGAAAAAACAAAACACAGGCACAGCTCCTGGATGGGGTTATCAAAGCTCTTGCTGTGCAAGCTATGGAGTGTATATCATCCTTAAGGCTTCACAGCCATTATTATTCAGAGCAATAGAACCTACTGCAAATCATGGACAGGTTTGCCTTTTCTCCAGACTCCTCTTTTCTGCCTATGGCTTGACCTTCCTCTCTGCACGGCTTCCAATCCTGACTCCAGTCCTGCTCACACATCTTAGTTCTTTTTTCTGCCACACACCCAGTGAGAAAGCTGGACAAAAACCACATCCAAATAGATTTACTATTGATCTTCTCAGTACCTCTTTTATCCTAAAGTCTTGGAGGCTTTGAGAGCCTGTATCCCAAAACACAATTCAGCCAAACACCTATTATTTGAATTTATCTCTAAGTTGATTCACGGGGGCAACATCCTGAGTTTAAAATTTTCCTTTAAGAAAACACAGGTTTCACTTGTAATACTTTTGAATACTATCAGTCATTCAGGAGGCCAATAAGGAATGCCACTAGCCAAGCTTAAGAACAGACAAGATGGCAAAGGGCTGATCTCTTTGTGATATGATATCACACACAATGTAGTTCAATTGTTATGATAGTAGACTTCTTTCTTATACCACTTTTTTTCTGCTAGTAGCTATTCAGAACTTCTGTCATGTGGGAAGTGATCACGATCTTATAAATGTGTATGAATCTCACGGCATGTAATGTGCTGTTGTTGAGTGCTATAGACTCATGAAAAGCAGATGTTACCAGTCAGTCTTGGAAGCTTGACTCACAAATACCCTAATAGTCTATCAAAACGAATGACAGTTTGAATCAGATTATATTGCAACATTAGGGTATTGCAGAGTAGGGCACTAACCTGCAAGACTTTCTTTCATAGAACCATAGAACCACAGGATGGTTTGGGTTAGAAGGGACCTTAAAGATCATCCAACCCCTGCTGTTGGCAGAGACACCTCCCACTAGAGCAGGTTGCTCAAAGCCCCATACAGCCTGGCCTTGAACCCCTCCAGGAGTGGCGTTTCCTCCTATTACATCTCTCCCACTACTGCTCCTATTCCCTTTCTTTGATTTTTATTTGCAAAACACTTTTTCTTTGTGTTAAAATTGTTCTTTTTGTATCTGTTTCAATTTTCACCTCACCTCTTCACTCCTTCCTCTTATCAACAAACACCATCACAGATAGTCCCTGTTCTCAATATCTTTCATCTGACTGGTAAGTTAAACATGACAAAAGAACATATGACACACAAATAGACTCATCAACGTACTATTAATTTCATTTTGGTTCGCATGTATATATGCATTATTTTGTCAGAACTTAAAGGAAAATCACCTAAGTAGAAAGAAATGTGAACGGAGGAAAGTGGACAGAGGAGGCAAAG
This sequence comes from Jacana jacana, assembly GCA_013400555.1. Lineage (NCBI taxonomy): Eukaryota > Metazoa > Chordata > Aves > Charadriiformes > Jacanidae > Jacana > Jacana jacana. Next base: position 4,567 of record VZTM01018547.1, read on the forward strand.
AGAGAAGTGACAGATGTAAGGAGGGGAGCAAGGTAGGACAAATTACCAATCACTCTGTAACCAGCCAAAATGACAAAGAGAGCAGCCAGTGCTGATACATTTCCACATAGGCATACTATTATTTAATTTGATGTAGGAAATCCACCATTCAGTCAAACAAAATCCTTTATGTACACATGCATTTCCTTTCTTGGCTTGACAGAGTACTCAAAACCCATACAAGCTGGTGACAGAACACACAAGCAGAAGCAGCCTGGGAGCAGGGGTGTTAAAACTCTTCTCTAGTACAAACAACACCTTGACAAGCAGCACCAAGGGGACTGTTCTGTGACCTGGTATTGTCTCTCAAGGGATTTGTGCTTCCCTCCACCCTTTGTCCTGGAACGGGTGCTTCCACTTCATCCCACTTTTGGTTTAGGGACGGATTCTTAGGCCCCTGCCCTAATGACTCTAGCTGTTTAGGTAACACAAAAGGATGTTGCCCTTGGTAGTGATCTGGAGAAGTGTAGGAGAATCTGAGAGACTTGTTCCATCTGCCCCATTCCCCATCTCAGCAGAGCAGGTTTACTGGCAGCCAGCCATTACCTGGCCTTTGCCAATCCCAGATAAGGCTGTGACTTAAAGACAGATGCTTTTCCCTTTCTGAAATCCTGCATCAGCCTTTGGCTGGGCCCAAGCAGCTGGCTTTCTGACTTTAATACTACTTAAAAGACATCTGTTTTCTAAGGCTTATCTAGTTCAGTAGCAGTTTTGTTGGGTTTTTATTGATAGCAAGTAAAGCTCCTTGGGACACATTGCATGAATGGTGTAGTGAAATAGCAATTTGTATTTGCAACTGCTGTTTACCTATGTGCAAAGATCAATATCTGTTGTATTTTGCCCTCCTAATTCACAAAATATGAGTTTAGAATGTAATCTTTTTCTATCTACTCCTCATAACAAATCAATGGTCGCATGAAATATCTGTCTCCTTAATTCAGACTTAAAATCTTTGGCTTTGTAGGCTTTTTTTCTTTCCAGTCAAATAGATGAAATGCTGAAGTTGTTATGTTAGGAGGATGTAACATGGATTGGAACAGCAATCCAGGCATTTCTTTGGGTGATTTAACTATCTTTTTCTGTAATAAGCGAATCAAATCCCACATAGTCAATGGCAAGCTGGATTTAAATTCTAAAGCAATGACCCTAACTAATCCAATAGAAAATCTGCAACTATCTCCAGCTTTCAGGCAAAACCTAAACCTGTTATCAAGGCACTAGAAAGTTATTGAGGCTTTCTTAAAAGCTTAGTGACAGCCTAATAACTTATTTGAGTTTCAGATCAGAACATTGTTATACTTCGAAGAGATATCAAATTAACTACGATTTATGTAATATGTTTATAAGTAGTTTATAAGACTACTGTAACAACTTTTTGGCTATTCTACTTGTTCATGGTATTTCCTGGTTAAGTTTGTACTGCAAATGGGTGTGGAAAAATAAAACTTTTAGGACGGATGAGATAAGAGGTAGTAGCAAAGGCCACTTGAGGATGGCTTTGGAAAACCCGTGATAACTTACGAAAACACGTGCTCCTGTGCCACTCCAGGACTCAGACCCATGTGAAAGGCCAGTGCGTGCCACTCCAGGCCCATAATGGTGTCTGACTCACAAAAGTATGATAAATAACTGAATTTATTGGCCACAGTCCCCTGTAAAGATGTTTGATAGCACAAAGCAGAGTAAGTGTTTCTAGTGGTCACTAGGCAACTCCTGGGGCCAGTTTTTCCAGGCTGGAGCTGACCATCCAGTAAACATTTTCCCCCATAGCTACTTTTAATAAAAGACAGGCATCATATCATTTTTTTTTTCTCTAGCCTAGCCTATTTTCATGCAGCTGGAATAGCATTTATATTCTCTAGTATCTTCCACAGAAAATGTGTAACTCCTAAGGATCAGAGGCCACAACTACAAATGGTTCTCTTATCCTGATCTTAAACCACCAAGAGTCTGTGGTGCTAAATAATTTGGCTGATAATAGCAGATATCCAAGTTACTTTGCTTAGTCTTTCTGAGGCACTTTGGGTGATATTCCTGTCACCCTTACTTCAGGCATTTAAAAATCAGCTGTCTAGATTCCCTCCTTATGGAAACGAGTGGATGATTTGCACTTTGGAGGCACCAGTCTCCCTCTGATGACTAAAACCATGACACTGACAACATGTTTATTCAAGCAAATGAAATTATTTGAGATGAATCTCACTACTAATGTCTAATACCAAGTTGCACTATAGCTACTTGATCACAAATATTGTATATATATATAAATCTCACCTACTTGATGGATAGATTCCTCATATCTGAGTTGCAAAAAAAAAAATGGCCCTGCTGTAAGCCGGCAAAAAGTCCTCCTTGATTAAGTCAGCTTTCTCCAGGGAAGTTTCTTCTTATGAAATTTATTTGAGCAGCACGATGTGATGCCTTTCCCAGAACGGCTGCTTCCTCTAGTTGACACAGGGATGTTTATAATAGAGAAGAAAATGTTTCAAGACAGGTCAAGAAAACTGCAAAAACATACTCCCTCTGTGTATGTGTGTGTTGTTTGCTTGACACGTTTCTGGTTTGGGGTGGATTTTTTCGATCAGGCACGGCTCGTTGAAGACGGCTGCAATTTTCTGAGCTTCATGATCAGGAAAATAACTGCATATAATTGCACAGCAGAAGCAAAGTAGGGTTTCAATTAATTTAATTTATTTATATCTCTCTTAATCCTATTTCATCCATTCAGTTTTATCACCTTCCTGTCTCTGCTGCTGTCTGTTATCACTCCAGCCCCGAACCTCCCACTGTCTGGCTATAAGCACTGTAACCTTTTTATTTCTGGTACTTAGCTGATCCTATCCTACAAGCTTTTTATCCCCCAGTGAATGTAATCTGACCACTTAACTTTTATATATCTGTTCCTTTACTCCAATCTTTCCTTTTACAAGATGTTGATCCTCTTGTGTTTTCCTCTTCACTTTTACTATGTGCTTCTTATTTTCTGTGGACTGAAAGAGCCCTCCAGGCAGAGAATTATCAGTAATTGTATGTATCATTTCTAGCCTTTGCTTTAGATGTGATAATTGTCTTATAACCAATATATTGACATGCATTCCTTGGGTTTTATTCACAGGTTTTTCTGCCTTCTTACGGAGACAGCTGGCTTCATGACAGAGTAGTAACTTGTCTTGTCACTGTACTGTCACAGAGGATTCAATATCAAGACCTTCCGGGAAGGAGCTTTCGGAGCAGGCTGAATCTGATGTCAGGTACACTTTGATAGGTCACAGATGACTTCATTTAACCTGATAGAATTATGCTGCTGGATAGCAAGTTCAAAATGAGTCGTGCTACAACCTCCTGAATAGTCAGGCTGTGTGCACACTATCGCAAAACCTTTCTCCTTCTCACTTACAAACCTCAGAATGCCACGGCGGGTGGGGGACAGGGAAGCAGGCATAGGGAGCAAACTATGTACTGTTACTATGCTCAGGAAAGGATGAGGAAATAGAGAGCTGTCCATTTGTTCCATACCAAAAATCCACTCAGCATAAAGGAACTGTGCTGGGTTGTCCCTGGCTGGACAGGGGAGAGAAAATACAACAAAAGGTGGAGAGAAGGACAGGGAGATGACTCACCAATTATTGCCATAAGCAAAACAGGCTCAACTTGGGGACTTAATTTAACTTATTACCAATCAAATCAGAGTAGGGTAATGAGAAATAAAGACCCTACTTCTTATAATACATTCCTCTCCCAGGGTCAACTTCACTTCTGATATCTCTACCTCCTTACCCCTGAGCTGAGTAGGGGGATGGGGAAAAGGGGTTATGGTCAGACCATCGCACATTGTCTCTGCTGCTTTTTCCTCCTCAGGGTGCGGACTCCTCACACTCTTCCCCTGTTACAGCTTGAGGTCCCTCCCGCGGTAGACAGTCCTCCATGAACTTTTCCAATGTGAGTCCTTCCATGGGCTGCAGTTCTTCATGAATGGTCCCTTCCACAGGGTGCAGTCTCTCAGGAATGGACTGCTCCAGTGTGGGTCCCCCATGGGGTCACAAGTCCTACCAGCAAATCTGCTCTGGCATGAGCTCCTGTCTTCATGGGGCCACAGGTCCAACCAGGACCCCGGTCCAGCACAGTCTCTCCATGGGGTAACAGCCTCCTTTAGGCATCCCCCTGGGGTCCTCCAGGAGTTACAGGTGGATTTCTGCTCCACTGTTAACCTCCATGGGCTGCAAGGGGACAGCTTGCCTCTCCATGATCTTCACCATGGTCTTCAGGGGAATCTCTGCTCCAGCACCTGGAACATCTCCTCACCTTCCTTCTCCACTGACCTTGATGTCTGCAAACCTTTCTCTGCCACATATTCTCATTCTTCTATCCAGTCGCGATTGTGCAGGTTTGTTTTCTCCTTCTTAACTATGTTATCCCAGGGGTGCTACCACAGTCATTGGTGAACTTGGCCTTAGCCAGTGGTGGGTCCATCTTGGAGCTGGCTGACATTGGCTCTATCAGACCTGGGGGAAGCTTCTAGCAGCTTCTCACAGAAGGCATGCCTTAGCCCCTCCACTACCAAAACCTTGCCATACAAACCAAATACAGGAACAAAGAAAGAGTTAATATTTCTTGGTTTATTATCACTTGGGGAAAAATTTTATTTTTACAGTTCTAGGATTAGAAACAAGGGTAATTTAAAAAAAAACTGTGACTCATAATTTCACATAAAACTTCAGCACACCTTCAGAAAACACGAGGCATTTTCTATGCATTTATTACAGTGCTCCTCAGTGAAATTCTCCCTCAGGAGCCTTCATTTTTGGAGGGAACACAGTTAAAATGATGTTTACATAAAGCAAACAGAACTTTTCAAAGTTATTTGGCAGGAATTACCCAACTGTGCTGATGTAACTTAAAAGGGTTGGGAAGTACTGAAATAAGTAATTCTAGAGATGTCTCCTTGGAAATATTCAGAATCAGAAAATTTTACACCTGAAGCTTTTAACCAATGAAGTACCCTTCCCCCTGCTTTTAGGGAATTCTTTTAATCTGTCTTCTCTTCCTCAATCTCATTCATTTGGTTCCATGACTCTTTCAGACGATTAAGTTACAAGGTACTTTTTTCTTCCAAGCACCATACATTTTTTCTTATTTCCCTACATACATTCTGGTGCAGGCCGTAAATGGAAAGGGAAGAATCTTTCTAAGATAAGGTGGCACCTGACAAAGAGCAGTCTACAATGCAAGGACCAGAACAACAATGTTATTCAGAATAACAAACTCCCAAATGGGATAATTGTTAGATGTGATAAACTGAATAATCTCAAAACACAGATATTGTAAAGTAGGTAAAAAATTAAGCTAAAAGACTCTATGGTGGCTAATGGAGAAAATAAAGGTCAGTGAGGTCCAGATGGTTCACTTGATAAGCACCTCACAAACATGGATATGTTACTTCCAACTCCAAGTATAGAGCACAGTCAAGGTAACCTGCATAAATAAATTGAGCAATTGGTTGACATGTGCAGTACAAATTCAGGTTGCTAGGTTAGTTTATATTCCAAAAGCATAGAAAGGAGTTGCTTTGAGGAAACTCAGTCAGTGAGTTATGTAAATGTAACTGTATGTAAGAAATATGAACAAAGTATATCACACAAGCTGTTATTTGCATGAAATCTCAATACCATAATATTGTCTCTAAGATGTGAAGAGCGTCTCAGGGCACTTACTCAAATATTTGCACATTTTATACCAATTATCCATACATTTTAGGCACATATTCAAACACTCAACTACTTGATCATTATAATTATTGTACATTCCATATCTCTGAAACACGCCAAATTCCTAATTGGAAGGAAGAAAATTATCTTGAGGCATGCTCTAACAAAACAATGAAAAATAACCCAGGAACAATGCCCTTTTTGTGCTGCCTACAATATCTTCCTGCTATGTATACAAAAGCACAATAAACTTTTAATCTAACTAGAAGAAAAAACTTCCTGATACCTAGATACCCTAAAAGCCAAAGAGAAAACTTGCCATGTAAAGTGCCTTTATACATGACTGAGTCCACTTCTGTGTTTACCCTTATTCTACAGCACGAACCAACACCCTGTCCTTCTGTGCAGTAATCTCCCTGCAAACAAACCGGCAAGGGGTCGAAAGCAGCAAAGGAATGAGGCTCCTAGACTGCACTGTAGTTTGGCAATCAAGTCCAAACAGCACTCAGAGAAAGCTTTGCTGTGCTGCCATCCAAAATACCAAGCTGACTCACATCTTAAAACTAAATTCCAGAGATGCCTACAATTGACATAGCTGAGTAGTTCACAATGCTTGGCTCACACCTTGCTTACACGGCCAGATTAGGATCCAGAATTATGTCATTTCCTACATATATTCTCCAAGGAGTTTGACTTGAGAGACATCGTCAGAGCATAACTAATACACTTTCAAGCTTTCGAGATCATCTCATCTCAAATGCAGCTGCAAGTAACTACAACCTTTTAAAATATGACCTCTCTACCTCTCTCTTGATCATGAAGAGCTGTGAAATTCTAACGCAGTCCCTCCTTTAGCTAGTTTCAAAGGTGTGGGGTGTTCTCTTTTTCTTTATATGAAGATGACTAGAAAAGGAATGGGAAATGATGAAAAAAAAAACAACCTGAGATGGATTGATTTACTGCCTAGGATAGTTCCTGAAGAAGCCTTCCTCCCAAGTCAGGTTGTAGAAATTTGCCAGTCCTTTAATTAGCCAGTCTTTGCTACCTCCAGATCATTTACTCTTTGGGTCTAGTGTCCAGACTACTGGGTTGCAACATAACGTTCCATCTTGGACCCATAATGGTCAGAAAATTTTTTGAGTAAGTGGTGTGGGTTTGAAATCTTTGAGGCAATAAGGAAATATTAAACCAAGCTCCCTATATTTCTCAGCCAAATGCTCTGACCATAAAACTGAAATTCTTCTTACAACTGCATTTCTTTAAGAGGCAGGCACTTTTCTTCAGGAGAGGCATCAGGTGTCTTGACTCGGGGACAGGATTAATAACTCAGTCACCCACCCAGTTGTTTAAGACTCAGCAGCTACACATTAGAGCATGTTATTCTAAATGTCAATCTTACTTTACCCATGAATTGCCTGGGAACTAAGGTTTCTAATGCAGAATTCTTGCCTGGGAAGAAGGCCATAAAAGTAATAGCACCAAGAAGTGCGTTTATTTCAAATGGTCTTTTAATATTCATGACTTTGATCTTCCATTGCTTGCAAAATGATTTGCAATTCACTCTATTTGCTAGCATTCATTTAGTGCTATTTTCTTAGTACCTAATTAGTTTTCTTGGTGCCATTCTGAGAAAGTTACATCCCTGACTTCCTGCAGCACTAAGAGATTGTATGGGTCATCCACAATGTACACAAGTATTGTCAGCATTATTATAATCCTGCCAAGGAATTTGTTTTTTAAAAGAGGTTGTGTATTGTCTCAGTTGTCCTCCTGGAAAGAAATAAGCCATCAGACCTACAGTCTCATCTGGAAACTGGCGCATTCATTGTTCATTTGAATCTAATTTATATGACTTGTGGAAGCGGATATGTACTATTTTGATAGCTCTACAAATACAATATTCCAATGAAAAACTGGACTTAAAAATACCCAAACCAACAGTCTAGTATAAATTACATGCACTCAATACAGCTGGCAACTGAAGTGGATACAGTGGTAAGAAATTCAGTGGCTCAAGATCCTTCAAGCTTCTGTTGTGTTGTCCCCACAAAGCAAGTATTGCATGCAAGAACTATTTCTTCTGCAGAGAAGCACAGGGACCTAAGCTTTGATGTGAATCACCTTTTCCTCACTCTTCTGGAGTTTCTTAGCTCTATATACTTCCATTCACAACCAGATATAATATCTTTCATCACAATTATTATTATTTTGATTATATTCATATTTTTAATCACTTCTGAAGCAGAATAGAAGAGTCTCCCTAAGTAAAAATCTATTTTAGACCTATTTCTCATTAAGCCTATTGTATTAATCCAAACACTGTCTAGTTAAATATTCAGTTTCTTATTGTTCAAGTTACTGAGATATCCTTTGCCATAAGCAAAACCATGAAATCTTACTGACCTAGTGGCACCATAACGGTAGCAGTGGGAGAATAGTGCCTCTATACCCATGCAATATTTGTTTACTTTATGGCCAGTGGGTATTTTGTTACTCTTGGCAGCCTTTCCCCCTGCTGAGAACTAGACTGTATTCCATCTGCCATGTCATCCTGCACAGAATAAATGCTACAAGTTTCTCAATATTTTTCATTGCAATGTTTCTGCAACCATCAGTCTCCCCATTCTGAATGAAAAGGTGACAAATCAGAAGGGGCCCTCCAAAAAATGTGCTTCAAACACTTTAAGGAAGGTGGAAGAGGAGTTGAAATGCTGAAAGAAATGGAGTGGAGGAGCTGGAGCTGCTTTTGCATATGAGATTTGAGTATCACTTGTTCTACAGGGCTGCAGCTGATGTGGAGGTCCATCTACATCAAAGCCAAGTTGTAAATCAACACAATAAAAACTTATGAAAGCTGTGATTATGCCTCTGTATCTGATGTGCATATGTCCTACACTCAATTCTGCTGAAAATTTGCATCCCAGAAACTTTTCTGTGAGCTTTCTGGGAACATTTTGTAGGAATTAAAGGCCGCCTTGTTTCACGGTTTTGAAAAGCTCCACCCAGATTTATTCGAAATTCGTCAGTGCGTGGGAAGATGCCCGGCACAGTCTTGATCGCTCTGAGTGATTCCAGGTTCTGCAGGGTCCCCTGCCTCAGACCTTAATTCTCCAGCTCAGCAAGGGAGAATCTGTTGCAAGCTACACAGTTGGGTTTTTTTCTGCTAAGAATATATATGACACCAATTCTTTTCTCTTAAACTGAAGCCAATCCATTCTTCAATGTATTCTCATGTGAATGAGTCACATTAATGAATCCCAGTCGTCCCTGGTCTGGGATACACATGAAACATGTATTTAAAAACAAAAAAAAAGCACCGGTAGCAAAACTTGGCTCAATTTACACCCTAACATGCAAAGAAGGAGCAACGTAATTGAACCTATCACCATGTGGAAGTTTCAGGCAGAATCACCAAATTATTGTACTGTGTAACTACAACATTATTTCTGCTTTTATTGTTGCTTGAATTGCTGGGGAGAAACATTTTGAATGCATTGGATGGTGTTCCTGAGGTCATTACAAGTAAAAATCTTCTGTTATATAGCGCACGGCTCCCAATTGCTCATTTCACACTTCTTATGCGAAGTAAGCACAAATCGTACAACAGAAACGGGAGGTAAGTTGAAAGGAAACCATTTTCTCGTAGTTTTTCTTCATTAACATTCCACTTATTAAAGAAGTCATTTCTCTCTTATCCAACTTGGACTCCTTTTCGGTTTCTTTTCACAGTTTCTTTCTAAATTTTGAAACAACCAGTCCGGATATTCCCACAATAAGTAAAATTTCTAGATTTGTTTCTGCCTCTGTCATATAACACAGATATGCAAGACCTATGGGAAGCCAAGTTCCTCTGGCTTTTCATAAGGCAAACTGCTTCTCTCGAGGGGTGCTTTGTCAAGGCATGTTTTAAGGGACTAAATTATCTTCTCATTGCTCAACAGGTATAACAGGATTCAAATTTCTTTCCAGAAGTAAACGGAGTTCTCATACAATACTGCTTGTCAGGAACAAGAACTGATCAGTAGAATAAAAGCTTTAGAAAAAAAACCCAAAAAACTTCTTAATTAGCATCACCATCTCAGGAACATAATACTATCACACCATCTCCAATTAGATTTTTAGCAAATTGAAAGGGATAAAGTAAACAGACAGTATGACAGTGATTAGCAAAGCACTGAGCAGAATTTAGTCACTGAGTATTATAGAAGTGAATCATTGAAAGGTAAAACCTCAAAGACATTTAGCCAGAAAAAGATTGTGTTAAAGGTTAGTATGAATAACACCTCTTCAGTGTGCTTTGAGCAAGTGTGGAAACAAACAATAATATACATACATTACTGACAACAGATAGCAGAATGTTGTCACTGCTTTTTTTCTATAAATAATCTAAATATAAATGTAATTTTGTAAAAAATAAATAGTCATTTTATTAAAAACGCCTTTTCTTTTGCAAAGTACAGCTAAATTCTGCTAGTAATTAAACAGAATATTGCAAGTTATTGCATCATTAATCCCTGTGTAACCATTTAAAGATTATAGTCATAATTGCTTTGGTAATGTTTTCCCATATTGTTTTAATGATTTACAATATTTCCATTATCCTGAATACTCCTATCTACCTCTCAGCTAAAGAGGACAGCAAATAATACAAAGAATGCCAGGCTGAACCTTGGCCAAAAAAACCCCACCCCACATCCACTACACAGTGCATCAAAAAGTAATGGTACTACATATCAGCACATTCATCTCTAAGATGTGTTCAGTGTCAGAATCCCTGAGCGAACCTCAAGAGTTCCTTTCCCTCTCCCTCCCTGCAGGTATCCCCTCCAGAGATGAGGACAGACTGAGCCCTGTTTTGTGCAATCTGGGAGCTACTGTGGTCAAGGAAGTATTGGGGCTTCCAACCTGGTGTTTCTGTCAAACGGTAATCAGAAAGTAGGAGGAGAAAGCCCATTGAGCGATGGTTCTTCCACTCACTCCTGCAGTGTGAAGGACAATGCTTCTAAAAGGACGATTTCTTTTCTCCTAGACATAAGTGAACTAGCTGCTGGTGCTGAGAAATCCGGAAGAGTTGAATGGAAAGAAAAAAATTACTATGAACATCCTTTAAAGTCCCAGTCTGCATTAAAACTCTATTTACTTCTGGGTTGTTCTCAAGTAAAATGCCATCTGCCGAAAAGTTTGCCACCATTTCTTTCCTACTTTGCTTATTTAGAATTCCTCCTGAACTGTAAAAACACGATTTATGGAAAGGAGGGGTAAGGATTCCTTTCTTCTTTCATACTACTCTCCTAGCCCATGCGCCTCTGTCTTGAAAGCAGATACGGTGTAAGCAGCTGAATAGTACACCAGAGGGTTTTCAGTTCCTGTGAAACTGAATGACATTTGACTTCAGAGTCAATTTTACCACATTTCCACTAATGCTACAGATAGAAGATATGGATGCAATTAAACTGAGGCCTGTGATCTACATCATTAGCCATTGCAAGTTTTTTAAATGTGTTTCTCAGAGTTCGTATTAAGGGTATTTTTTTTTTTTCCCATTTCTTTTCTGGGAATGAAAAAAGAAAACCATGAAGGAAGGAAATCATTATCAGTACCCTGGAAATATATTACTCATATAATTCTCTTCAAATTCAGTGCAAAATTTTCAGGACATATTATATATGGATATTGCTAATTTCTTAAAAATAGATTAGGATTAAGAAATAAACAGCTGCATGGCTAAGAATAATGGTGGCACTGTAGCAAATACTGAGCTGAATTAAAGTGCTGCTNCTGAATTAAAGTGCTGCTAGACCCAACGTAGCCTGCATTTTTTACCTCTGCAAACAGTAATTTCAGCGTTCCAAGTGGTTTGGAGCACAAACACCGCAGGCAGTAATATCCAGTTTAAATGTCTTCACAGCACAGCTGGTTTCAGTGATACTTTCATTCATAAGTCTTAAGAAATCAAGTGACAGCTTAAGTGCCTGGCAGAAGCGTGCCCTCCTCTTCACATTGTCCTGCAAGTTGTTTGGGAAGCTGGAACGGCAATGCTGGTTGAAAGGGGAGGTTGTGACAAACGTTGTGTCATGACACTGTGGAACAAGCACTGTAGGCTATTTACAGCCCAATGCTCTTCCTGGGTTTTACACTGGAAGCCAGTATAAAACTGCTGTTGACTTCAGTGAAAGCCATAAAGGCTTGTGCTTAAGACTGAAGCACAGTGTATTTGTTTAACCAGTTCAAAGGACTCTCACAAATTCCTAGGAGCACCGGGTGAGACAATATTTATACACGTTAAGATGGAAAGTCTGATTCTCCACCTCCTTCCACTTGCATAGTCAGCAAATCTTGAGTGCAGCTTCTGTTTGGTCAAGTCCTTCACTTCAGCCAAGCTTCTGTCCTCTCAACATTTTCAGCCTGATGAGGGAACTGGCTATCTACCAAGGGTCCTTGGGTCACGTCACCTCTGAAGTTCACACAGCAACAGGGAATATTAGTGAACTTGTTAGGCTCATTTGTTAAACTTCTTCTGAGCAGGTGTCTATTCATTGGTAGCTTATAATATAAAATTAATTATAAAATTAAATAATTATTAAATTAATTATA
>VZTM01018548.1:4750-21623 GCA_013400555.1 Jacana jacana
GGTCCTCCTTCTTGCCCTTTTTGAAGGCTTGAGTGACATTTGCTTTCCTCCAGTCCTCAGGCACCTCTCCCATTCCCCACAACTTGCGAAAGATGATGGAGAGTGGCCTAGCAATGACTTCCACCAGCTCACTCAGACAAACATACTGACTAGACCCTTTTTACATGCACTGGACCATTTTAGAAACCCCTTTCTGTCTATTCATCCTTTGTTCCTCCCCAATTATTTTCCTCTGCACATTCCTTCACCAGGTTGCATAGTCCCACTGAACACCACTCCAACTTCCAGTATTACCAGCTCTCAAGTTTGCAACCTTATTTTCACAAATCCTTAGTTTGCCTGAAGTTTGTTTGTTGCTTTCCTGCCATTAATTATTATCTGCATTTGAATTGGAAATGTCACCCAACAGAGAATATCAATGAAGCAGATATTCTCACCTTCTACATCTTTTCAGCTCCTCCGTACCCTTACAGAACCTACTGGGGGAACCATCAGAGTTGAAAGCAAATGACTCTGTAGTGCAAAGCCTGAAATGACTTTCATTTAGACAAAACAGACCGAAGTACTTGATCTGTTATTGCTTGATGGTAGCTATGATCCTTGGTTAATAATGCAGTAGCTATATGAGAAAACAAACTGCAACTATCCATGGTAATGCAGAAATTTGCTTTGGTTTTTCCTTGATACAATTCAGTATACATCAGTGAACTGAGCTATCCTTATAGCAATTCGGAAACAGCTAGTACTACCATCAAGGTTTCTGTAACCTGCAAAGGCACAACATTCAAGACAAGGGGATTATAACACTCTCCTTTTTCCCCTAAGGCAAACTCTGTCAAAGTTGTTGATCTAAGATATGGGGCAGTTAACAAGCTTGTATCTGAAGATTGCAGAGTAAAATGGGGTTCAAAAGGAATCAATATCTCTTCTAGATAACTGCAGCCAAAGCCAAGTCATACATTAAACTAAGCAATTCAAGTATAAATATCAGTGTGTTGTCTGACAGGATGCCAATATATGTGCTTTGAAAGCAAAGGTATACAGCTTGGTCATATAATTAGGAATAAAGTAACAGTAAACTAAAAGCATTTCTTAAAAGCAGTGAAAATGTCTAAAAGCAGCAATTGACAAAAACATTTGGGAGAAAGAGCAGTACAGCAAAAGTCACTCAACTCCAGCTGAAGATCAAACTTTGTCGGATGCTTTCAGAATCTCTCAAGATTGGATGCAAAAGCCTTATTATCTCCAAGACAGACATAGATCAATACTAGAAACATTTGCAAGATTGAAACAGGTCACACTTAAGAAGAGAGATGCTATCATTTTAATGAGGAAAGAAGAAAAGATCACAACCAGGATCCTTAAGAAGGAGACAGTGAAAAGTCATTCGCAGTACAGCAGATTCAGTGGTCTTCTCCTAATGAATGCTGTCAGTGTAAGACAGAGATTTGTTTTTCCCTGGAACTGAAAGATTATGGGGTTTGATGATGGTAAAAACAATTCCTTCTGGTTTACCTTAACTGAGAGGATCAGGCCCAGTATTGGTAATAAGAGGATACCGATTAGGTAATGCTAAAAGATTTAGTTGCAAAGGGATTTATCCCATTATTACTCAAATACTGGGGTGATTACATGACAGGTTTTAATAAAGAAATCCTTTTCAATAAATTTCAATGAGCTGTCATATTACAGGTAGGCTCATTCATCATAAAGCTGAAATCTAAGCAGGGGCAAAAAGGTTAAACTGACTTTTTAGACAGATGTTGTATTTTAAAATTCTCTTGTTTACCTCTAAGGCAAATGTAGTTGAAAAATGAATGTATAGATGTTAAGTCAGAGATGTAGAAACATGTTGAATGTCGGAGGATTAATAATATCTGAGCTCCCAGAACTCCTAACATCTCTCCAACTCCTCCCCAGGGTCTGTCAAGAATAGTGAAACAGTCTCTTTGGATTAGAACTGAAGATACTGAAAGTGCATTTGTCTCTTAAAAATTACAGCTATCACAGGATGAGAATGATCTGTGTTTCTGGTAAAACCAATCATTTCTGGAACATCTGAGCTAAGGAGCACAGACAAAATCAGTTGGTCACTCATCTACCTCAGCATAGAACCACCCTCTCCAGAGGAGTCTTGAGCCAGTGACCCACTGTCCTTTTCATAATGCCTCCTTTGCCCCTGCTTTCAGGATCTAGCCCCTTTTTTCTCCTTCAAAATAAGTCAAGTGGAAGAATTAAAATTACTGCTTGCAATTGTTTCCTTTTTAGGGCTAGTCTAGTCATTAAAATAAGGACATTGCAGCTTTTTTGCCATGGTCTCCACCAGGCAGAGACCTTGCCCCAAAAAGACTGAGGTGTCTGTCTAAAAAAGAGGGCCTGTCCAGAACCGTGGCTAGACAGGTCTCTGGTGGCAGGGAGTGCCAGAGTCTGCCGCTGCTGGGAGAGGGCAGCAGGCATTCCACCTGTGTGAGGTGAAAAATGGTGGAAGATCTGCTCAGCACCCGAGCCGTGGCTAGGTGTGCTGCCTCCCTGGGGCCTGGGTCAGGGATATAACTACAAAACTCCCAGAGGTGGTTTATCCCACTGATTACAACTCATTGCTTGTAGTTCAGGTGGGCAGTGATGAAATCATTCAGAGAAGCCTGTGAAGTATGAAGAGATTTCAGGGATTTAGGGTAAATAGTTCAAGGAGCAGGTGTGCAAGTGGTGTTTTGTTCTATACATGGGGAGGTGAAGGACACAGAGCAGGCTAGAAAAACACAGGTAATAAATAATTGGCTGAGAGGCTGGTGTCAAGACAGAAAATTTTGGTTCTTTGACTATGAGGCAGTTTACTTAGCCCCTGGCCTGTTGTCGATGGACGGAACTCACCTGTCTCAAAGGGGGAAACTAATCCTAGCACTGGAGCTAGCAGGCTTCATCAAGCAAGCTTTAAACTAGTTACGATGCATGAAAGAGATAAAACAGGGCTCACCAGAGAAGAGTTTAGTTGAGGCTCCTCACCCCTAGCTTCAGCTGAGGCAGATGTCCCAGCTGAAATACATCTACACCAATGCACGCGGCATGGGCAGCAAACAGGAGGAGCTGGAAGCAATTGTGAGTTAGGCTAACAATGGCCTAATTGCTATAATTGAAACATGGTGGGACCACTCAGATGACTGGAGTACTGGAATGTATGGCTATAAGCTTTTCAGAAGCGATAGACAAGGAAGGAAGGGTGGTGGAGTGGCTCTTTATATTAAAGTGTGCTTTGATGTTGAAGAGCTTTGGTATGGGAATGACAAAGTTGAGTGTTTATGGATAAGAATCTGGGTGACATCTTGACAAAAAGATGGATGAGGCATTCTATGAGCATCTCACAGAAGTTGCACGATCACCAGCACTTGTTCTCATGGGAGACAGAAATCTGTTCTGGGAGCAGGCTGTTCCTAAGTCTTGGAAGACAAACCAAAGGGGAAGAAGACCAGCATGGATGAACCAGAAACTTTTGTTGAGACTCTGGGAGAAAAAGAGAGTCTACATCCTCCGGAAGAAGGAACAGGTTACTCAGGGAGACTACAAAGAAGTTGCTAAGATATGCAGAGAGGAAGTTGAAAAGGCTGAATTCCAGCTTGAATTCAGTTTGTCCTCTACAGTAAAAGAAAACAAGAAATCCTTTTACAAATATATTAACAGTAAGAGAAGAACCATTGAGAATTTCCGTTCTTTACTTGATGCAGCAGGGAATGTGATCACTGAGGGCAAGGAAAAAGCTGAGGTTCTCAACGCCTTCTTTACATCTGTCTTCAATAGCTGGTTCAATTATCCTCAGGGTACTTTGTGCCCTAACCTGGAAGTCTCCTGTGATTCAGGTTGAGACAGTCAGAGACCTTCTCCTCCCTCCGGACTGTAACAAGTCCATGGGACAAGACAGGCTCCACCTTAGGGTGCTGAAGGAGCTGGTGGAGGTGATTGCCAAGACACAATCTCCTTCTATAACTGCGTGACCAGACAGGTAGATGAGGGAAAGGCTGTTGATGTCGTCTACCTAGACTTCAGCAAAGCCTTTGACACNGGTCCTGCACTTCGGCCACAATAACCCCATGCAACACTATAGGCTTGGGGCAGATTGGCTAGAAGACCGTGAAGAAAACGACCTGGAGTGTTGGTCTATGCTTGGCTGAACATGAGCCGACAGTGTGCCCAGGTGGCCAAGAAGGCCAATGGCATCCTGGCCTGCATCAGTAATAGCGTAGCTAGCAGGAACACGGAGGCGATCATCCTCCTGTACTCAGCTCTGATGAGGCTGCACCTCGAGTACTGTTTTCAATTTTGGGCCACTCACTACAAGAAAGACACTGAGGCCCTGGAACATGTCCAGAGAAGGGCAACAGAACTAGTGAGGGGTCTGGAGCACAAGTCTTATAAGGAATGGCTGAGGGAGCTGGGATTGTTTAGTCTGGAGAATAGGAGGCTCAGGGGAGACCTCATCACACTCTACAAATTCCTGAAAGGAGGTTGTGAAGAGGAGGGAGTTGGCCTCTTCTCACGGATAACTCATGATAGGACACAAAGGAACAGCCACAAGTTGTGCCGGGGGAGATTTAGATTAGGTGCCAGGAAAAGCTTTTTTTCCCAAAGAGTGGTCAGGCACTGGAGTGGCCTGCCCAGGGAGGTGATGGAATCGCTGTCCCTGGTGGTGTTCAAGAAGCGTCTGGACAAGGTGCTACAAGACATGATTTAGTAGCTTAGGGGCTAGTATTTGTGATAGGAAGACAGTTGGACTGGGTGATCTTGTAGGTCCTTTCCAACCTTGTGTTTCTATGATTTTATGATTTATAACACGGTATCATAATATTTGAGTACTTTTCCTCACTGTAAAAAATTTGCTGTGCATCTTTGGACTTATCTACTTGACTCTAAGGTAGAAATAAAGACATTTAATTTTGTTCAGGAAAGATCTGTCACTTGTTAATTGCTGTACAGTAGAAAATACTGCAATAATTATAGCAGAAACAGCATAGGTCTTTCTGCTTTAAATTAATTTAGTAGTTATAGCACATTCCGAGTTTCATCATTAAAGATCTTATCTCTGACAAAAAAGGCTTATTTGCTTTTGAAGATTAATTTATTATATGCTTTAAAAGGGATCATTCTGGACAAAGAATCTGTTTGATTTTAAAAACATACTAATATGAAAAATTTCTTGCAAAAAGGCAATGAAAAACATTTTTCCATCATTTTTAAGTAGGGGTGGAGAGAAAAATAACCAATTGATATGTAGAAAAAAAATATTTAAAATAGACAGCATTACAAACCAAGCTTTCTTTTTTTTTTCCCTTTTTGTATTAAAAGAAAACATACCTCAAAAAATGTATAGAGTACTCTGTCTAATGATCTAGAAACATGTCCTTGTTCTAGTTGTTAAGTTTATGGTGAAGGTTTCTCTGCACTGGAGATCTAACCCTTGGAGTTAATGTACTACACCACAAAGACAGGGACTCGCATGTGCATGGCTTATCTCAATTATATTCCATGAAAGAAATTGGACCATGATAATTTTTTTTTTTCCACAAGTATAGTAAATATATAGTGAAAAGTATGTTTATATGAGACTAAAAATATATCAGGTAATCACAGGGAAGGCTAGATTATACAGTGTGTGGTCTCTCTCAGCTTTGTAGTGCAAAATATAACATGAATTCTCTACTCTACAAAGGCTTTGAGACAGTTATCTTCACAGTGTCTTACGAACTTCAAAGAGTGGATCGCTCCTAAGGATCCTTCCTCTTAAGGAGCAGCAAAAGCTAGAAAAGCTTCAGATCCCAGGGAGTACAGCTCCATCTTTTTTTCTTTGGTCTTTCTCTTTTCTGTCTTTAAAAAAATCCACACAAAATCCTATGCAACATTTATGGTACGATAGATGTTAACTTCAGGTTAATCTCTCAAACTTCAGGTAGTGCCAGAGATAATAGTTTCTTCAGTATTCTTAGAATCATAGAATCATTTAGGTTGGAAGAGACCCTTGGGATCATCAAGTCCAACCGTCAGCCCTACTCTACAAAGTTTTCCCCCGTACCATAGCCCTTACCTACATTTTTTGGAAGAAAAAAAATCTTATGTTTTGGAAATAATTTTATGTCAGTGGGACAGAGTTTAATGTCAGGCTTCCTTTACAGTCAAGAGTAAATCACCTACAGCTTTGAGTCAAGTCACTTAACTTTACCTTGTCTAAAACTTAGGTATCCAATCCAAACTAGAGGAAGTATCTTAGCTCTGCCCATGGTTCAAGAGATGGATAATTAAATGTAGAACATGAGTCACATTTCACTGAGTTGATAAATGTGAAATTCATTTCTAAAACTACAATTTAAAATTAAAATAAGTATAGTTCGGCAAGATTGGTTTAGGTTATAATCTCCCCTTCTCTTTTACTTTACAAAATCAGCTATGGAACATTGCCTATCCCTTGGGAAAAAGGATATCTGGACCAAAATGCCTTAAGCATTAAAAGCTTTCAGACACTTTTTTCTAGAGATAAATGTGATTTTAGTTGTGTCCTGCTCAGATATAAGTATTTCACAGGTAAAATATATCAATCAATTTCACCTTTGTGGACTTGTATGGAAGTCTCTGAACACTTTGATTTCTTTAGATGTAAATCTTACAGGAGTTCAAAACTAATTCATATCCTGCAAGTCCATCAGTTCTCTTATATTTCCCTTGAACCATCTCAGTTCCTCATGTTCGTCCATGCTTTCTGCCACAGATCCATAATGCCATGGATCCTACGTTACATCTTCTTCTGGAGGGCAAATAGACTTTCTTTGATCTTCTTTCTTTTCTCCAGGACACTTAGTTGCTTATACACATCTCAGAAGAATCTATGGGAAGTGGAAGGACTGACACTGCTGCTAATGAAACCCAGAGGTTCCAAAAGACTCAAAGTGTTGCAGCAACCTGAGACAAAACTTTCATAGAATATTGATGTACTAGTATCTGTGCTCCTACAGCTTGAAATTTTCCCATCATATTCCATATTTTATGAGGGTTCAGGAGAGTTCCAAGAATACTGACTTGTAAAGATGCAGACTATGACTGCTTCAAGTGGCCTGGGGATGTTTTTGTGGATTTTGTGTGAAAGGTGTATTTAGATTCAATCATGTCCATTCAAGAATAACCAATTTGAAACTTGGTACCCAAGGATAGTTAAAAAGTCTTAGACCAAAAACCAAACCCAAACACGTACAAACCTCTACAAAGAAAAACAATACTAATAACAGTTCCACACTGAGTGAACTCACTCAGTTCATTCTCACTCTTACATTGAATTACAGCTTTTGGATTTTATGAGTTTCTAACATTGTTTATTTCTAACCATTGAAAAGGTTTGGACACTTTTGATGGAAACATTTCCAAGGTACTGCTTGAATATTTCTTTCAGAACATTACCACTGACTTATTCAAATATAAAAGGCAACAAGCTGAGTGATTAGCATTAAGAAAAGCTGTCACTCATAAAGTGCAAAACCCAGTCAGTACCTAGGCTTACTCCTGTTACATTTTCTCGGTATCAAGCATTTGGCTGCACAGCTTGAATGTTCTTTGTTACCCTATGTCAACAACTCAAAGAAAGCATGGATTATTTTCCTTCCTGTTTTCCCTTTGTTTTTAGAGTACCTAAAGAAAATGCTGTTGACATTTTTACTGTCAATTTCTGCATGGTTATGGAGTTTAATAGCTGATGTGTTGAAGAGATCTTTCTTATCAGGCATAAGTGAAAGAGCCAGAGTGAGACCGAGAGCAGGAGTGTGAAAGTCCATGCTATAGAAACATGCTATTAATTTCTTGTCTGTATCACCCACAGTGATAGTACTGCACCTGCAATGAGAAAAATAGATGTTCTCAAATTTTGTTCCTTTTAGCTTCTGCACTTTGAAAGGTCACAATATGTAGAGAGCGAAAGACTTGCTCAGCACAAAACATATTTTAATCTGGAGCACCTTTACATTTCTGGAAATTCAGCCACTTTGTAGACTGTTTCTAGCACAAAAGCTGCAAAAAATCTTTACTTGATTCTTTTGTCATCTTTCTACTAAGCAGAATGTGCCTTTGAGTGGTAATCCTATCCATCCTGATTCTCAAAGCTGTGAAGATTTGCAGCTTCTTCAGCCACCTTCATACAGCAGTTAGTAATCAGTGTTTCAACATCTCCCATCAAGATGTGACCCCTTCAGTCAGGACACTTCACAGGAATAGGTTTTTAATGAACAACAATGTGAAAGCCCTAAATTCTCTCCTTTGCACACTTCCTGTTAACTGAGAGTCAGTTTCTCAGAAGATAAAAATTATTGATGGCATCTTTCTGTCTTAACTGAGCTCATATCCTTTAGATACAATTTTCCATTACTTATGAATATTGGCCTTTTAACTTTATTCAGCAAAAAGGCAATGGCATAGAGATGGTGCTACAGCCAGCTTAATTCATAAAGCTACATTCACTTAAATGTCCACTTTGCACCAGCTAAGGATTTGGTCCTTTGGGGTTTAGCATATAGTGATGACAAGAAAAATAATCTAAAGAAAAGTACTGAATGTGAGATTAGATGTGTTTGAAGGCATCTGCTTTCAGCACTGCTAAGGCACCCCTGGAACACTGTACAGAGTGACAGCCTTTCACAGGGAAAAGGTAATGATAAAATAGACAAGCAGAAAGAAAAGGAAAAAAACAGTCAGGGATGAAAGCTGTGAAAAGATTAGACTTATCTAACAAGTTCACATACAAAAACTGAACCTGAAACCTGAATTTCAGGACCTGAAATTTACCCTTTTGGGAAAACAGTTTAAAAACTATGGAGGTATATTTAAGAACAACCAAAAGTGGGCAAGGGTTGTAGGGATGAACTAAAAGGCAAAATTAAATTGGAGAGGAGGCTGTAGAAATCAAAACAAAAAGACAATAAAAAAGTTGATCTTGAGGTTGCATTGGTAGAAAAGTTCATGAAAAATTCAGGCAAGTATTTTGAAGCTGAAATATATTGCTATGCAACTACAGGTTTTATTAGAAGAACAAATGAAGAATATAAAGTACCTTTTTATATGCTTTCAAAGATTCAGTGTTTTGAAGAATGGAGTAGTATTAAAAACATGAGTTACTGGCCAGATCGTGGACTTCTTACATTTTACCCCTAGCAAAACCTTGCATCATGTCTTGTGGGAATACTCTCTTTTCTTTTTCCCCACATACTAGATGAAACTGGAAATTTCAGTTGAGTGAAATAAAAACACTTCTTGGAAAACTGTTGTTGGTGTTGATAGATTCTTTCATCAGGTTTTTGAAGTCAAAGATGAGAATTCAGGTCAAGGACAAAATCTACTGAAAATAGCTATTTGATGAGTGCTTTACAGAAAATGCAGGTTTAGATCTCTGTTCAGCATCTGAGAATGCTGTGAGTCAGCAAAACAGGTGATTCTTTAAGTATGAAGCTACTCTGAGACAGACTTGATGCCCTTTCCCACGAAAAGTTTAAAAAGGTCCAGAATTCTTTTGCTCCAGAGTAGAATGGAAATAAATGCTGAAACCTCATTTATTTTTCCATGAAATGCACCTGTTGCGTTTCAGCCCTACTACAAACACAGGGTCAGTAAGATGGGGGGGGGAAAGGGGGTGGCGGAAAAAGTAACATCTATGACACCATGACCAGTGGCAGAATATGGAGAGACAAAGGAATTGATTCAGGTCTGGCTTCCAGATGGATACCACAATATAGGATGGAGATAGATAGGTGGTTTCATAATGATGTTCCTGCAGTGAACACCACTGAGAATGAGGCACCTGGCACTCTGCTGACTACAAAAGCAGGACTCCACTTCAGTTTCCACCCTCTAGCATTGCAACCACAAACAGATATGAAGCTTTAACAGCTATAGACACACCCACAAGCAAGATATGCAAAGGGAAACTGCATTCAGCACACAGAGGATACTGTAGATCACAGAATCACAGAATATCAGGGATTGGAAGGGACCTTGAAAGATCATCTAGTCCAATCCCCCTGCCAGAGCAGGAACACCTAGATCAGATCACTCAGGAACACATCCAGGTGAGTTTTGAATGTCTCCAGAGAAGGAGACTCCACAACCTCCCTGGGCGGCCTGTTCCAGTGTTCAGTCACTCTCACTGTGAAGAAATTTTTCCTCATATTTAACTGGAGTCTCCTCTGTTCCAGCTTGCATCCATTACCCCTTGTCCTATCATTGGATGTTACTGAGAAGAGCCTGGCTCCATCCTCCTGACACTCACCCTTAACATACTTATAAATGTTAATAAGGTCACCCCTCAGTCTCCTCTTCTCCAAGCTAAAGAGACCCAACTCCCTCAGCCTTTCCTCGTATGGGAGATGCTCCACTCCCTTAATCATCTTGGTGGCCCTGCCCTGGACTCTCTCCAGCAGTTCCCTGTCCTTCTTGAACTGAGGGGCCCAGAACTGGACACAATATTCCAGATGGGGTCTCACCAGGGCAGAGTAGAGGGGGAGGAGAACCTCTCGCCACCTACTAACCACACCCCTTCTAATACACCCCAGGATGGCATTGGCTTTCTTGGCCATGAGGGCACAGTGCTGGCTCATGGTCATCCTGCTGTCCACCAGGATCCCCAGGTCCCTTTCCCCTACGCTGCTCTCCAACAGGTCGATTCCCAACCTATACTGCTATCTGTGGTTATTCTTGCCCAGATGCAAGACTCTACACTTGCCCTTGTTATATTTCATTAAATTTCTCCCTGCCCAACTCTCCAGCCTGTCCAAGTCCCTCTGAATGGCAGCACAGCCTTCTGGCGTGTCAGCCACTCCTCCCAGTTTTGGTGTCATTAGCAAACTTGATGATAGTACACTCTATTCCCTCATCCAAGTCATTGATGAATATATTGAACAGTACCGGTCCCAATACTGATCCCTGAGGGACTCCACTAGATACAGGCCTCCAAGTAGATTCTGTCCCATTGACCACCACTCTCTGGCTTCTATCCTTCAGCCAGTTCACAAACCACCTTACTACCCTATCATTCAGGCCACACTTCCTTAGTTTAGCTACAAGGATGCTGTGGGAGACTGTGTCAAATGCTTTACTGAAG
This sequence comes from Jacana jacana, assembly GCA_013400555.1. NCBI lineage: Eukaryota > Metazoa > Chordata > Aves > Charadriiformes > Jacanidae > Jacana > Jacana jacana. Next base: position 15,864 of record VZTM01018548.1, read on the forward strand.
TCAAGGTACATGTGTACTGAAGATGAGTGCTAGTAGTGGGTGACTGTTAAAGGACTTTGAGGCAACCATCTACCGACCCAACAGGGAATCACAAGAGGTATGCTGTTTTCTGGGATCTAATGTCTGAGAGGGTACCACAACTTGTCAAAAGCACAGACTACTATCCACTGTTATCCTTTCATGTGGGTATGAATGACACCAGAAACCCAACCCTGGGGAGAATTAGGGAAGACTATAAAGCCCTGGAAATGCAAATTAAAAAAAAAAAAAATGGTACCCAAGTTAGCTTTTACTGTTTGTTTTACCAGTTTGAGGGAAAGAGGAAGCCATAAATAGCCACAAATGGATGTATAATACATATCTGCTTCTGGCTACAAGAGTGGTGTTGTCACAAAGGCTTTGGCTTTTATGACAATGGTACATTCTTTAATTACTATAACCTGTTAGGTAGGGATAGAATTCACATATTCAGAACAGGCAAAGGAATCTTTGGTAGCAGGTTGGCCAACTTAGGGAGGCAGGCTTTAAGCTGAAGGACTTGAGGGTGGAGGTCCAACATGGTAATGTTTACACCTTTGGATCAAACTAAGAAATAAGCCAAGCCAACCAAAGCAGTAAAAAATGTTCCTTAGCTGCTTCCCAAGGCATACACCCATGAGTGATAAGGGAGCTGACAGATTTTATTAGTAAGCCACTCTCCAATGGAAAACTCCCATGTGTTCTGGTGAGCTCTTTTGTCTTTGAACCAGACAAAGTTTTGCCCCCAACGGTATAGAAGTATCAGGCTTCAACTCCTCAGATTTAATTCAAAGACTTCAAATGTTTCTGAGGAGATAATCTAAATCCACTGAGTGGTTTGAGTTGGTTCTCTTGTGTGTGTGTGTGACTTTGTTCACCCTTGGTTGTATAACTTGGTGATAATAGCATTAATAATACAAAATGACTGTGCTCAAACTCACACCTGATTTAGGACTTGCTAATACATCCTTCGACTGAAATAAATAAAAACAGATGTTTTTGTATCTGAAACACTCTATATGTATGGGTCATTCACCCATACATACCGGTAGAGAACGTCAGCATATGCCTGTTCAGAAGGAAACCAGTATTACGAAGCCTGAGCTTCCCATTCCCTAAAAGTTTTTGCTATGAATGTTCTTTCAAATCCTATTGTTCTGTGGGAGAAAGCAGGTTCCTCTCATCTCTCTTTGTTAGAGGTATGGATGCATACACCAGAAATACAGGAAAGAGAGTCTTTCTACCTCACTTCACATGGTGTTATTGTCACAGGTAGTAACAGACTAGATTAATATCCCATAGAACTGCCTCCCCAGGAGCACGAGCTCCTGCTGCCTCAGCAGCCTCAAATTCTGAATAAGCAATGAATTTGCTAGAGTAGTTTTATGCTCATAAATGGAAAACTGTAGGACTGTTTCCTAAGAGACAGTATTAAGATTTTCAGTGTAATAGCAGGCAGAATTTGAATAGCTATAATAGGTCTAATTTTTCTCTTCTGTCTTTATATTTATTTAATATTGTGAGTTTAGCTTAATGGTACAAAATATTTTTATTCAGGACTTCAGTAGGTTAATGTGGGTGGCTCTGATCCTTCTACATCCTGAACATGTACTATTTTGATCTGGCTTTACACCGTTTCACCTGATCCGCTGCACAAAAGGAGTTTTAAATAAAGCGAGAATAAAGCAATAGTATTTTACCTTTAAGAGCACTATTTGGTACTTGTTTTTCTGACTTTACAAGCTACAGAATAATCAAGATAATATAAGATGATATTTAGTCTCACAGCATGCTGATTTGTAAACAATATTAGGCCAGGGCTATGCTAATTCTCTCTTTAAAAAAATATCATAGATGCTGTCAAATATAGGCTTTTATACAGGTATGTGCAGACATTGGCACTAATCAAGTAAGCCCCGGGAGACAATAACACTACCACCTCCAGGCATGATTTTCTGGTTTATTGGCGGGTTGATTTGCATTGTTTCCATGCAAATGTAGACTGTTTCATAGGAAAGAAAACTCTGTGAGGTTGCATACTGCATCCCCATCCCCATCAAAATTATAAAGCAGCATGAAAGCTGAATTTCTTTTAAATGTCAATGTACATTGTTAAAATGCTAATATGATGGAGTAGAATGTGGCAGAGGTATGGAAGGTGGAAGAGTGACAGTTGCAAATACTACACTCCAAAACACAGATGGGAGTTCAAGTGTGTAGTGTTCTAAGATGTCCTTTAAAACACATCATTTTTTTCTCTACTGAAAAACAAGTAGACAGAGGCTTAATGTCTCCTATTCTTTTATAAATGCAAACTGACACTAAGAAAAAATTTGCCCATCACTGGCAGAAAAAGTCTTACTGTACTTATTGACTGCTGCATTGGCTTTTCTAAGGCAAATAAGGCTATTCAACCATGAAATGTCCTCTGAGATTAAGGATATTGGTAACAGTGATGGTGGAATAGTATTTGTTTGTCTCCTGAGTTGTGGAGTGGTAACTGAGAGAGCAGCAGGACACCCCTTTGTACACGTTATTGTTCTCCGACTTAACCTGTCATCTTTTTCCCCATCCATCGCGGCTTAAGCTTGTGTGGTAAAATGATACAGCTGTATTTTCACAGTATTTTTCACATACTTCCTTTGGTTTTCCATCTCGTATCACCTGCCACTCACCACAACTCTTTTCTGCATTATGTCCTTATACTTCTTTCCTTCCCACTAACTTGATTGCTTCCCTTTCCAGGTTGTACTGTTTCCAGCTTTGCTTTCTTTCATTCTCAGGACAACCCTCTTTCTTCCTATCCCATAAACACCCATTTTGACTTCTGTAAATGAGTCTATCATCCTTTTCATGCCTGTCATAACTGTGATGCTCTCTTCTTTCCCCATTTTGTGTATCATCCACACACATATTACTGCCTCTTCTCTCCCATCACGTCTCAGAACCTCATCCCCATGTCTCTGTCCTTCCTCTCCTTTCAAAAATGGCCACCACATGCCCACCACCACCACTTTCTGTCTTGCTCCTCTCATCTTGTTGGTGTCCAGATGTTTCAGTACCTTTGCTTGTCTCTTCAGCTGATGTTGTTTACTAAGCCTTCTCTTTTTCTCATGCTTTATATCTGGATCATAAATTTGGGTGCAGGTTTTTGGATATTTGTCTTCTGTTTCTGGTCATTTTGTATGCCTTTAATTTCTCATCACAGATTCCTTCTCTGCTGAACAGCACTGTGCACAGTTGTTTCTTTACCCATTTTCTATTATAATCCTTTATCCCCCATTCAAAACCTCTCTCTTCCTCCCTGTCTTTTATACTCATCTCCAATGAATTTTACTTCCCTGCATGCATAACCCAAAACACCCTTTCTTTCCCCTGGTCTGTAGCCCTGATTCAACTTTCTTATTCTCCCAAATTGTTTTTTCACTAGTTTAGCAGATTTTCTTCTTCAAAGATTTTGCTAGGAAGTTCATCATCTTTTATTTGCACTCAGAACACCAATGAAGGAAGACAGAACTGGTATTATTTAGTCAGGATCAACTGCTGCATTCAGGGTAGGGAAAAAAAAATCAACAAAAAAGAAAGAGTAGCTCAAAGGTTATTGTCATGACATTGAATGCTTAATTCTGTAAAGCTTTGGCTCTCAGCTAAAGAACATGATAAAGCATCTGGCTCTCCCTTGTATACTCCACATACAAAGAATTGGAAAACTGGCAGTGTATTCTATAACACCTCTTGCTCAAAGAGATAAAAATGTATTTGGACACAGTAACATTAATCATTTGTGCCATTTAGGTGTCTTTATTACATTACATTTTTGTATGATCATGAATGTTTTCACCTCAAATCTCATGAATTTGTTACTTGATATTAAGTTTCAACATGATTAATTTAACAAGGATTTTATTTATGAAAGTCATTCTTGAATGTCCGTCTGTTCCTGGAATGATGGCTACTGATATTAGTTCTACTGAAGGAAACAACATGACAAGAAAGCCCATCGATCCAGTTATAAGTATCTAGCACTTTTCTTTATCAGGAAAAACAAGTCCTTGTATCACTGATTAAAAGCTTCTCTGCTCTTGGTATTTAGACAACTTTCTTTGAGAGAACTCTGAATGAACCAAAGCTTTGAGGTGGATATACCTGCAGCTTTTCATTAAAGTGAACACACTAAAGCTAATAAAATCATGTTCTAAATATCTAAACTTATGTTTTACTTGCACACAAGCACAAAACTAAAGTAAGATTTTAAACACAGAACAATCAATTCTGCTGAGGAGACAGATTAAAATAAAGGAAAATAAATCTCTCTTGCTAATGACTCTACCTGGGCTGGGCACACTTTTCCCTCTGCTGCTGCTTTCCAGTGCCTGTTAAGCTTGTACCAAAGTGATCAGACTAGGGAGGTGCAATTTTTACTTCCTCTTGAGGACTCCAGGTTGCAGCAGGCAACACAAGGCAAATAGGCAGCCTTCCGGTCTGGTGCTGAGTGACAAACTATTTAATACTGAATGATATACAATGATATAGTCAGAAACAAATACACACAAAACAAAGGTACTCAACAGTTCTTCCATCCACTGTGCAGAGCAGTGCTGGTTCAATGCATCTATAGGTCCATGAATTACTGGGACTTGTTAGCTGCAGATCATTCTGTACTGTTTATTTGTGGAACAGCTGTGAGGTGTTCTTGCAGCTATGCTCTTCCTTCCAAAAGAGATTCAATGGGAGTCTGTGGTTGTCACGGATCTGTCTGTGCAGGGCTGAAATCCATTTCTCCTGCTGGTTTATTCCACCACCAACCAAAACTCCAGATGGAGGGGAGGCTTCACACCTCAAAAGCACAGTTTTGTTTTCTTGATCAAATATGCCAGGTATCATGTTCATTTAAAATTGAAGGAAATATTTCAAAAACTAAGTGTGTAAGTATCTTTCCTCTACTTCGTACATATAACCCCAACAAAGTAAAAAGGACAGGGAAGGGCACGCCTCTGGTAGGGTGTTCTGGAAGAAAAAAAAATACCCTCCCTAGCATGCATTAGCTTGTTTATGAGTCTGTCATTATGAGTCATTAGCTGTCTGCCACATGCTCTATCTGCCATTCTGTTGTGTATGAAGCTTGCTTCTGAGTGATAAACAAAAACAGAGCTGAAAACCAAGTAGAAAATCATTTTCTCATGGACAGAGTGTTCATGGACACTGTGGGGATAGTCAATAGAACTTTGCAAATTATTTTTTCTGAAATATGGAGGCAGATGAACTAAAAAAAACAGAGTAGTTAATCAAAATCCCAGTCATAGTAGCACATCTGTTAAAAAATATCTCTGGTGATTGGATACAAAATTTTAATGTTGCTATTGCAGTAACCATTTCTTTTCCTTCTTTGTGCTTCATAGAAAAAAATCTGACCAAAATAAACCCCAATCCAACCCTAAACCCAAAAAATCCATATAATTTCCCTAAGATGATAAGATAATGATGGTGTCCAGTGTCAGAATCAGGGGTATAAAAGTGTAAGTATAGGAAAGAATAAAACTTTATTTCTATTTTAGTTGGAAAAGTAAAGGGGAAATTAAGCTTAAAGTCTTTCCCAGTCCACCTGAGATGCAGAGAAGGTGGCCCACCTTCCAGTAGTGAAACATTGAATTACAAAAAGAAAATGAGTAAGGAGGATTCTGGAGCAAGAAACTGTCGTTTGTATAGCACTCATATACAAATATTACTGTATTACCAGTTTAT
>VZTM01018549.1:0-22933 GCA_013400555.1 Jacana jacana
GACGCGGGGGTCCGGTCCGAGCGGGGTCCGCGCTGTCCCCACTCGGGACCCGGGGTGTCCCCGGGGGGCTGCGGGGCACCAGCGGCGGGTACTGCGGTAGGCCGGCCTGGCGGGGAATGGCCAGGTTGTCCCCCCCCTCTTCCTCCCCCAGGTAGCGCCTACGGGCCGTGGGAGAGGAGGTGGGGAGCTTCCCTGTGATGTGCACCCCGCTCTGGGTGTCGCCGGGGCGGGTGATGTGTCACCTACCCCTTCTAGGAGATGCTGCTTGGAGCGGTGCTGAGTGTGGCCACGTTGGGTCTGGAGGGATGCGTGGGAGGGTCAGGAGATGTGAGGAGGGAGACGAGCTGGTCAAACCTACCCATGGTCATCGCTCCAGTCTGGGGTGGGGCAGGTGACAGCACTGGGACCCCCCCAGCCCATGCCTGGCTCGTAGGGCAGCTGTCCCCCGTTGGGCTGCAGAGTCTGGGAAGGGGAAGAGTGACAGGAGCATGTCTTGCACAGCCCACGGTGACAGAATCCAGTGATGTGTAGGGATGGAGCACGTGTCCTGTGCTCCAGGAGCGCCAGGAGCAGCCTCCTGGGATCAGGGATATGATTTCAACCCCTGTGGGAGAAGGGAGCTTGCCCTGTGGGAGGGACCTCAGGGGACAGTCGTTTTTCTCCTTCTCTTCCCAGGCATGTACTGAAACTCTGCCTTAAGCACAACCCCAGGCTCTAATGCTCCTGGGACATCACTAGCAGTGTGCCTGCTCCCTGAAGGCTCCCCTGCACGGAGACCAGTGCTTTCTCTCTGCTGGCTTGGCTCACAACAGGTTCTGGCCATGAGGTTTCAGCAGGGGTGGAAAGGGGAGCAGCAGTGCTCAGGATGGAGGGTGACAGCCTTGGAGGAAACATGCAGAGAGCTGGAGAAGCTGGAGTTCAGCTCTGGGGTCGGAGCTGGGTGTTTGGTGGAGCCCAGGGCAGCAGCGTGGCAGGGTCTCGGTGCCAAGGCTGAGTCAGCCATGGTGCTGTCAGGAGGTTGTCCCCACTCGCTGCTGGGGCTGTTTGCCTTCACCCCAAGCACTAAATCTGCTCATGGGTTGAAAAACAAGACTCTCCTGAGGAAGCCCTGTGTGTGGTGACTCAGCTGAGTGCTGGCACCACCCAGACGGGCTCCAGGTGCTGGGTCAAGGGCAGCACTGGAGCATCTCCCAAGGTTGGGGCTTGGGCAAGCCCTGACTCAGCAGCAGCTCTGTTTACCTGGGCTGGTGCAACACCTTCCTGGGAGTGTGACCTCCTTGCCCCACCTAGTTTGCACTTCTGTGTGGTGGCCCTTGAGGAGCAATACAGCACAGTTGCTGAAGGTGAGGAAAGGGCAAAGGGGCAAGAGCAGTCAGGAGAATCATTCTGCAGCCAGCCCTTTCCTGAGGAGGCAGCTTCAGCCAGGCAGCGAGTGAGACTTGACAAGTCTCTGCTCTGGGTGATGTCTCCAGAATGCCCATAGTCCCCCTGTCACCTCGTGGTCTTGGTCCTACAGCAGGGACCAACATGTGAAGTTCTCTATAGCCTTTGGTCTGCAGGAGAAAGGCCCGTGGCTAAAACCCTGGCTCTTGCCCTCCGTGGCCAAGTGATGACTCTGGGTGATGATGGGCTCAAGTCCCTTCTCTTCCCTGCCAGCAACGGGCCCCTTCCCTCTCACACCCTTATCACTGTTCCTGAATACTTATGTCTGGTCTTAAGTCAGTGGTGCTTCTTGGGGCTTTTCAGCAGACTTTCAGAGCCTGGGCTCCCCTTTCTGCTCCCTGTTGGGGGTTCGAGCCCCTGGAGCAGAGCAGGGTCAGCCCTGTGTTGTGGCTGCAGCCTGGCTCTGCTCTGCACCTGGGACCCTTCCTCTGCCGCTCGGTTAAACCCAGTATCGACCACTCCATCAGAGCTGGGGGCTCTTTCTCAGCTTTCTTAGCTAATGGCTCTGTCTGCCTCCCATTGATCCCCAGCTGCAGAGCTCATTGATTAAGTACATTTCTTATTATACTTAATGGTATTTTACTCCTTTCTGTGCTTGCCCTGTGCCAGATGCTCACCCCGTGCTTCTGCCTGCCGTGGGGAGAATTCCTCTGGTCAGAGAAACGTCTCTACTCTGTGCTGGCCCTCGTCTTCTCCCCTGGGTCACCACCCCTGCCCTCTCCCTCTGCTTGACTGGCCTTCCTTCTGCTTCCCCTGCCTGCCTCTTCCTCCTGGGCCAGGGTAGTCCCTCTGTCTTCTGTCCCCCTGTTGTCGTGGTCGCTGCTCCCATGCCCTCCTTGCAGCTCTGATTTTGTTCCCAAACAGAGCAACGAGGCACCTGCGGTTCCCCATGCTGCAAGAGGGTTGTGACCCCCTTGGGACAACCCATCCTGTACTTCCACGTGGCTCCTGCTGCATCTCACAAATGCCTCCGTTGGGCTTCCAGGGACCTTGCACGAAACTCCTTTCCAAGGTGGTGGGGGTGCCTCCCTCCCTGCAGTGTCCCTCCAGCCGGGGGCCAGAGGCAGCAGCCGGGGCACCCTCTTCTCCTTGGATTCCACACCCCCCTCCAAACACCTTCACACTTGGCACGCACTGTATGTTGCCTCGCTCTGCCTCACCTCCTTTCAACTCTCCTGCATGCATCATTCAAAAGCCCTAACGTTATTGGGCATAAAATATTTACTTAACTGAGCTTTTTGCAAATATTCCCCTCCATTATTTTCCCTCCTTTTGGGAGCAGACACTGCTTCTCCCCCGCTCTCAAATGGCTCCTCTTAAATAATACAACAAGAACATATGAACACCCAGTAGCCTTTTCCTTTCTCTTGAAGTACCCGTAAATATAACGGTGCCACCAATCCATTACAGCTACACCGGGCCCATGGCTCGGGAACACCCAGTATGGCCCAGCCTGCGTCATCTCCTCGCTGCTGGAAGAGGGACAGACAGGGAAGGTGCTTGGGGAGGGAGCGTAAATACATGAGTAGATCTGACATGATGCAGAATATTAATATTAATTAAGAAATGTTCCTTTCAGGAGGGATGTCTGAAGCTTAGCAGAGGGGAGTGCAGGACGGAGCACTCCCAGTCCGGTCCCAGCTAGGATGCTCAGAACAGAATTCCCTGCAGCAGCTCAAATGGCTCGTCCCCGGGAGGCCAGCCTGAGGTCTGGGGATGCTGAGGGACACTTCCCACTGCTGGCAGCAGGATGGGCAGCCCTCAACTGCTCTGCAAGAACAGGATAAAGTACTTCAGGAGCTTGAGAGTGCCAGAAAGTGCGGCTGTTTTTCTCAGGAGTAGGTGTGTGTGTGTGGGGATGGTGAGCAGGTTCTCCCCATGTGTGAAGGCATCTGGTTGCACATCCACAGCTTTCCCTGCCGTGGGCTGGTACTTGGGTGATGGCTGGCTCTTCTCACAGAGGGTGCCATGGGATGACTTGTGTCATGGGCCCTGCTGTGGGCTGTGCTGTGCTGTCTGGGGCTCTAGATTCCCAGTGTGAGCTGTGCTCTATCTGGGANCCGCGCGCTCCCGCTGTTACACCCCATTGATTCTCCCGGTTCTATCACTACGCGCCCAGAGGCGTTGAACCTCCCTTAGCCCCATCCAAGGGAGAGAGAAGTCGCCTGGACCCAGGTGGTGTGGCCTCCCCCGGCCCCAAGGCCCTGTCCCTGCTGGAAAGGCTTGTCCGATCTCTCCAGTTCTGGCCAAGTATTCATGGGATGCTTGGGTATTTCCCCCCCCACCCCTCTCTGGGAAAGATGGAAAGTCATTTCAGAGGGAGGAAAAGCTGGAAATGGCAGGGAAAAGCCACATAGAGAGCACCACTGCAGTAAGAAAAACAAATAATCAAAGAACCCCAATCCTTCCCTGTGTGTCATCATTGTCCTCGTGTGATCCCAGCCTCCGGGATCTTGCTGCCTGTAAGGAAACAAGTAGTTAAAGCAAATGCACTGGGAGGAGGACATGGAGTTGGACCCTAAGTCATATCCCCCGCCCAGGAGAGATGGGAATTGAATTTCCTGTCTGCCTGCACCAGTCCTGTTTGCTGGCTGCTCTCGGTGANGGCTCTAGATTCCCAGTGTGAGCTGTGCTCTATCTGGGATGTGCTGTACTCTGTGTGGGATGTCCTGGGCTGTGGGGAGGGGCTGGGCATGAAGCCTGCTGGACTTCTCCATGGCGGTTTGACTCCTGGCTGTGGAGTGGCTGTGCCCAGATTGGGCTGGGTGGGTGTCTGCTGATGTCGTGGTCATTCCCAGATGGGTGTCTGGACGTGAGGGGGCCTGTGCCCACACGGGGGCTGTAGTTCTGGGCTGGGGGGTGTCTGTGCCTAGACGGGAGGTGCCTGTGGGGTGGCCGTGCCCACACGGGGGCTCTGGCTCCTGGTTGTGAGGTGGCTGTGCCCAGAGGGGGGCTCTGGCTCCCGGTTGTGGGGTGGCCATGCCTTACGGGGGCTTATGGCTTCTGGCCATGGGGTGGCCGTGCCCATACAAGNGGCTTGTCCGATCTCTCCAGTTCTGGCCAAGTGTTCATGGGATGCTCGGGTATTTTCCCCCCCACCCCTCTCTGGGAAAGATGGAAAGTCATTTCAGAGGGAGGAAAAGCTGGAAATGGCAGGGAAAAGCCACATAGAGAGCACCACTGCAGTAAGAAAAACAAATAATCAAAGAACCCCAATCCTTCCCTGTGTGTCATCATTGTCCTCGTGTGATCCCAGCCTCCGGGATCTTGCTGCCTGTAAGGAAACAAGTAGTTAAAGCAAATGCATTGGGAGGAGGACATGGAGTTGGACCCTAAGTCATATCCCCCGCCCAGGAGAGATGGGAATTGAATTTCCTGTCTGCCTGCACCAGTCTTGTTTGCTGGCTGCTCTCGGTGATAGCTGGGATAGTTGAACGCTGGCAGGATGGGGTCGTGGGAGAATGTCCCAGTGTGAGTGGTGGGGTGGCAAAATGGCAGATGAATTTTGCTGAGTCCAAGTAATACAGAAGAGAATGTATCCTGAACTACGAAACCACAAAGCTGGCCTTTAATTGAATATTTCCTACTCGAGAAGAGAGACCTCGCAGGCACTGTGGGTACTTCCATGAAAATGTCATCTTGATGCCCCGTGTCAGTCAGATAAGGAAAATGGCTCGTTAGCAGTCGTTAGGAATGAGCCTGAAAACAAAACAGGCAGCAGCATCCCTGCTGAGGTATAATTCAGTGTGTGGCAGTGCAAATGCTGTGTGCAGTTTTGGTTGCCCAATCACAAAAAGGAGGTAGTTGAACTAGAAGGGTAAAGAAAAGGATGACAGGGCTGATCAAAGGCACGGAGCAGCTTCTGTGTGAGAAGAGACTAATAAATTAGGACGCTCTTGGTAAGAAGAGAGACAATAGAAGTCTATCCCATGATAGAGTTCTATAAATTCAGGAGTGGTGTAAAGGTGGGTAATAGGGAAGGGCTATTCCCTATTCCTCATAAATATGTGGTGTAAAATGAGCTGATTGGGCAACAGGTTTAGAACATAAATGAGGAAAAGGATTTCCTTGCTTTCATGCAGTGCTTAATTATGGTGTGGAACTTGGCGCTGCAGAGCAGTTCAGGGACCCACCGCCCCTGGTTCAGAGAGCAATTTGGGGGATGAGCCTGTGGAAGGTGGGGGATGAGCCTGTGGAAGGTGGGGGATGAGCCTGTGGAAGGTGGGTGCATCAGCAGCAGTTGAGTGTGGGTGGTGTAGGTGCCCACCACAAGGAGGGCTCTGCTGTTGATGGCCACGTAGGGTGGTGAGAGAGGAGGCTGCAGATTGTGGGTTGACCTGCAGCCAGCTTGGCCTCCCTTTTCTCTGCCAGGGTGGAAGGGTTGGACACAGGGACTTGGTGCAGCCCCACAGGGATTGGGAAGGAGCTGGGGAGTGGAGACAGAACCTGAAGCGGCTCTGAGCTGCGGTGTGTGGCTGGGGCCAGGCTGTGGGCATGCAGCCGTCGCCGCTTTGTCGTTCCCTCTCCTGCAGTGACCTGCTGTGACTGTCCCTGGCCCTACCCTGGCCCTGCAGTGACCTGCTGTGACCGTCCCTGGCCCTACCCTGGCCGTGGTGTCAGCGAGGCCTGGCTTGGGACATGCCTTTGTGTCACCCGAGGACCATTTAAGTGTTTCCCTGTTACAGCTGAGCGAACAGACCTTTCCCTGTAATGCTGGCAAATCCCTGTTCCTGAGGAGCCGTTAATTGATTTCCCTTTTCATCGTGCCTCCCCTGCCCGTGGCTGTGCTGACACCCGCCTGCCTGCACTCTCCCTGCCCGCGCTCCCAGTCACTGCCTGCGACAGCCAGATCCTGAAATTATTGATAAACACTCATTGGGGCTGGAGCCTGGGAAATTGCCAGCAACCCCAGCGGGTTTCTCTCTTGCCAGCATCATTTTTCTTGATGACAGCATGTTCCCAAGTTTGTCGGGGAGGGGGGGGGGGCAGGGCCTGCTGGTAACTTCTTTTTTTTTTTGGTGTTATGCATCAGTTGTTTTAAAAGATCCCTGCCTGAAAGGAGCAAGGAGAGGCTCGTGAGCAAGAGCCTGCAGTTATCTCTGCCCTCCAGCCTGTCCCCAGGGAGCGCTGGGCTGGGCTGGATTCTACTCTGAGCTTGGCTTGTGTCCCCTCTCTGCCGTCCTGCTCAGGATTTCTTCATCCCAACGTGATGGATCCCTGATTCCTCCTCCAAACCCTCCACCCCTGTGTCACAGCACACACAAGGACACTGGGCTAGAGTCTGAGCAGGGGAAGGAGCCGGTGTGGGCACAGAGACTGGCGTGGGACATCCCTCTTCCTAGCCAGGACAGTCCTTGTCACCACCGAGCCCGGCTGTGGGAAGGTTCTGGCTGGTCAACCTGCCTTTCCCAGAGGGCAAAAATCAACTCCCACACCTCTCGTGGCCAGTCCCTACCAGACTGGTGCAGTTTGGCCCCGGTGGTGCTCTGTGCCCGGCTTAGGCAGCGCATACAAATGCGTGTGATGCACTGGGTCTCTGGCTGCTGCTCTTCCTGGAGCTCGGAGCATTTTTCTCTCTGCTAGGTCTGCTAATTAGAGGGAGGTTGTGGATCAGGAACAGAGGGAAATGTCCTTCTGTGGTTCTGGCACTAGAAATAATTGAGCCATTTTTCACCTATGGCCAATCTAATTCTGTCCACATCTTGATTTTTCTCTTAATAGCTTGGGGATAGTGTTGGCGGCCACGGGATTCACAGCCATGTCCAAAGCTTTTCAGTAATCGCCTGGATTTCGTGCTCTCTTGCTAACTGGTTGCTGGTGGTTTCTTAGTTTTTGCTTAAGCTCCTCCGGGGATGGGAAAGGAGCTAATTTTAAGCCAAGCTGAGTTGGCTGTTGAACCCATATTCCTCAGTCGCTGTCTTAGGGCTGCGGTGCAGGACGGTGCAGCTCCTCTGCAGCCACGTGTCCCCGGAGCCATCGCTCAGGCCTGGTTCCTTTCCTGTCCCTTCCCTGCCCTGCCCTGGCAGCAGGCATTGCTCCTGCCTTCCTTTGTCTGGGAAGGGTCTTCCCTCACCCTAGGGTCCCTTGACACGGGGCATATCCCATGGTGGGTTATGATGGGCAGTGGCTCCTGGGGCTCCCAGCCGTGGGGTGGGAAGCGGAGTGGCTCCTGGGGTTCCCAGCCGTGGGGTGGGAAGCGGAGTGGCTCCTGGGGCTCCCAGCCGTGGGGTGGGAAGCGGAGTGGCTCCTGGGGCTACCAGCCGTGGGGTGGGAGGCTGCCCCAGCCTGCACTGGGGGTCAGCCCTGGGGAGCTGTGTGGGCAGGGGCTGCAGGAAGCAGGGCTCCTTCCAGCTGGCTTGGTGTGCAGAACCAGTGGAGACCAGAGCACTGGGTATTGCTGCCTCCTTGGGGTGGTGGCTTCTCAGCAGCGGCTGCTCTTGCTCTGTGCCGAACGAGCGTGTTCCTGCACACCCTGTTGCTCCCAAACCAGCAAACACCCCATTACAGTTGTCATGGAAATTAGAATGTGTGTCTGCTTGAGTTTTCTCAGTGCAGGGCTCCGTGTTCCCAGCGGTTTGTACACCAGAGAGCCTCTCGCTGGTGCTGGAGAAGCTCTGGTGAGGTGGCTGGGGCTCTGCAGGCACCCCCTGCTCCCTGCACTGTCCTGGTGCTGGGGCCAGGACCAATGCCATGGTTTGATGTGGCAACCACCAGCCAGCCTGGGCAAGTGAAGATGTTCATGGCAAGCTGAGAGGTGGGATTTATCAGTGCTGGTCCCCAGAGGTTTGGGACCCATCAGGCACCAAAAAAATTCCCATACATCACGTGGGGAAGCTGCTGCCTCTCTTTCTTTTTCTTTTTCTTGGTAATTTCTGGCTGGTTTATTTTTTTCTGGGAGGGCCAAAGCGCTGCAAGGTGAATGGTGGGGCAGGAAAGGGGCAGCAGTGCGAGAGGGATTGACAGATGCAGCTCACCTTTTCATGCATTATGGAAATCCCTCCTTCCTCCAGCACATTTGGAGGTGGGGGGGGGCTGTGGTGTGTGCAAAGGGGGGGTCTCCAGCCTCTGTACAAGCGAAGGGGCTCCGACATCTTCCCCAGCTTCACCTTGTCCTCCACGTTTATCCCTCTGTCTCCCTGCACATGTGTGCGTGCATGTGTGTGCAGTTTTGATTGTTTTCTTCATAACATTTTCTTTTTCCAACGTTTATGGGCCATGGGATTGGAAGTGAAGCATCTACTTAATTGCTGTCAGGCAAGGAAATGGGTTATAAAGTTGCCAAGGGAAAAAAACAGATCAGACTGGGGTAAATGCAGGGGAGTGGGGCTGATGTGAAGAGGAGGGGAGGAGGAAGGCTGGAGGTGGGAAGAGATAGAAGGGGGAGAAAGAAGAGGCAGGGATAGGCAGGCAGCCAAGGCAGCTGGCACCAACAGGGGCATGGGGGACATTCCCTGCCTCAGACTCAAATGGCACCTTCTGTGCCAAGCACCTTTGCTAGCACTGAGAGGTGAGACGTGTCCTAGAAGGGAAGGGTCTGGGTTGGGAACACCCCAGGGCTGGGGCAGCTCCTCCTCACAGTGCCCTCCTGCCTTAGAACACCTCAGTTCTACTAATCTGGCATTTCCAGATGTGTCCTGACACCATTAAGCCACGTGGTACCTGCGCTGGGGCAGCAGGAGTGACAAATGGCAGAGAGCGAGGCCGTGCAGGGCTGTGCCGGGGCATGAGCTGACCTGGCCACCATCCCTCGAGGCGGTGCCATTCATCTCCCTCGTGCTACAAGAGGGGCTGCTGGAGTGCAGATATCCCAGAGGGGAAATCTGGGAGAAGGGAGCCTTCCCCATCCTCCCTCCCATCTCCAGCCCCCCCTACCCTCCCCACTGCCGGAGCCTCCCGGCTGCTGCCGCTCCAGTTCCAGGCTCTGAGCTTGGCAACTCTCTTCATCTGCATCGCTTTCTTGTTTCCTTCATTATTCCCCCCAGTCTAACCCTCCACCATGTCATCTTCATTGCACGGCTCCTCCCTCTCCCCGTTTACCACATTACTGCAGCAAGGACTCACTTTCCCATCTTTTAGTCTCAGTGCCATACATAAAAGCGCTCTGATGGCCATGGCGTGATAGCAAAGACAGAACTTAATTTCACAGCATTTTCATATAATACTCCATAAAACTGAGCAAATTTGCTGGAGTCCAAATCCATCTCATTATGTGGAGTCATTGAAAAGGGAGGCTTTTACATTGTGGGACTCGGTGCT
This sequence comes from Jacana jacana, assembly GCA_013400555.1. NCBI lineage: Eukaryota > Metazoa > Chordata > Aves > Charadriiformes > Jacanidae > Jacana > Jacana jacana. The sequence goes on from VZTM01018549.1 coordinate 9,700, forward strand.
CAACCAGGGGATGGTACAGAAGAGGAGGAAAATAATTAATTAGGTGCTGCTCTGGATCTTTGATCCTGCATTGCAAGGCACATTAAATAAAATGCCTGGCTCATGAATAAATGCTGCACGGGTTCCTGTTTTTCTGACCCCGCTCAGAACGTTTTCAGCAAGTCTGAAGTGTGTGGAGGGAGATCCTGGGTCTGTGCCCCGGGAGCAGGACAAGGAGGTGGAACAGGGCAGGGAGGAGGGGATGGAGCAGGGCAGGATATCTCCTTGGGGGCAGGAGCAGCAGGCTGCAGTGATGACCCCACCAGCATGGTTACTGGTGTGGGGATGGGGTTGGGATGGGATGGAGGAGCACGCAGCTTCCTTGCTGTTCTGCTGAGGTCCCTGTGATCTTCATGGCTCCCAGAGGTCCTGCCTTGTCCCGCTGGGAGAGGTGTCGAGGCAAGGGGCTGTCCCTGCAGCAGTATGGGGATGGTGCAATGTGTCGGGGACCCTCCACCCCTCTCCCCACATCCCTTACACTTCAATTTATTCTCTGTACCTAGCTGCAATCAGTCTCTCTATGTTTGTACATGAGCTTGAGATCCATGTGGGGTTTGTATGTTTTTTTTGAGCAATGCGATTTGTGAGATGCAAGGATGGAGGACCCAGCCCTCGAGGCGGTGAGTGGGCTAGGGGTGTGCCAGGCATGGGCATCCCAGAGCAGGGGCTGTGCTCTAAGCCCTTGGCTGAGCTGGGAATGAGCCTTTGCTTGCACTCACTGTGCTTTGCCTGTGGCAGGAAGGGCCGCAGCAGAGGATTAGACTGGGCAGGGGAGTGGGAAGCCTCAAGGAAGACTCAAAGCTTGGCATTATTCACTGGCATCCCTCATTGTCCCAGCCTGGGAACGAGCCCTGGCCACGGCTCTCATGCCCTGATCGATGGGCAGCGCTGCTGCCCCGTGGCAAGGTGATGTAGTGCCCTCGGGGGCAGCCTTGGTGCTGGGCAGGTGGATTAAAAACGCACCAGCAAAGCAATCCTGCAGAGGAGAGAGCTCGCTTCACCTCGCGCTGTTAATTAATCTCTGAGCCAATGAGGAGGCTCTCATCTGGTCTTTACTTAAGCCGTAACCCAGAAATCCTCAAATTATGTCATTTGTTCAATACAGATGAAATTAATTACTCTGGGAAATAAGCAACAAGTTGCATTTCTGATGCCCCTTATCGCATAATCAAATCTGCACAGTGCTGTTCCGTGCAGCCGCAGTGGCAGCAGTGGGATTGCCTGCAGCAGGCCTGAAATACCGAGCAGCAGCCGCCGTAAATCTGGCACGGCGCTGGCTCTTACAGGAAGGCGCTGGCTGAGCGGGGCCGTGGAGGCTTTGCAGGGCTGCTGCTGTGCCTCCTTCCCACTGAGGAGCCTCCCCCAAGGGGCTTCGTCGGCCTCCCTGCTGCGCCTCCCTTCTCTTTATTCCCTCTTTCTGGGGTCGTGGATACAGCTTGCAGGGCTTCCTCCCTGGGGGACCCTGAGGAGATGTGTCTCGCCATCCAAGAGCCTGGCCCTTTGCTCTGGGGGCTCTGCAGGATGACTCCCTCCACCTGGGGACTTTGAGAGGGTGAGGGGAAGGTCCTCATCAGGATGGATCAGAAGAGTTGGGTATAGAATAATAGCTGTTTTACTCTGTATGGGAGTTATCGTGGGATGTGAGAGGCAAAGGCTACAGCCAGGGATGGGAGCAACGGTGCCCCCTGGGCAGGGGCTTTGCCCTTGCCAATTTCCCCCCACTGCTCCTGGGCTCAGGTTCTTTGAATCCCCTGCTTGACATCCTCAGCAGACCATAAAGCACTCAAGTGAGCCATGGAAGCCATCAGCTGTTTGCCCCCTTGCCCGCTGCCCACCTATCGTGCCCACGGTGACACTGGCAGAGAAATGCCCTGGTGCCACGGCTGCCCTGATGGGGAGCAGCTCTGCCACAGCAGGAACCTCTCCCCACATCGGACATCACCAATGTCCCCCATGCCTCCAAATTCCCCCAGCCTGCCCTGAGAGAGGGCTGCAGCCTGGAAATGAGCCTTGCCTTCCCTGCTGCTCCCGAGCTTTTCTCCCCTGTGTGGGGAAAACCCTCAAGGGTTTTTTGCTGGTGCCTGTTGTGGGGGGAGCCCATGTGCTCCAGCACAGCCAGAGATCTTGTTGAGAGCACTACAGATGATTCCCAAAGGCATAAGAGCAAAATATGCAGCAAAATATGCTGCCTCCTCCACCGCTGGGCTGCGGCTGCTGCTCTGGGGTGGGATCTGTGAGCGGCTCCGGGGGTCAGCAGAGCTTGGCTCCACAGCAGCTTTAATGAGGGGAATGGGCTCTTGCAGCAGGACAAGGGACACACTGAGGGACCACCCCCTTTTCTGGGGGTCTCTGGGGAGGTGTGTGTGTGGGGGGGAACCCCAGCTCCTTCCTGCTGGGCTGTTTCTTTAGTGGTTCAGTTTTCTGGAGGGAAGAGTTTCCTGAGAGCAGGTAAGGCAGGTACCACCTTACACCCAACTAACATGTTAAAAGCTGTTGTATCAAAAAAATAAAAATCTATATGGGTTGTTTGCTAAAATGGCAGTAATGAATTGAAAAAATATGACAAGCTGATCAAGGCAGCTCTTCCAAGGCGTATCGGGGCCCTCAGCCCAGCTCTTCAGCTCACCTGGGTCACCAGACACAGTAAAATCTATTCAGAGAAGATAGAAATGTAATTTCTCTCTGCCCTATCAATTTAAATAAATTAACTATTAGATTAGCTGCACTTAAAACAAAACAAGAAATCAATCCCACCAGCCTTGGCTGCTATTAAACCATGTTTTGCACCACTAAACCTGTAATTGCCATAGGTTCCCGTGAAAAGGGGAGCAGCCTGGCTGTGCTCTCTGGGCGGGAGGGAGGGAGGGTGTGGGGAGCAGCAGCTGGGGATGAGGGACCCACTACCTGGTAGTAGACCCAATTTCTGGGTGAGCTCCAACCAGTGCCTGGGCTCAGCTGGGCAGCCCAGTCCCAGACTGGGAGAGGTGCCAAGGCTGCTGGGGTCTCCCCCACATATCCCTGGGGATCACCACCTCTGAAGTGCTTAAAGCCCCAGGGCAGGGGGGTCGGTTTGATGTGTGATCCTGCTGCACCCCCCACCCCCACCGTGTTTGCCTCTCGCAGTGGGTGAGCAAAGCCAGAGCCCAGAGTGCTTAGCTGGGGTGCGGGCAGGAGGCAGGGATGCAGGCGGGAGGCAGAGCATGAGGCAGGGATGCAGGCAGGAGGCAAGGACGGAGGCAGGGAATAAGGCAGGAGGCAGGGATGGAGGCAGGAAATGAGCCAAAAGGCAGGGATGGAGACAGGAGGCAGGGAATGGGGCAGGGACGGAGGCAGGGAATGGGGCAGGAGGCAGGGATGGAGGCAGGAAATGAGCCAAAAGGCAGGGATGGAGACAGGAGGCAGGGAATGGGGCAGGGACGGAGGCAGGGAATGGGGCAGGAGGCAGGGATGGAGGCAGGAAATGAGCCAAAAGGCAGGGATGGAGACAGGAGGCAGGGAATGGGGCAGGGACGGAGGCAGGGAATGGGGCAGGAGGCAGGGATGGAGGCAGGAAATGAGCCAAAAGGCAGGGATGGAGACAGGAGGCAGGGAATGGGGCAGGGACGGAGGCAGGGAATGGGGCAGGAGGCAGGGATGGAGGCAGGAAATGAGCCAAAAGGCAGGGATGGAGACAGGAGGCAGGGAATGGGGCAGGGACGGAGGCAGGGAATGGGGCAGGAGGCAGGGATGGAGGCAGGAAATGAGCCAAAAGGCAGGGATGGAGACAGGAGGCAGGGAATGGGGCAGGGACGGAGGCAGNAATAAGGCAGGAGGCAGGGATGCAGGCAGCAGGCAGGGATACAAGTAGGCATCCCATGGGTAGCTGGGAAGGGCAGGCGTCCCTGGGAGGGAGGGCAGGCGTCCCTGGGAGGGAGGGCAGGCGTCCCTGGGAGGGAGGGCAGGTTTCCAAAGCAGCATTTCAGACATGGCTGTTCCCTTTTTTTTTTTTTACCCTTCTCTTCTTTTCCTGCTGAAACTGCCGCTTTGTGCAAACCTGCTCGAGCTCCTCAGATAAATTAGCATCTAGGGGATTTTTATTCCCCCCCCCCCACTACATTTCATGCAGTTGCATAAGAGGGAAGAACAGAGGAGCCCAAGCAGCAGATTGCTTTGTAGAGCAGCATGAAACAGCCGCAGACAGAGCTGCTGTCTCCCTGCTGCTCTAGCGGATCTCACGCGTTCAGCTGGAGGCAGCACACGCGTGTGATGTGGGCATCTCTAGGATCCTGTGGGCAGGATGGGGAGACCAGGGGGTTGTGCAGGGAGCTGGGGCTTTTCCTGGCACGGCTGGTTGTCTCCCAGCTGCTGCTGGTGTTCCCCAGTCTCCTGGTCTCCCCCTGTCTCCTGGAGGGACAGGGGCTGCCTGCTGTGCCCAGCAGAGGCAGCCCCTGTACCTCCAGGAGAAGGCTCTTGCCCGCTGCTGCTGGGGTTCTCTGCCCCTCTCTGTCTCTCCCAAGGAGTCGAGAAGCACTTTTGCAAAGAGACCCAAGGGGGCTCAGGATTCACCTGTGCAGGAGCTGGGGAAGCTGCTGGGGCTTCCCAGTGGGTGTAATTCCCAGAGAGAAGAGGAGGAGGAGGAGGGTATCGGTATCCACTCAGCTGCCTCTCTCCCTGACCTAACCCCATTGATTTGTACCGATCTGAGGCTGATGAGCTGCGTGAAGCAATCGATGCACTGCCCAGGGAGGCAGAGGATGAGGGTCTGGTGTTTAACCCTTCCTGTCCCCCTCTGTGGGTCCCACCATCCCCAGGGCTCAGGGATTCCTGCTCAGGTCCCCCTGGCCAGGCTGTGCTGTGTGTCCCATCGCTGCCTGGGGACAGATAGGTGGCCCCTGAGTCATGTTTCTCCCTCTGACTACACATCCCAGGATGTCCCCTGCTGAGTTGATCCCACCTGATGCACCACCACCTCTGCCTTCCAGCCACCTCCCTCAGGGATTCCTTGTGTGTGGGCAGCAGGACCGATGCCATTGGGCTCCACAGGCAGCACCACGATGCAATGTCCTCCCCACTCCTCTCCAGCCTTCCCTGAGGGGAGCCTGGCCCAGTGCAAGCCTCCTCTGGGACCCTCCTACCATTTCCAGCCTCCTTACATGCACCTATGTTATGGTTTCACCTTCCTATAAAACTCCAGAGAGGATCCCGGGAAGAGCGGAGGAAGGAAGCTAAAGCTGGGAAGAAAAAAACCCCCAAAAGACTCAAAAAGGCTCAAACTTGCCAAAGGGTGAAGAAATGAGGGAGGGGAAGGGGTTAGCACACCTGAGGGTGCTCTGGGAGCTCTCGGCCCTGGGGCAGTGCTGGGCTGGAAGTGCTTTCAGAGCCCTCAGCCAGACGTGATTTTTCTGAGGCAGAAGTAGGTAAATAGGATTATCTCACGAAAGGGAACGGCCAAATAATAAACATCCTCATAACAGCGATGCCTCAGTGAATGACTGGTGCTGGGGTGTGGGGGGCGGCCCTCCCCACAGCTGGTACCAGCAGTGGAGCCCTGCCCATGTGGGGACACACCAGGAGTCATCCGTCACCCAGCCAGGACCCCAAGGAGTGGCCCTTGGCAAGTGGCAAAGCTGCTTTTCAGGACCTGGCCCGACTCTGCGGCTCCTCGTGAGTGCAAAGGTGGGGGTTCTGTGTGGGGTGGAGTGTCGTGGGTCTGGTTCTCGGTGTGGTGTGAACCCAAGGTCCTGCATAAAGAGCTCGGTGCTGTGGGGGACCCTGTACGGGTGGAAAGGAACAGGTCTCCAGCCTGTACCCTGGGAGGGGAGGTTGGGGACTGGCCTGGTGTGCCATGTCCTGCCATCCACCACTGAGGGCTCTGCCATCACCTGCCAGAGCATTTTCTTCCTCCATCCCAGAGCCTGGAGTCCATCCTGCCTCCCCATGAGCTCGGTGTGACAGAGCCCTGCTCACGGCGGTGCAGGGTCGGGCTCAGCTGCATCAGGAAGGGGGAGCAGTGATGGGACACCCCTCCACCAGGCAGGAGATAACGAACCAGGCCTTCATCTGGGAGAAATGGAGAGCAAAGCTGTGTCTGAGGAGGAAGAGGCTGTTGCAGGCAGGGGGTAGTGCTGCCTGTGTGCCTCCCACACACTTTGTGGCATCCTCACGGGGACAAAGGCACAGGAGCCACCCCTGCCCCAGCTTCCTCACGGCAGCAGAGACTGAGTCTCCTCCAGCAGGGAAAGGCTCTTCAGCTGCTGGCATCTGATGGGAAAGATCAGAAAAGAATTGGTCTCCTCCACATCACTCACTGGAGACTCTTATCAGACTTGCCACAATTAGGAAAATTCACATCGAAGGCTTCATTTGTAAAGGATCGAAATAAGGGAAAACGTTTGGCCCAGAGGGAAGCAGAGAAGGAATTTAAGCTGCCTCTCATCTTTCATCCTTTGCCTTCTCCTGCTCCTGTCTTGGCAGCCCTGGTATTTTGCTTTGTCTCCTTCAGGTGACTAATCATTAGACTAATTAGTTGCTAATCAATGTTTAATTAAAACTTAGCTGTTAATTACTGGAGGTGTTACTGTAGATTGGATATGAAATGAAAACATTTTTAAGGGCAGTCCAGAAGAAGCTGGACTCTGTCCCTTGTCTCTGCCGTGTCCCTTGGCTGGGGTGCCCTCCCCTGGGACGCTGCTCTCCCAGCTGGGGGCTGGGGATGTCCCCCCACACCCCGCAGTGCCCACTGTGATCAACTCCATCGTGGGGGGCCGGGCCATTGTGCCTCAGGGGGGATGCTCAGGAGCTTCTCCTGATGCTTTCCTACAGAGCAGCTGGGGAGGAAATGTTTTACACCAAGGATCCTGGTGTAATGTGATTTACACCAAGGATCCAGGTGAGACCCTGTCCCAGGTTGCCCAGAGCGGTGGTGAGTGTCCCATCCCTGGAAACATTTCCAGGTCAGGTTGGATGGGGCTCTGAGCAACCTGATGGAGTTGAAGATGTCCCTGCCCATGGCAGGAGGTTTAAAGGTCCCTTCCCTCACAAACCACCCTGTGATTTGGGATGCTGATGAATATCCAGCCATAAGCCAAGAGCATGGTGCAGCCACCATTCCTGGGTCCCCCTGCTCAGCTTCTCTCTGGTCCCTTCAGCCTCTCTGGAAGCAGGGGCCGGGCAGCAGGGCCTTGTCTCCAGAGATGGAGGCTTTGTTATGCACCTCTTGCTCCCTGCAAGAGCCTGGAGGTTTTTCATGCACAATCCATTGAAAAGCGTCCGTTAAATATTCCATCAGCGATGGATATGTAGGTCACCCAGGTGTTCTGCTGCCTCCAGGTACCAGCTCATTTCAGCCCTTGGTGGGGAGCCTGTGCCTGCTCATTAATTCTGCGGCTGCTTCTTCCTCCCTGTGTCCTTCTGAAGCTGGGGCTGGGGGGGTCAGTGAGCCTGGCCAGGAGCAGGGGCTGACCCTGTGGGGCTGTGCAAACCTTGGAGGGGCAAATGAACAGGACCGGGGGTACCAGGTCTCCTTCAAGGGTCCTGAACCTCCTATGGCTCCATCAGGGTGGGCAGCAGGGAGAGGGGGGTACTGGGGGAGCACCCCAGGCTGGGGCACAGAAGAGCCGTGGGCCCATCCTGGGGTGTCACAGGAGCACCCCCTGCCTCGTCCCCTCCTTGGGGGTTGTGGGACTGGGTGGGCAGCAGAGGTTTGCAAGCGCTGTACATATGCTAATGCCACCATTTGCATTCTCCCTGCTCTTTATGTTCCTTATTTCACTTTACTTGTCATTTTATGGCTCATTTTAATTTCTCCTGAGCAGGCCCATAGGATAATAAGGTCTAGTGGTGCAGAGGGTCCTGAGGCAGACAGTGTGTCTCCGCGCAGACAGAGACGCTGGGACACCGCTAATGTGCCTGCGTCTGGGTCAAGTGGTGACATGTTCCTGTCGCCTGGGGAAGAGCAGGGGGTTCTCTGCAGAAGCAGAGAATTTGGGAGGCTGAAAGGCAGCTTATGGGCTGGTGAGAGCCGTTTCCCTGCCCACCAGTGCTCAGCTTGGCCCTTATCCCTCCCCTGAAAACGAGCATCTCTTCGAGGGGCTGCTGTCCCCGAGATGCGCCTCTGTCACCCCAGTGGTGTTTGCTGCAGGGATGGGTGCTGTGAGGTGGAGGGTGGCTCCAGAGCTCTCTCCCAACCTGGCACTGGAGAGTCCCAGCCTCTGTCAGGGTGATGTCCCCACCTTGGGCTGCCCATAGGCAGTGTCCCTCCCGGGCCAGGACTTGTGTCACTCCCCTCATTGCCACCAAGGGAAATAGGATTTCCCTGTCCCCTGCCCGAGCGCAGGGGAGGGTGGGTGTTGGGTGTGTTTGCTTGATGCCACTGTGTAGTGGGCTTGGGGGGGGGGGAGGAAAAAGAAGGTATCTATTTTTCCCCTTCTAGTTAGAGCAAGATGCTGACAACAGCTCAAGGTTTTGGTGATTTGGATGGTGACAATGCAAGGGAAGGGAGCTAAGTTTAGAAATAATTGCTTTGTCTTTTGCAGAGGTATTAGTGCTTCCGTGCTGGTAGTTACAGGAATTAGCTGAAGGTACTGGTGACATAAGTGTGGAAGTATTGCTGCTTATAATCACTTTCATGTATGTGAGAAGGACGGATGTTATCAGGAAAGAGAGAGTCAAAGGGGCAGGAGCTCTGGGGTCTCTGCCACATCCTCAGATCCACTCCAGAAGCCAGAGATGCTGCAGGGCCGGGGGCTCCACTGGGGAGCAATTCTGCCTCTGCTGGGGTCTGAGCCCACCGTGGGGGCAGAGCCCGAGGAGGGACCCAAGGCACCGGGGCTGCTGATGGCACCTTCCCTGTAGCTGGGTTTGGCCCCGAGGGAAGGTGGAGTGGGCACGATGGGGTCTCCAACCTGGAGGGCTGGAGGGTTCCCCCCACTACTGCTTCTGGGTGAGCCCAAATCCATCCCTGCAGAGACCCAGCCCTCTCAGCCATCCTGGGGCTGGAGGGAACATGGGGCCAGCGCCTGGGAGCCATCCTGGATGCTGTCACTGGATTTTTCTTAGCAGCAGCCAGTGGAGTCTGACATTTTGCTTCTAGAAAATCCTTAACCAGCTGAGGAAGGAGCCAGGATGTGGTGACAAGAACTGTGTGGCTCCAGGTGAGCAGCTGCAGGCACTGGCTTTGGCTGAGAGGAAAACTCCTGTGTCAAGGGCATCATTCCTGTGCGGTTCCAGCCACCACCTTGCATGGGCAGGAAGGTGGATGATGGCATCCTGCATCCTGGCCAACACACAACATCCCACCTGCCAGCTGGCACAGAGCATCCTGCATCCCAGCTGGGACTCCATATCCCACATCCTGGACAGCATATAGCATCCTGCATCCCAGCTGGGACTCCATATCCCACATCCTGGACAGCATATAGCATCCTGCATCCCAGCTGGGACTCTATATCCTACATCCTGGACAGCATATAGCATCCTGCATCCCGGCTGGGACTCCATATCCCACATCCTGGACAGCATATAGCATCCTGCATCCCGGCTGGGACTCTGCTGCTGCAGGGAGAGCCTGGAGAGGGCACAGAGGTGGCTGCCAGCCCTTGGGACCAGGAGGTTCTTGGCACCCAGGAGAAACTGGGAGAGCTGCAAGTGCGGAAACAAAACAGTGGGATCCTCCTGCAGCACAAGAGGTGCTCGTTGTGGGGGCACTGGTCTGGGTGAGCAGCACTGAGGGATGCACAGCCAGGGCCGAGGTTTGCTGTGGCATAGTCCTCCTGCCCCTGGGTCCTGGTGCACCCTGTCCCAGCTCCTTTTTGGACAGAGGAACCAATTTAAGACATTGTAAGGTTTTGACATTAAAATGTGAGGAGATGACAGGGTGGAGGTCATGACCTGAAGGATGACCTGGTGTGGATGAGGGTGTCACTGGGGGAGCAGGAGCCCCGCTCGGCAGCGGTTGTGGATGGGAGCAGGGGATGCTCCCTCAGAGCCCCTCGGGAGGCTGCTCCCCTTGGGATGACGGAGCTGCTGCTGCTGCTCCATCGGGAGCTCCCGAGGACGCTGCTCCCGCTGTTTGTTTCTCTCCGGTTCCTCGCAGGCAGCGTCCTCCCCCGTCCCTGCCCGTCCCTCGGCGGCGGGGCTGCCTGCGAAATGTAAACTCCAGCCTTGGGAAGGAACCGATCTCTGATGAAACAAGGCCATTCATGCTTTCAGATATTAAATTCCACGCAGAATATTAAATAATTTCCTCTTCAATGATCCCGGTAAATTTAATTAGCTCTTGTTCCCCCGATAGAGTTGTCTCTGCGATCCTGAAGCGCCGCGTTCCGAGCGAAGGGGAACTCGGCTCCTGTCGGAAGCGCTGCCTCCTCGCAGTGGGTGCTGCCATCGCTGACAGAGGCCTGGCCTGTGGTCACCGCTGCCTTTCTTTTCCCCCAGTTCCATGCCGAGGCTCCATCGGGGCGATGGGGAGTGTGGGGTGAAAGAGCATGGAAGCCCCATCCTCTGTGGTCCAGCTCTTGGCTCTGGGATGCTGCTGGAGGTGGGGTTTGAAGGTGGTGTCAGAGCAGCTTTGCTCAGGAAATGGCATGAGCTTCTCTGCACAGAGAGAGAAGGTCCAGGGAGCGGGAAGAACGTGCTGTGGGCAACCTGGGGCTGGGGAAAACCAGTGGGGCTTGGGTGACTTCTGCAGGGCCTTTTCTGTGGCCTCCTGAGAGCCAGGTCCCAAGGGGGAAAGATGGATGGACGGATGGATGGATGGATGGAAGGGTGGATGGATGGATGGATGGAAGGAAGGGTGGATGGATGGAAGGAAGGGTAGATGGATGGAAGGATGGATGGCAGGAAGGGTGGATGGATGGATGGAAGGAAGGGTGGATGGATGGATAGATGGAAGGATGAAAATCTCACAAGGGCTTGGCTTTCAGTAGATATGTTTGCTGCTGATGATTTTGGTTGTTTGTTGTTTTTTTTTTTCTTTTGGTGTTTGGGTTGGCTTTTTAACTTTTAGAACCTCAGAGAAAAGATGCAGGGTGTGGGGTGGGGGGGTAGGAATCCCCTCTGGATGGAAGGCGGATAATAGCGGGTGATAGATGTGTCCCCGGCACGGTTCATTAGCTGCTGTGACACATTGAGAGCTACGAGCGGCGTGATACCAGCAAATCAATCCCAAATTTAATCTGGGGAAGAACGTGGGGAGGTCAGACCATGCAACATGTTCCCAAACATTTCTCCTCAGCCAAAACCCAGCGGCTCCTCCTGCCCGGCTGTTGCGCAAAAGGCAAAATAAATAAATAAACAAGTGCCTGATTTCCCGGTGATTAATTTGCATAATTAGTGCTGTGTCAGATCACTTCGGTGAGGTGCAGGGCACGCTCTGCTGTAGGTGTGTGCATGGACATCTTTCCAGGGTTACTCGAGCTCACCTTATTTCCCTTATTTTAACAGTTTCCCAAGGCTGTAGCTTTGGTGGTGCCAGGGTTTGATGGTGTTGAAAGGGGAGGTGAGAGCTGTGGGGTGCAGGGGGGACCAGTCCTTTGCCTGCCCCATCCTGGTTGTTGGAGCAAATGCCCTTCCCTGGCAATGTGTGCAGCCGTGGGTGGCTGTGTCCCGGTGCCAGGAATGAGCTCAGACCCCGCTCTGGTCGTGGCACAGACCCACAGGCTCCGGCCAACTGTGACTCCTCACAGAGCGATAGCGACATGGAGCTGGATCTTGGCTGCTTCTTACCCACTCACTCCAGGGATGCTGTGGGCAGGAGCTGGGATGGGCAGGAAGATAAGCTCTTTGCCTCTAGGGGGGGACTGGGGTCTGATCCCCCTGCTGTGATTTCGGCTGGGATGGGGTTGAATGTCTTACTGGCAGCTGGTGCAGTGCTTGGGGTGAAAACAGTGGTTGTAAAACATCGGTGAGTTTGGTTGTTGTTGGGCTTGCAAGGCCTTTTCTGTCCCTCACCCCGCCATCAGCAAGGGCTGGGGTGCAAAAGGAGCTGGTGGTGGTGGGAGCACAGCCAGGACAGTTGACCCAGACTGACCAGAGTGACATTCCATCCCATGGGACACCATGCTCGGTGTGTAGAGCTGGGGAAGAAGGAGGAAGGGTAGGACATTTGGATTGATGGTGTTTTTGTCTTCCCAAGCTACTGTTCCATGATGGAGCCTGGCTTTCCTGGGGGTGCTGAACCTGCCCCACCCCAACCTCAACCTCAACCCTGCCGCCATGGGGAGCAGGGAATGGTTTCCTTACTTTACTTTGCTTGTGCACAGCTTTCACTCTACCTGTTAAACTGCCTTTATCTCAACCCATGAGTTTTTTTTTTCACTTTTAACCTCCTCATTCTCTCCTCAGTCCCAGCTGGGGGCTGAGTGAGGGGCTGCTGGTCCTGGCTGGTGTCTGGGCTTCAACCGTGGCACCCACAGCGCCGAGAGGGGGGAGCTGGGTGTCTGAGCATCTTGGCAGCACCCAGCGAGGCGAATCTCTTGCTTTTTACAAGACTTGCCTTTGTTTTTGCAGGGTGTTTTCTGACACCCAGCACTGCGAGCGCTGCAGAGTCCATTCCTCAGCACTGGGGATGGGAGCAATTCCCTCCTCATCCTCCAGCTCCTGGGCAGAAACTCGGGGCCCAGCACAGCAGTGGCTTCAGGCTCTTTAATCTCCCTCTCCTGGGATGGGGGAAGTGGCCACAAAATGCTCCTCAGGTAAGTGTTCCGTCCAAGAAGTAAATACATTTAATGTTTGCAAAGACGCTGCGGGCGGCCCTGGTTGTGTGCCCCCACCCCTTCCCCCCCCTAAATGGGGATCACATTGTTCTACTGATCCTGGCATTGTGTTAGTAATTGACTGATGCAATGCAATGTTCACTGATTTAATAAGTTTGTTAGTATAATAGAGGTTCAGGATTTTGCTCTTAATGTGCAGTGACAATTAGGTTCCAGATTTGCTCATTATGTTGCATAACTCGGCTATGAAATCTATCCCAAATTATATTTTAAAAAGCATTATTTCAGAGCACATTAGCTTGGCTTCCCCCTACCCTTCTCTCCAGGGCTGGGGAGCACTTTGCAGGCTGAGCGTGTCCCTCACCCAGAGCTGTTTTCAGCTTCTCACCGGGTATTGCACGTTCCGCTTCGGCTTTTTTGGGTCAAGGCATTTGACACCTGCCAAAAAAAAACCCAACCAAAACCAGGCATCTGGGTCTTGCCGTGTCATCCCGCCCCCCCCC
>VZTM01018549.1:27904-55373 GCA_013400555.1 Jacana jacana
CCCCCTCCCTCCACCCCTCTGAATTCTGCCTGGTGATTTTTGGGGGCTCATGGTACCTCTTGCAGCGTTTTGAGGGTGTATTTGGGTGTTATTGGCCTTCCAGTGGTACCCAGTGCCGTGCTGGGTGAGCACAGCTGAGGGCAGTCTGTTGTCCCCTCCCTCTCCCCCCCTCCTAAAAAAAAAAGCTGCCTGGTTTCAGGCTGAAACGGTTGAGGTGTTGATGAAGCCTCACAAAGCCAGCAGGGAAGGCTATTTTATAAATACTTATTTATTTATATATCTTCCTGGATAATGGATGGCAAAAGAGGCAGGAGTTGGTAATTTCTGTTGGAAGGGATGATTGCAGCGGGGCTGGGGCTGGCAGGGCTGCCCCAGGTCTGGCCAGGCTTTTGGGAACTTGTTCTTGGCTCTGGGGAGCCGTGGTGAGGCTCTGCTTGTTATTTCACTTCAAATACAGGACGTTGCTTGGTTTGTCTTCCCCTCCCTGTTCCCCTTCCCTGTTCCCACCCCACCCCCTTCCATTAAAGCCATCTGTGGGATTATTCAGCACCACCCAATGCCCTGGCATGAGGGCACCCGATGCTCTGCTGCAGTGGTGGGTTGCCAGGGTTGAGGTGGTGGCTTTTGGGGCACAGCTTGTGGGGCCCTCGCCCAGGGATGGAAATCCTATGTTGGGAGCTGAGGGAGCAGGAGGTGGGTGGTGGTTTGGAGCCCTGAAGGTGAGTGGTCTGGAACCCAGAGGCCAGTTGGGTGGTGGACTACTGTGGCTACAAGCCCAGCTCCACGTACCCGATGGGGTGTGGAGGGGCTGGGATGGGACTGGGAACACCCCCCAGCCCAGAGGTTGTGCCTCTTGCTTCTTCCCTCAGTTTAGGGACCGTGTGGGGACCAGCCCTACAGCACTGAAGGAGTTGTCACCGACAGACACCCCTGGCACCCCTCGGTGCGTGGCAGCACTTTGGGGGGCATGAGGCTGGCATCTCCCATGGGCATCCCATGCTTCCTGCAGGGATGCTGTGGTGCCATCCCTCTTCCTCCTCCTCATGATGAGAGGGACCTGGGCAGACTGGGAGGTTCTGGGATGTTTTGGTTTGCTGACCCTTGCTCTGTGTGATGCTGAAGAACGACTCCTCCAGCTTCCCATTCCCAAACCCAGCCGGTCCTGCCTGCTCTGTATTCTCCCCGCTTGCACCATTTTGACAAGGGCCAGGTTGTTGGTGGTTGGTTTTTTTTGGTGGTTTCTCCCCCCCCCCGTTCAAAATAAAGGCCCTTTCTCCATCTCCTGTCGCTAGAACACGTCGTCCTTAATTACTGCACTGGTGTCCCCAGTGGTGGGATGGCTGGGCCTCCCGTGCGCTGCCTCCGGTCCCTGCTGCCACCACCCCAGCTTTGCCTCCCTGTCCCACACAGAGGGTTTCTTCTGTCCCCTCTCCAGCCCAGGGTGGGACAGCTTAGCCCGGTTGCTGTGATGCCCGAGAGGGATCCCCAGCTGGGCTTGGGCGTTTTGGGGGACACGAATAACCCCACCAGACCCGCCTCTCGAGCAGCTCGCCCAGTGCAGGCCGTATTTGCTCAATCAGAGTATAAATAAAGGTTTTTAAGTGTGTGCATTTACTAAATTAGTTCGTCGTCACAATTTTTCAGATGGATCAGCTGACGGTAGATAGATGTCTCTGAAGGTTATGGAGATAATAAAAGGCATGGGGGGGAAGTTCCTTCATTTATTTGAGTTCTCTTTTAATTTACAGCCTTATGGGGTGAGAGGACACTGAATAATTAGTCCGTACGAAGGATGTGGTCTTTTCAGACGGTGGTGGGAGAGGAAGGGGGAGCTGGTGGTGAGGCTCGTGCTGGAGGTGGAGCACCCCTGGCTGGTGCAGTGCTGGGAAGCTGGAGCTGCTGGGACATCGCTGCCCGCCAAGGGACTGGGGTGGATGGGTGGGCAACATCTGTCCTCTCTGCGCATCTGATATAAGAAAGTGGAGGAGAAGGGAGTCTTCCCTGAGGCTGTGGAGTGAGTCGGTGCCTCAGCTGGGTTTGAAAGGGGACCTGCAGAGCCTGCTTTCAGCTGGGGCTGAACGCCTTTTGCTGGTCCGCGATGAACACAATGGAGTGAAAAGGAGACGTGTTTTCCAGTGTGTGACCTGACAGGCCTCCCAGTATCAGCCCAGCATGTGTGGGGACCCCTCCTCGGCTTCCCAATGCTGTCCTGCCCCGGGGCATTTGCTGCTGCCTCTGGACCCAGCGGTGAGCAGGGCAGTAGCCATGCTCTGGTGCCTTTTCCCACTGGGATGCTCCTTCCTGCACCAGGGCTGCTCCTTTGGGATGCTGGGAGGTGCTCCTTTGGGATGCTGGGGGTTGCTTGGTCGGGATGCTGGGGGCTGCCAGCAGCTGCTGCCACTGTTTCTCTTTCCAACCTCCCGCAGCAGAGGCAGGGGCTGCTGTCAGGGCTGTTCCAGGGCTTTCTGCTGGAATCGTTTGAGGTATTTCGGGATGCACGTTCTTGCAAATTAATTGACAGGCTGTGATACCAGACAAGGAAGCAAAATTTTCTCCTCTGTTATTTCATTAGTTATTGAGATTAAATTTTTTTTTTTTTTTGAAACTTTATTTTTAATAAACCAATCTAAAGCTAGCTCTCTCCTTCGCACAGCTCGCCTGGTGATGCTCCAGGCATCATTGTGTCTTCCAGACTAGACAAGATTGAATTTCTAATGGGTAGAAATGAGCACACGGGTGCGGGATCCCTTTTCATGTTTCATTATCCAGCGTGTACATGTCCCCCCACCCTCCCTCCTCCTTGCTGCTGGGCATGGGTTGTCCTGCCAGACCCTGGCTTTGATGGGCAGCCTTGAGCCCACTCCCCAGTTGGCATCTCCTGCCCTCCTTTCTTGTCCCCAGGCCAGGGACATGCCTTGAAGCAGGACAGAGGGACCAGGGCAGTTTTAAATTGAAGCTGTTTCTGCTCTCGGGGGTGGTCTCAGTGCTTGGTGCCTCATCCCCTGGGGTGGGCAGGGGCTGCAGGGTGGGATCCTGCAGCGGTAGGAAGGGATGGAGTGTTTCCTTGCTGGAAAAAAGTGTTTCCTCCCCAGTGTTTTGCTCTTGGTTTTCCCAAGTATCGAAGACACCACGTGCTCCTGTGGGCCCTGCCAGGCTGCCTGTGCCCCTGCTGCAGGCATGCTTTTTCTACCTGGGAAAAGGAGAAACAGGCTCTTTTGCCATCTCAGCTATCGCTGCTGCTGGGGAGATGCTCACAGCTGCCCCGGGCTGGGCATGGTGACTGCTGAGCCCCAGTGTATTTCCTCCTCTCCCCTCTCACAGTGACGCCCGATGCGCCGCAGTTCCCGGTGTGCTGCAGTGCCCCTGGCATCCCCTCCCAGCCTCATGGCTCTGCCCAGGCGAGAGATGGGTGAAAATGGCATTTAAATATATAAACCAGACTCCCTAGGGTTTGAGTGGGACTGGTGATGGCCCGATGGATCCCTTAAAACTGGGAATCCGGGCACTGGCTGGAACTCTGTCATCTGCTAAAATCACCTCCAGGAAAGGGAGAAGAGGGCGCTTGTGGCCGGTGTGGGGAGAACCTGGGATTATTGAACCAGGGGAAGTCATTGCCAGTAGAATTTATGGAGGTGATAAAACAACTTTTGACAAGAGGCTCGGCTCCTCCGCAGGTGGGAGAGAATATTTTCCTCTTGTCGGATCGATAAACAATTAATTCTAAAGCAGGGAGCTGGAGAAAAAGGGAGCATTTTCCAGATTTCTAAACTCTTAATCAAGGTGTGGGTAAAACCTCCATGTGAGAGTCTGAGACCGACTGATAAAATCTTGACCTTGATAACTGGTTCCTCGGTCCCTGGGCTGCGGATGATACTTCCTTTGCTGAAGAAATCCACTTTTAAATATAGAACTTCTTCCTGGATATTTGTGCCTCCCATGTGTTTAGTGTAGCTTTATTTAATAATCTGCTTCAAAATGCTGACTTTCATCCCCTCCCCCCCCATTTTAATTGAATTCTAATTTCCATTCGGAATCGGCTTAAACGAAACGAGTTTAAAAACATGGTAAATAAGACGTATAATTCCCTCAGTCTTACCATAAGCTGTGAAAATAAAGAGTCCACATAACTATTTAAACCTGCCCTGCTCATTAGTGGAAGACCCTTTTGCTGAATGTCTTTGAGTTCCCCGCTATGAAGAGAGTAATTAATTTGAAGCCTTTACTGGGATGTCCAGGTGGCAAAGCTGTAACATGTGAGAGGTTAATGGGCTGGGTGTTGCCTGCGTGTGGGGCAAGAGCTGGGGTGGGCAGCGGGGCTGGTTCTCGCCCTGGACAGCCTGGGATGGCTTCTCCCTGCCCCATATCTCTGGGGTGGATGGAGGGTGCCGAGGGCAGGGTGAGCCCAGGGTGCTCCTTATCCCATCTGCAGCATCCTGGGGTGAGGAGCTACCTGCAGGGGTGTCCCATGTCCATGAGTTTGGGAGGTCCTGGGAGTGCTGAGGGACCTTTGACAGATCCTCCATCGGCTGCTGTGGCTGGTGGAAACCCTGGGTTTTAATGAAATGGCCCCAAACAGCAGTTGGGTCCGTGATGGCTGGTGGGCACGGTGCTGCTGGGTTGTGGGGTAGGATCGAGCAGTGTGTGGGGACGGAGGTCTGTTTGCTCCCTAGGAGTTCCTGGAGTTGTCTGAGAGCCTGTTTTGTAGTAAAAAAGAGATAAAACCCATGTCTCAGGGATCTCTCGGGACTTGTGGCTTGGTGCCTGGGCAGCGAGGGAGTTTGTGCAGCTGGTGTGAGCCACTGGCTGCACTGGGGAAAAGCACGGCTTTTGAGCTGTTTTATGGCCCCTGAGGAGGTGACCCCCAAGGCTGGGAGTGTTATAGCCCTGATGCTCGGGCCCCTGTTCGGTGGGCACGGGGCAGGGGGGTGCAGTGCTGCCTGTGGTGGGGTGGGAGGGGGGGGGCTGTGTGTGCAGCTGGGGATGTTCAGAGCCTGAAAATGGTGGATGCTGCTGGAGAGCATCGCTCAGCGCCGAGAGGCTCTGCAGGCAGCCCAGGTAATCTGCAGCTCAGTGCCTGGCTGCTGCCATCACCCAGAGCCCTTCTACAGCTGGGGCTGGGTGAACTGGGATGCTCCCCATCACGATCCGGGTGCTCCAGCAGCGCCGCAGAGGGAAGAGGTGCCAGCAGCATCCCGGGGTGGCATGGTGGCAGTGGCAGGGCACGGTGGCAGCACTGGTGGGGCTCTCCCTGTCCTTTTACGTGAGAGCAGGGACCGGGGTGCAGCTGCAGAGCCCCCAGACTGGGAGCAGGAAGGGATTTGCAGGGAGAGCTCTCAGGCCAGTCCATCCGGGAAGGTGCTTCATGGAATATGCAAATCCTGGTACGAGAGGGGCCTAAATAGTTACATGCACAGCCAGAATTTTAAATTTTTTATATAATTTTTTTTTTATTAAATAAAGCTATCTCCAGTATATTGCAGAAGTAATTAGGAATCCTGAGCTGGCTGTATCTCGATCTTTATAGCAACATAGCTGATAAAGCATGATTCAGGGACCTCGTTATCTTTTTTTAAAGAAGTTTTTATTTAACTTCCGTGAAGTTGCCATGGTTACTCCTGTGCATGGCTTCCCTGCCTCTCTTGCCTTAAGTGCAGCTGCTAGCGTTGAGAATTAAAACATCTACATTTGGAGCAGCCCTGTCGTCCCTCCCCTTCCCTGCTCTAATCCTGGCCGTGCTCTCGTCGGGGGGTGGCGGGTACCTGCGGTCCAGGAGCCTCGTCCTTTGCTGACCCTGGAAAAGGCATTTTCAGCTCCTGTTCTTGAGGTTTTTAGCTTAGTAAAGCCCTGCCTTTCCCCTGCTGAATAACCCCCCCCACAAACACAGACACAAAGCCGGGTGGTTTGGATCCCTATTGCCATGGGGAAGGCACTGGTTCTTCCTGCCCTGAGCTCCCCCCTGGCAGCGATGCTGCCCGCCCCGATGCTGTTGGTTGCTCAGCTGCGTAACAGCCCCATCTCTGACCCCCAAAACCAGGATTAGGTAGGGCTCTGGCTCCTTATCCGTGACAGGGCAGACCTTGCTGCTGAGGGAGGTGCTGAGAAGGTCTGTGGTCCCCTCCTCATCCCAGTGCCAGGAGCCTGGATATGGCGTCCCCTTGGGATCGGCTGCTGGATTTGGCTTCTCCTTTGCTTTCCTGCCATCCCTGTGGCCCTGGCAGCCCTGCGAAGGCCTGCGAAGGCTTTGGGATGTTGCTGTAGCCTGGCACATGCAGGACCATCCTTGTAGCCACCCTCTGAAGCAGAATGGGGACCAGGGACATGCTGGTTGGGCGCTTTCTCTTGCAGGGGAGGTGCCACTGCGGGTTCCCTCCGTCCCTGCCCAGCCCCTGTGTGCCGTGGGAGGGTTTTGCTCAGGTGCTGGCAGGGAAAGAGGGCTGCTCTGCTGCAGGTGGTGACACGCCGTGGGGTGACAGATGAGGTGGCTCGCCAGCATGTGTGGTTGCTGTGATGCGCTGTGGATGTGCCCCGTGGTGCATTGGCTCAGCCTGGGACGTTCCCCACTGCGTGACACGAGGCTCCTGTGAGACGTGGGGGAGCTGCAAGGCTGTGGGATGGAAGGGGAAAGCGGTGGGAGGCACTGGGAATGGGGACTGGTGGCCCGGAGTCCTTGCTTGCTCTGTGTTTTGGCCTTGTTGTCTGGGAGGTGACAGAGGCAGGAGGTTTAATGAGCCCCAAACGATGATGCCCTGCGGATGCAGGCGCAGGGAGCCAAGGTGGGGTATGAGATCAGCCTGTTTCCACGGTGATGGCCATGACATAAGACAGCAACCTGAGATGTTTTGTGGTAACACGTCTGGAGCCAGGCAAGCCCAAGAAGTTGGGGAGCTGAGGAGGCAGCTGTAGGGGATGCTGGAAGGTGGGGAGCCTCCAGAAGGGAAAAAAAAAACCTAAAATTGAATACTTTACCAGTTGGATGTGATGGGAAGCAGAAGCTGTGTTGCTGCAGCCTCCTGCCAGCGAAGGGCTTTGCTTCCTGCTGGCCAAAGTTTGGGTCTTGTGGGTGCTTGGTGCTGCCAACCCATCCCTGGTGCCCATCCCTGTGGCACCGAGCAGGTAACGAGGAGTCCCGCGCAGGGCCGGTGCTGACGGCCGTCTGTCCAGGGCAGGGCAGGGCAGGGCTGGACCGGACCCTGTCCTCATTATGTCTGTCAAAGTTTTGTCAAGCTTCCCCTCCTGCTCCTCTCAGCGTTCTCAGGCAGCAGAGGGTGGGAGGCTGCGTGGGAGGTGAAGCTGCACCAGAAATAATTCCGTGCGTCCGGGGGTGCGAGCGGCGCTGCGGGAAGGCACCTCTCCCCGCTGCTGGCCTGCGGCTGCCTGCCTGCTTCCAAAAGTCCCCTGGATGAAGTGAGCAGCTTTTATTTGGTTGTCTCCCCTGTCTTCCTCCTCCTTCCCTTCCTTTTCTTTCTTCCTTTCTTTTTCGTTTCTCTTTTTCCCTTCTCCGTTTCCCTTCCCGACGAAAGCTTTCCTTGCAGTGTCAAGGCAATGTGACCTGGTTCCGTAATAAAGAGGAGGCTTATTAGAATTAAAGCCCAACAGTGTTAAAAAAGCAATCTTTGCAAGATTGAGGCCATGGGGGAATTGTAAATTCTCAGCAAAGACCTCATTTAAAGACTGGGATGAAAACACATGCGCGCGCACGCACCGAAGCCTTGCACCGTGTGGGGATGTCTGGTTTGGAGGAGAATTTGGGGGAGGACGAGGGAGAGGAGCGATGCTTGGATCCTCTCGGAGTTGCCTGGGATCCTCCTGTTGAGACTGACGCCGTCGTGGCTGTGCTGGCTCCGTGGCCGGGGTGGCTCTCTGAATTGTCCCTTAGGGCTGGGTTTGTTTGCCTTGTTCCTCTGGGGACGCCCTCCCGACAGCCTCCCCTCCACCTCCTCCCACGTCCCTGCCTCGTCCCCTCCCGGCGCAGCCACCCACCATGGCGGTGGCGGGGAGTGATGGCAGCCAGCACGGGGTGCTCAGCGGTGAGTCAGGCTGCCCGGGCTCCCTGGGGAGAAGGTGGGGATGCAGGGCTTCCCCGGCTGCTCCCCCCCGCCCCTGCAGATGTTTCCCTTGGGGTGCGCAGCGGGCGTTGGGCCAGTGGGGAGAGCCAGGAGGGGGTGTCCCTCACTGGGGTGAGATGTGCCAGCTATCCAGACCCCCTTTGCGGTGGGTGCTGTCTCTATGGGTGCCCCCCACGCGCGGGCAGGGGTTTGCGGTGGCTGCAGGGCAGAGCAGTGCCCTCATCCTGCATGGAGGGTGTTTTCCCCCGCTGTCTGTCTCTTCAGGAACACAGATGGGACCTCTCACCCAAGAAGGGCTTGGGTGGGGAGCAGGTGAAGTGACCCTTCTGCCTTCCAGCAGCTCCCTCTCTCCCTCCTCCTCCTCCTCCTGCTGGGTTTTTCCCTGGGAACGGCTGCAGTGGGGGCTGCCGCGGCGTTCCCACGGCCGGCGGCAAGTGACGGAGCTGTCAGAAAGGCCCTGGACCTCCTGCTGCCCACGGAGCAGCAGCCCTTGCCCTTCCCCATGGTGGTCTGTTGTCACGATTTGCTGTTATCTGTCTAATTAGAAAGTGAGCTCTCCTGGTGGGGAGCGCGGCAGCTTCTCCGTCTCTAAGCGCCGCGCTCACCTGTGGTGCAGTAGAAATGAGGATATCTTCAGCCAGCAAAAGGGAGGGCTGATGTGCCAGCGTTGATCAGCTCGAGGAGAGCTGCCTCATGCTGGCTGGGCAAGAGGAGGGAGGGGGGCTGCTGGCAGCCAGGGTTGTTGGGCCTCCTGCTCAGCAATGGCTGGGATTCTTGCTCATGAGGATGCTTATTGCTGGTGGAGCTCGTTGGCTGGAGCCTGGTGCTGGCAGGGAAAGAGCTGTCACCTCCCGTGGGTATGTGTCATGGAATGGTTTGGGTTGGAAGGGATATTAGAGATCACCTTCTTTCAGCCCCCTGCCATGGGGACACCTCCCACATCCCTGGTACCTATGGTGAAAGCTCGCTTACCATCTTGGCTGCCAGGTCACCAGCAAGCCCTGCAGCTGTGGTGGCCGAAGGACTAATGTGTGTTGTGCCAACGGGTCCTGCTGTGGGTGGGACATCAAAGAATTTTCCCTCCTGGGTCTTGCTAGCGTGTGGGGACAAAAGCAGGGCTGTTCAGCTGGGTGGTGGATCCGGTCCCACGGTGCCTGGTGCCCAGCTCAGCTCCAGCCTTGGTTGTCACTTCTGCTCCTGGATATTTACAGCTGAGCAGAGCTGGCTCCAGGAGGAGCAGGGTGGCTGGGCACTGAGTTTCCAGGTCCCTGGCAGGGCTGTTAGAAATGAGAGCTCATGGTGGATGCTGCCTGGCTTGGTGCGAAGGTGCATGGCTGTGGCCGTGATGGGGTTCTCTGCAGAACTCATGCCATTGTAGGGCTTTGCTCTTCCTGCAGTGATGTGCTTGGAGGGGTGGAAGGGAGGAAACTCCTGCTGCAGCCCCTGGAGCCGGTAGATGCTCTTTTGTGCCTGAAATGACTCCATGACAATGGAGCCACGGGGGCAGGGGGTGCTTTGGACCAGACCCAGGTCAGGACTCGAGGACCGGTGATTCCTCTGCACGAGCCCCTGTGGCGAACTGGTGATGATCTCCTATGTGTCCAGAGCTGTGTTTATCTGGAGATGTGACTTAGAATTTGGTGTGGGATTTGGGCAGGCGAGCTCTGGGGGCATCCTGGTCCTTTCCTGTCCTCTGGATCTGCTGCGAAGACCTTGATGAGCAGGGGGTGGGTTGCAGAGAGGGGGATCCTTCCTGCAGGGGTCCAAGCAGACCCCTGCTCTGCTGCCTCAGGCCTGCAGGAAGGCCAGGCTGGTGCTGCCACCTCTCCCTAACGCGCTGTTAATTTAATGTCTTGTCGAGGAGCCTTTCACTTCAGGATAAATGGCCTTTCCCTCCAGAGCTGGTGTGAGTTACTCTGACATTTTGCTACTGAGTCGACATGGGAAGGGGAGAGCTGGGGACAAGGTTGGGTGATAGGCAAGAGAAGCAATCTCTGGGAGGCCTTCAGTTAGGATGAAGCTTTGTGGACTGGGATGTAGGGTAATCACCATCCTTCATTTTGGAGAGGTAAGAAACAAGTCAACTTCCTTAGGGATCGTTATTGCTGCAGCAAGAATCGCTTCCACCCCGGCCATGGGTACACATCCCCGCTGGGGTGGAGGAAGAGGGTGTAAATGTGGCTGCAGCAGAGTCTGCTGGGGCAAATGTGGCTTTGGAGAGCGAGTTGTGATCTGATCTCACCGTGGAGCCGCTGCTTTCCCTCCTGGTTGGGACCACCCTGCCCAGGGTCAGCTTCCTCCCTGGCTGGAGCTGGTGGAGGGGGCCTGGGTTGGTGGGAGCTGATGGGGGGCAACCCCGCTGCTCCTCAGGGAGCCTGGACACAGACCTGCCCAGGGGTGGGATGCTGTTTGCTTTGGTCCCTCCAGCCCTGGCTGGACTTTTCCAGCCGTGTCCACCAGCAGAGACTCCCTGATGGTTGCTGGAGCTGCTTTTCCATCCCTCAGCACGGCACCACAGAGCGGGAGGACCTGCCCCAGGGGGAGAGAGAACCTGTTCCCGCAGCATCTCCCACTTCCCAGCCCTGCCATGGCAGGAGTGGCTGAGCATCTCCCTGAGCCCGCTGACAGCAGCGCTCTCCAGGCATCCTCCTCCTCCTCCTGCCCGCGCACGCCTACGCGCAGGCAGCGATAAAAGGCTCAGCCCCGTAAACAAGGGGGAGAGGAGGAGGGATGGAATGGAAATGGGGCAGCGGTCTGAGGCGGGGGAGCATGGCTGCAAAACCCCAACCAGCTGAGCTGGACTGGTGCCGCTGGTGTGCTGCCTGCAGCCTCCATGGAGAGATGGAGAGAGAGAGATGGAGAGAGCTGGTGGGCCCGCAGGGAAGAGAAACCCGTTTTGGACTCGCCGAGTGGAAGGCCTCTCTCTCTCTCTCTTTCCCTTTTGTTTGTACTTCTTCTTTTTTATTATTTTTTTTTTTTCCCCTTTAAAATATCCGAGCGCTTCATTTTCCAGAAGCTGTCATTTTACATAAACCTCTCAGCGAGGTACATCCATTCCCACTGCCAAAATCTCCATATCAAACACTTGTAACATGCCGCTGAACTGACAGCCCTGACTATACACGCTCCGTGGCTTTACAAAGGGATGCTGCCTCGCTGAAGGATATAAATACACGCATTGAAATGACACGCAGCGCGCTCGCTCTCCAGCCCGCTCTCCCCTGCTCTCTTGGTGCCCGCTTAAAATGAAGCTGCAGCCACGGCACAGGCGCCCGCTGCCACCCTCCTGGTACCCTGCGCTGCCCACCCCGGCGCAGGGGATGCGGGGTGGGCGTGCTGCACAGCAGCGGGTGCAGGGGCTCGGGTGCTGCGGGCACCCTGGGGAGAGGGGTGTCCCCAGCGAGCGCGGGAGCCCCCAGGTAGTGATGAAGCGTGTGGGAAGCCTTTGGTGGTGCGGTGCCTTGGAGCTGAGCAAGGGCTGAACTGGCCTTCCCGCAGTGCGGGCAGGATGCGGGGTTGAAGGATGTGGGGTTGAAGGCTGAGGGGTGGAAGGATGCGGGGTTGGAGGCTGAGGGGTTGAAGGCTGAGGGGTTGAAGGTTGCTGGGTTGGAGGCTGAGGGGTTGAAGGTTGCTGGGTTGGAGGCTGCGGGGTTGAAGGCTGCAGGGTTGGAGGATGAGGGGTTGGAGGATGAGGGGTTGGAGGNAAGGTTGATGCCTCACAGCGGGTGCGGGTCAGAGCGTGGCCCAGCCTTGCTCTGCCACAGGCTGGGTCTGTGAATACAGAGCGTTGCTTCAGGATGGGGATGTGGTCTGTGTCCCCCCTGGAGTCCCCTTTGTTTGGTGGCGGGTGGCTCTGCTGTGCCTGGGGTCCCTGTGGCAGTGGGGCACAGAGGGGCAAGCAGTGGCTCCAGCCCTGGGGACGGTGTGGCCACAGGGTGACCCACACACCTGGTGATTCCAGAGGAGCTGGGGCTGCTTGGCTTGAAACTCCTTCCTTGCCTCAAATCCCGTTTAAGTGGGAATAATGGGACGGAGGGAATATGGGGACAGAGGGAGTTAAGCATCAACTGCTTTATTTTCAAAGGAAATTATATATATATTTTTTTTTTTTCCTGGATGAAACTCAAATCCAACCCCAAATCTCTGTTTCTTTTGCAAAAAAAAAAAAGGAGAAGGAAAGAAATGCAAAGTAGTCTCCCCATCCCCCAGAGTCTATCAGTCTCGCAGCTGATGAGCAGAACCCTTCCTGCTCAGCCTGGGATTCCCTCCATCCTCTTCCTTACTGTTGGGGGTGTGTCCTAGCCGCCTCCTGCTGGGCTGGCCAACGCTGTCGCTCCCATTCCCTTGGGGGGGGGACAGGGATCTCCAGGGACACAGCGGGATGCCGGAGCAGGTCGCATGGGAACAGGCTCTGCTCGAGGGCTGAGAGCTCCTGTGGTCCCCTACCCCCTCCCTGGGGCTGTCTCGTTCCTTCTACCTTGGGGGTTCCTGGCCAGAGCAGAGCCCACGGGGCTTGAGGCTNGGGGTCCCTGTGGCAGTGGGGCACAGAGGGGCAAGCAGTGGCTCCAGCCCTGGGGACGGTGTGGCCACAGGGTGACCCACACACCTGGTGATTCCAGAGGAGCTGGGGCTGCTTGGCTTGAAACTCCTTCCTTGCCTCAAATCCCGTTTAAGTGGGAATAATGGGACGGAGGGAATATGGGGACAGAGGGAGTTAAGCATCAACTGCTTTATTTTCAAAGGAAATTATATATATATTTTTTTTTTTTCCTGGATGAAACTCAAATCCAACCCCAAATCTCTGTTTCTTTTGCAAAAAAAAAAAAGGAGAAGGAAAGAAATGCAAAGTAGTCTCCCCATCCCCCAGAGTCTATCAGTCTCGCAGCTGATGAGCAGAACCCTTCCTGCTCAGCCTGGGATTCCCTCCATCCTCTTCCTTACTGTTGGGGGTGTGTCCTAGCCGCCTCCTGCTGGGCTGGCCAACGCTGTCGCTCCCATTCCCTTGGTGGGGGGACAGGGATCTCCAGGGACACAGCGGGATGCCGGAGCAGGTCGCATGGGAACAGGCTCTGCTCGAGGGCTGAGAGCTCCTGTGGTCCCCTACCCCCTCCCTGGGGCTGTCTCGTTCCTTCTACCTTGGGGGTTCCTGGCCAGAGCAGAGCCCACGGGGCTTGAGGCTGCAGGGCAGCAGTAGCCCAGGCTGGGGGCTGTGCGTCAGGAGAGGGCAGAAGCACTAATTAGAGGTCCTGGCATGGGGGCTAATGAGAGATGGGGAAGCAATGCCTGAAATGACAGCGAGCAGCAGCTGAGGTTCTCCTGATTCCCTGCTCCTGCAGGAACCAAAGGTCCCCATGAGCAGCCTGAGGCTGCTGGAGACCCCCCGTGGGGCTGGGGCTGTGATGGAGGGTGGTGGTGGTCTGTGTGCCAGGCAGGGCCATCCCTTCTGGTGTGACCTCTCAGGGCACCCCATGACAAAACTCCGTGGGGGACAGGGGTCGTTGGGGCTCCATGGGCTGCAATCACTGTGTTCTGTGACTACATCACACCGTGGGTCTCCCCATTACCTGGGGGGCAAAGGGGGACATGCCATGGGCTTCTCCTGGCTTCTCCTGGTGCCCCCATCATTTGTATTGCCACACTTGGAGGGTTCTGCTGCTCGTGGAGTAAGACAGGAACCTTGACGGGGGAAATATGAGAGTTATTTTTTTTAATGTGATACCATTAAAATGGTTTTTAATTGAGTTCGTTTCTGCAAGTTCGATGATAAATTTTTAAGCACCTCAACTTGGAGAGACAGGTCTGGAGAGACGGCTCCTCAGCTTCTTGTGCGAGAGCAGCTCCAGGACCTGAAAGGTCCTCAGGAATGCTCTGAGACCCCTGTCCCCCAGCTGAGGGGGAAGGCTGGCATGTGTGTGGCGGGGTGTGTCCCCCCAAAAAAGCCCCTGCAGCTCTGCTGCCCAGGCTGGCAGTGATGGGGGACATGGGGATGCTCGGGGTCAGGTCTCTGGAGCCCTGAACGTGGCTGGGGATGCTGTGGGGAGGGGTTGCCTGGGAAGGTGCCCGGGGCTGGAGCTGTGTGTGGGGAGGGAGTACCTTGGGGCACGCAGGTAGAGTCAGGGAGGGGGGAAACCTCTGCTCTTGCCTCTATGGATTCTTCCAGCCGGGATGAGCTGTCCTTTCCCCAGGACCTGAGAGGGATCTGCTGCCACTGCGATCTCTGGTCCCTAGGGAGAAGCAGCTCTTCCCGGGCGGGGAGCCATGGAGGGGTGAGGGCAGCGGCGCTGCAAGCTGTGATGCCATCTGCTGCCCTTGCTGGCGGACGGGCACAGGCCTCATGTCCCCAAACCACTCTTTTTTAGAGGAGAAAAGTGCACCCAGGGCTGAAAAGCTCCCAGGGCTGGTGATGCTCCTGTGAGCCTGGCCATACTGATGTAGGGCTGGCAGCTCCTGGGGGGTTGTACCATACCTGGGAGGCTCCTGTGACCTCTGTGGGCTTGGGGCAGCCCCCAGGACTGAGGGCTGGGATTTCCTTTTCCCACCTTGGAGGGAACCATCCAGGTTTGTTTCTGGGCAGCTGGAGAAACTGAGCACAAGATGTGGGTTTGAGAGAGCGCCCTTTGGTCCATGGCTGTGCCGTGGGGCTGGGTCCCCTTTGGTTGTTGGAGCCCCTGAGAGGGCTGTAGGTCCAGAGGGGTTTGGCTGAGATGAGCACCCAGCCCCAGGGTTGCTCCTGGCCATCACTCCCCAGCCCCGCTGCCCTCCCCTTGCCACTGTGGTGCCTGGGCTGGCTGTTGGGTACACACCGTGGGGTATGTGCCACGCTGGGTTTGCCCATCTGCTGCTGGTGGGGAAAGGGTCTGGGGGGATGCTGTGGGTAACAGGCTCAACTAGAGCATCGCCCTTGGCTCTGTCCCCTGGCAGGAGCCGGTGGCACTGGCAGCTCCTGTCTCTCACCAGCACTGCCGGTCCCTGTGCTTGGTTCAGTGCCCACCTCCCGCTGGCACCAGCAGCTGCTGCTGCGGACCCTGACTGGGGGCAGCCCCCAGAGCCACCTGCCCCAGGGCTGCCCTCCCTCTTCTCTGCTTTGTCCCAAGGCTTTTCCCTCTTGTCTTTCATCCCTGGCAGGGTGCTGGCGTGGGCAGGGGGAGCAGGAGCTGGGCAGAGGGGTCTGTCAGGCACTGGGCTCCCGCTGTGAGCGAGGGAAGGAAGATGGTCTCTGCAGGCAAAGTTCATGAACGTTCATCACTGGTGATGGGAAGTTTTTGTACGTGCTGATTAACTGCCTCCCTCTGATGTGACATGGCAAGATAAAATATGAGCGACTGCATTCTTTGACTTAAAACTTAATTAAAACTATATATCAAAAACGTAAGACCCCAGGCTTAATAAAACCTGATAAAATTATACTAATACACTTCAATTTCAATCCAAGGCTCCCTGATGGAAGAGCGTGAGAGGCTGAACCCATAACTAGATTAGAAACACCTCCTATGCAGTATTTATGGTGCTGTCCTGCTTGAGATGCATGGCCTCTGAGGAAGACTCTGGCACAGTGATGAAGAGGACTTGTCAGCCCAGCTTATGTGTAAATAGGAGAGAGGGCAAGATCATGCTCACGTCCTCCTGGCAGGAGGAGAGGGGCTCTGGGGATGAGCTCAAGGAGGCGGGGATGCTGTCCCCCCCCCACTTCCCCAGCAATGCTGTGCAAGGCCTCAGCACCCCAGCACTGCCTGTGGTCCCTGCCTGTGTTGCTGGTGGTCTTGCTGCCTTTTGTTGGGGTGGAAGGAGAGGTTGTGAGCTCCTGCCCGCAGGCTGCTGAGCTGCCGATAGCCATTGGCCAGTTTGCCTTTACGGGGTGATTTATTGAGTGAGATGCTGCATGTTGGATTAGAGGCTTAGAGCCAGAGCCCTGTGATTAGCAGGGAAGGCAGAAAACGAGCCTGTTAGTTGTCTGTGCAGGAACGTGGCCGTCCCGGAGGGGAAGGTGGCTGTTGAGCTGCTGGGGAGTGTGTGTGGGGTGTGATTTGGGGATGTAGATCCCCCTCTGCTCCCTCCTCTCCAGGCAGAAATCAGCAGGACACCCCAGTCCCCATCCCTGCACTTCCCTTGGGCAGGTTCCCTCAAGTACAGCCCGGAGAATCCCCACCACTGGAAGTGCTCGCTCAGCCTTTCCCCGCTGGCCCCACGTCCCCCAAAATTTTGCTTTCAGGTAGAAATATCCAGGGTTTGTGTCTGCAGAGGGGTTTGTGCCCGGGGTGGGTGTCACCCAGGGGTGTTTGGTGGGGTTGGGGGTTACCCGTTGGGGGTGAAGGGGCTTGGCATGGTGCAGCTGGCTGCGGTGCCCGACGGCCCCGGCGGCGCGGGAAGCGGCTCTGGCAGACTGTTAATGTGGAGCATAAATCCTGGTGGAGACAGGGTAGGTCAGAGGAGGGAGGCAGGACCAGTAAAGCATCGCGGTCAATGAGACTCTGTCCTTAGAGGAGAAGCCGGGGTCTGATTACGGAGCGAAGGGAAAAACAGGAGAGGATGCTTTACAGGGAAAGGACAGGGGGTGTGGGGGCTGGCTGTGGGGGGGCTGCACTGCTCCTGCCCCCACTGACACCCCACACAGCTGATGCTGCAGCTCTGGTGTCCTTCCCTGCCCATCGGTAACACTGCCTCTGCCTCCCTCGCTGTCAGACAGGTTTTGGGGGCTCATCCCCATTTTTGCTGTGTTTGGACACAGCCTGGAGCCACCTGTGACTGCAGCTGGTGTTGGGAGCAGGGGCGGTTTGGCTGCCTTCAGTTCCTTGGGTTGCACCTAAACTCATTGGGATGCCCCAGGTTGGTCTTGGTGTCACAGTTTGGGATGGACTTCCCATGCCCTGATGGGACTCTAAGTATGGAGAGTCCCCAGTGCATAGAGAGGTGGCAGACCCATCTGTTTGGGCTGGGAGCACAGCTGGGGACTGGGGGGCTGCTGAGAGCTGGGGCTGCTGGAGGGCTCTGAGCCTGTCTCCTGTGCCTGGGGTCCACGGCCGTGGCTGGCCCTGCCATTCCCATCCCTCCTCTCCTTTCCAGGTGACTGGGCACGTGTCTTCAGGGCTCACTGATGTGTGTTGGTGTTTTTCCAAGGTGGTGGCAGGCCTGCAGCGAGTGGCCTGGCTTCACCCCAGCACTGGAGGGGGGCGGTGAGGCAGGTGCTGGGCTGATGGGGACCCCCACTACGTGGGCAGGAGGGGACCTGGTGGGCAGCAGTGTCAGCTCTGCTGGCTGCAAGGTCCCATCTCATCCCCTTGCTTCCTCCCCAGAGCCCCCAGGAGCTGGAAGTAAGGGTAGAGCAGAAGGCAGGGAGAAATGGGTGTTTGCAAGCCAGTGCCCATCTCCTGCCCACCTCTGCCCACCCACTGCCCCCCTTCCACCGGGCTTTGCCCCTCATGCCACCCCTCTCCCCAGCCCCGTGCACGGGTGCTCGGTGGAGCTGTATTTTCAGAGACTGCGGGGGATGTCGTGTGTGTAAAATTAGCACTGCCTTGTTAGTCCTTTTCAGGCTAATTCGGAGTGAAATGCTTTAGCAGCGGTGGGCTGATTCTATCAGGAGAACAAGAACTAATTAAATTCACTCTGACCATCAAGCAGTAAATTATTTATACCCAGACAGATGCAATCTAATCTCTAGCATCCAGCCCCACTGAACTTGCATCCTCCTTGGTTTCGGGGTGAGGAGTGGCCGAAATGAGCAGAGGGGCAAGGGGGGGAAGGCAGCAGGAGGGCTTGGGGTGGGGGGGAGACAGAACCAGGGCAGCCAGGGAAAGCAAAGCCTCTAGCACCAGTGCTTTGGTGGGACCCCTCTGCTGGCACCATGACCCCTGGCCCTGTGCTGGGGGGCTGCGGGGGTCTGGCAGGCTGGGACCAGAGGAGCAGCTAGAAGAAGAGCCAGAGTGTCCCCCAGCAGCTCCCCGTGTTTATCCATCTGGGAGTACTGGAGTCAGACCCCTGCCCTCAGTTGGGAAAGTGGCAGGGCAGTGGGGAGGTGCAGGAGTCCTCTTCTTCCTCTTCTTGGGGAGGAAGGGGAGGTGCAGGAGTCCTCCTCTTCCTCCTCTTCTTGGGGAGCAAGGCCCAGCACCCTGCAGAGGGGAGAACAGGGTCCTGCTGCCAAGTCTGTGTCCCCATGGGGGACCCCACACCGCCGTGCCATCTCCATCACACCCCTCCCCACATCCCTCCCAGCCCCAGCGGCCGCGGGCAGGGCAGGCAACTCCAGTCGGGGTAGATCCCAACCCTTATCTGGGTTCCTACCCTCATCTGGGCTCCTTCAGGAGTTATTTTTTTGGTTCTCTGACATTCCCTTCCCCTCCCCTGCCCCCCCCCCCAATGCCTGATTAGATCATTCCCGTGTCTTGTTGGGTAACATGAGCTTTAACTGCTTAAGAGCTGCAGTTCGCTCTAATTACTATTGAGCTGAGATCCCTCTCCTGCTCCCAAATCAGAAGGAAAGAGTGAAAAAATCCTTTGCTGCTCCTTTGGGAGGTCCTAGAGGGACCTAGAGCCACCTGGGAAACTGCTCCAGTTGGGGCTGGGTGAAATGGTGTGGGAAGAATTACCCGGCTGTTATTTCTATCAGAGGGACATTAGGAGCTAATGGCAGAGCAGCTGAGACAGGGCATCGTGGGGCTGGTTGTTGCCATCTCAGGGAGGGAGATCTCCATCCCCATCCTAGGGGAGGACTGGTTAAACTGGTGAGAGCTCTGCCCGCTGGTGCTGAGGCTGCATCACTTGGTTCTGTGCTGGATCATGGCTTGGTTGCAGCCGGGGCGGTATCAGGACTCGCAGGACTGGGTCTGCCTGTTCTCCAGCTGTGGGTCCTGTGGGGCTGGGGATCAGCCAGGGGGATCCCAGCATCTCCTGGAGCTGCCCTGC
The DNA here is from genome assembly GCA_013400555.1 of Jacana jacana. NCBI lineage: Eukaryota > Metazoa > Chordata > Aves > Charadriiformes > Jacanidae > Jacana > Jacana jacana. Next base: position 46,870 of record VZTM01018549.1, read on the forward strand.
TGCTCCCCCAGCCATGGGGCGGGGGATGGGAATGGCTCCTCTGGAGACTATTTTGGGCTCTCACTACGTTCATTAAGGTGTTTGGGGATAAATCCGGTGTTACTCAGCCTGTGCCTGTAGGGGCTGAGTTCTCCAGTTCGGGGAGACGGGGTGGGGGGAGGCTGGAGCTGGAGCTGAGCTTCCTTCAGGGTTGCCCAGGAATTCTTCTCCGTAACGGGTGGGCTCCAGGGCTTGCAGACACGCAGCGCTCCGTAGCTTTGACCCGACCCTTTCCACAACAAATGTGGTTTTTCCCCCCAAATACCGAAGGTAAAGGCGCAGCCACGGGGCTCTGACCGCATCCCACCGCCCGGCACAGCCCCATCGTCGCTCCTTCCTCTCCCTCCTCTCCCTCCACCCGGCGTTTTGGGGACGGTTGAGCCCAAAACGGTGTTTGCGTTTGCGCCAGCGATTAATCTCTGTAGCAGGGGAGGGAACTCCTATTATGAATCAGGCTCATAACTCTCGGCACACACATTCCCAGAGCCCCGTCGAACTATTAATCCTGGTGGCTCCCTGGGGTAGGGGAGGATGGAGGGGGAAATGTCACCTTGTGGCAGGAGAGCTGTGACAGGCAGCCAAGCCAGCCAGCTCCATCCTGGAGGTGGCTCCTGGTCTCCAGATCACCGCGATGGAACCATGTGGCCTCACAATTGATTTAAAAAGGGAAGGAAAAAAAAAAAAAAGAAAAAAAGAAAAAAAAAAAAGAAAGGCAACTGCTTAGCTCTGGTTTTGCTGCTGCTGAGAGGACAGATTTGCCTGCTGGCAGCTCTCTGCCATTAAATGGATGAGCTATTCAAGTGTGGGTTATGGATTTAGGATCAGCCTGACTGTGCTGGAGAAGACACAGGATGCTGAGCCCAGATGGATGTGTGGTCCGGGATGGGGGCCCAGGGGGAGCTGACATGCTCTTTTCGGTAGCCGGCAGAAGGCGGGATGGAGGAGCCTTCCCCAGGAGCAGATAACCTTGCAAAGGGCGAGGAGCTCCTCCAAACTCCACGCTGCACGTGTGGGGGTGGCTTGGCTGGGTCCCCTCCTGGCCAGGGAGATTCAGTGAGGGGACACACACACACACACATACACACATCATGCTGTAGCCTCCATGAGTAGAGAGGCTGAAAGTGGAGCCAGCAAAGCGGTGCCCAGGCTTCAGCTCACGGCTGAATTGGGTAAGAGGGGGGTTCCTTAATCAGGCCCTGCTCGCAGGAAGGATTTGGGAATTTTCCCCTGGATTTGGTGGAATTGGTTGGGAGGGACCATAGGCTGCGTGTGTGGCTGTGCCGGGTGATGGGGATGGGGATGCTTCATCCCTGTGACCCATCCTGCTATGGTGCCACCCGGAGCTGCCCACAAACCTGCCGTGGAGCCGAGAGGGATTGCTCCTGGTGAGGTCCCAGCTTCCTCAATGCCTCTTCTCCCTGAGGAGCATGTTGCACCCTTGCAGCCCAGCAGTGGTTGGTGCTTGCAGCCGGGCACGGGAGCATCTTGCTGGGATGAACCCCCGGTGCCATCACCATCCTTCTCCCCATCAGGCAGCAGCAGGAGAGAAGCCTTACTTGGCTTGAATGTTTCAGAGTCTGGGGGCAACTTCCAGTCTGCAAATATCCCTTTCCAGCCCCAAGGCTGCCACCAACACCCTTGGTGCTCCTGTGGGGATGGTGAGGAGCGAGCTGGACCTGGACCTTCTCCTGCCTCATGGACAGGGGAGAACTTTGTAGAGTGGGGCTGATGGTTGGACTCAATGATCCCAAGGGTCTCTTCCAACCTGAATGATTCTGTGATTCTATGACAGCCAGCAAGGAGAGGGGGCTTGATTTCCTGATTGTGGCTCAGGAGGATCACCTGCATGCTGAGTAGCCAGAAAATAAGACAGTTGGAAGGTGCTTTCCAGGTGCATCTCTGAGTGGGATGGGATGCCACACGCTTGCAGCGCTGGGAGGTGGCTGGGTTCCCAGTGTCTCCCCGTCTCTGCAGCCCGTGAACGCTCCTGGAGCTCCTGGAGTCCGGCCTGGGGGTGCCAGCGTGGTTCAGAAATACGAGCATTTTAAATTTTTAAAATTTATTTTTATTTTCAGGTTTTGACATTGTTCCTCAGCCCCTCTCTCGCGCTCCTTGTTAAGCTGTTAAATCACTCCATTTATTTAGTACGAGCATTGCTGAGAGCTCATTTTTATCTTGGTGAAAACCAGACTTGCTCATGGGCACATAATGAAATTGTATAAATATACCCTTAGCTGGGAATCTAATTTATTTTTCCTGTTCATTATGGGGTAGAAGGCCATTATGAGATGTATAACTTTTTTTTTTCCCAGTGCTGGAATTGAAAGGCTGGTGCGGGCTCTTTTTATACTGATGATTTCGTCCTGATTCAATTTAAAGCTGGTTAGAGCTCAAATACTGTAGCATAATTGACAAAGATCGGTGTGGGTTGTAATGCTAATGTCTCGTCTGAGGCTCCGGCAGCGGCGCTGGGCGAGGGCAGGTTGGGAACCGGGTCCGGTGGAGGGTGGTCGGGTCCTGGCATGGCCGGGATGGACATGGCTTGGATGCAAGCTGGAGCATGGGAGATTCCAGTTAAATATGAGGAAAAACTTCTCTATGGTGAGGGTGGGGGAACACTGGCAGGGGCTGCCCAGGGAGGTTGTGGAGTCTCCTTCTCTGGAGACATTCAAAACCCGCCTGGATGCGTTTCTGAGTGATCTGCTCTGGGTGTTCCTGCTCCAGCAGGGGGATTGGGCTGGATGATCTTTCAAGGTCCCTTCCAACCCCTGAGATTCTGGGATTCTGTAACGTGGGGAGCAGGGACGAGCCACCCAGCAGCGGGGACATCCCCAGGCAAACCCCTGCTCATCCCATGCCGCAGGGAGCTGCGGTGGCCCGGTCCCAGGGTCAGCAGGACGCGGGTCTGTCCATTTGTCCATCAGTGGGATTGATTTTGGACTGTATTGATATTGCTATAAAGTCATGTTTATAGAGCTATAATTAAGCGGGGCCATTTAGCAGGCAGTGTTAAGTGCTGAGCAGATTTATGGCAGGGTTCAGCCTTCTGCAGTGTTATATTTCACCATGAAGTACACCGGGTTTTTATGTGTGCTGCGATTGTGTTCGTTTGACAGTGATTAGTATAATGGGGGTTTCCGGGGTCGTGTTGCCAAGCTAAGGAAACAGCAATTACCGTCCCGCTGCAGTAGCAACTTAATTGCATCCATTTGCAAGTGACAGGAGCCCCGGTGCCCGGGAACAGCTTGGGGGTGGGGTGGGGTGGGTGAACCCTGGCCACCCGGTGTCCTCCAACCCCATCCTGCCCCTGGCTGGGGCATGCTGCTGGCAGTGGCTCTGTGGGGTCATCACTGAGCAGGAGGAAGAACATCTCTTCTGCTGCCACGGTGGCTCCTGTGCACCCTCAGCTGGAGCCGAGGCACTGCTGCTAGGTGCCAGTGGGTTTTGGGGTGCCTGGAATTGGGAGAGCCTGGGGAACAGGTTTCTCCTCGGGGACAGCATCACCAAAGGGCTGGCAGTGCTTCGCTGGCATCGCCCAGGTCCGCTCCTGGAGTTATCCTGGAGAGATAACTCCCTGCTGGATGGCTGGATCCCACTGTGTGACTGAGCTTGCCATGGGCAAGCAGTGGCAGCAGGGCTACCAGGCTGCCGGTGCCCCTGGATGGTGGCATGTCTTCCCCCCAGCGCCCAGGAGCTGCGTGGCTGGGGGCCAAGTGGGCCAAGAGCTGCAGGCAGAGCGGGAGAAGGGTGCCAGCAGAGATCAGAGGGCAAAGGTGCCGCCGGTGCATTTGCAGTGGTGCAATTAGAGCTCACCTTGGTGTGCACTTGTCAGCCTTTCCTTTGAACTCGCTCCCCCGACGGCTTTCCTGAGATCTGGAGATTTACTGGCTCAGCTGGTCGCCATCCTGAGAAGTTGCAGCGAGGTTTTGCCGGGTGGTTGGTAGAACCCCCCAGGGAAGGCTGGGAAAGAGGCTTTCCTGAGCATCAGGAATTTCCCAGCCCTTCTGCCGCCAGGTCCCATCACTCAGCAGGGTGTGGGGAGCACCAGAGGCTGCCAGGGAGGGTGATGGGCAGGAACTCGGCCCTATCGCCCCGCAAGCAGGCTTAGGGGGTGGCAGGGATGGTCCTTGTGCCATCATGCCACCGTGCCACCTGGCCATCAGCCTCCTGCCTGCCCAGGAGCAGCCAGAGGGGAAGAAGCAGCTCTCCCAGAGCTGGGGAGGATGGGGATGCGTGTCCTGCTGCTGCGTGACACTGGTCCCTCACCGTCTGACCTAGAAGCAGCAGAGCATCGCGTGAGGCTTGGGGGATGCTCTGCCACGAGCACGGTGGATCCCATCTCTCTTGGCAAGGGGAGGGGGGAGGTTGGGAGAGGGCAGCCTGCCTCGCTCTTGCCCTTGCTGTCTGCACTTTCCCAACTCACTGCAGGAATCAGATGGGCTTTTGCCGACTAAGAGGTGTTAAACGGCTCTAAATACTCTTCACACTGCAATATCTCCACCACAGCGTTTAATTGAGTGCCACAGAAATGCCTATAAATAAATGTAATATGCCTCTGCCAGTACCCTCCTACAGCATCTTGGAGCTTGCAAGAAAGTCGAGGAGTGGCTTGTGCTCAAGGCTGCAGCTCCTGCCCTTCCCCTCCCAGTTCCTCCCCTCCTCTTCTGCCCCTTTTTTTCCCCTTTTCTGCCCCCCCACCTCGAATGGGTCCAGCCCTGTGTCAGTGCTCCACTGCCTGCCTCTCCGGGGTGATGCCATCCCGCTGGGATGCAGCCTCGAGAGCAGGGGTGGAGGAATCTGGAGCAGCAGCCCAGTCCCAGGCTATAGTGCCCATTGGGATGGGACTGGGAAGCTCCTCACAGGTGTCCCCACTGCTCCCATTGTCCCCAAGGGCCACATCCCCAGGCTGCTGGATGCTGCACCCTGGCGTGAGCCGTCACCAGCGGGGAGCAATTGGGAGTGTAGGAAATGAGAGAGCAGAGGGGAGGGTTCGGAGCATTTCACGGCTGTTTATGCTGTTCCTGCCTCTGTTTTGTGTCCAGATCCCTTTGTGACTGGGGATTTGCACACCCCAAACTAGGCGGATTTCCCACCAGACTGCCTTCAATCTCTGGCAGATCAGACTCGGAATCCGAGCAGACAAAACGTGTGTGTTGTGCTTTATCTCCTGCAAAAAGGTACTTTTTGGTGGCTGGTGCACAGAGCTGCCTCCCGAGAAGTGCTGCTGAATTCCTGCCACGTTTCCTTCCCCGAGCCTTTATTAGAGACAATAAACAAGGAGGCTGAGGAAACTGGGGAGCCGGCAGCCGGGTGCTCCTTGGTGCCACACAGTCACCACGGGGAGCTCTGGGTGCCACTGGGTGTCTCCACCACGTGGTCCTCTCCCTGGCTGTGGCCATAGGGCAGGGGACAGAGGTGGCTGCATGTGTCCAGGCTGAGCCTTGTGCCTAGGCGGGCACTGGGGGAGGCTGTGGGATCCCTGAACCTCCCCCAGTGTTGCCGGTCAGACCCCTCTGGGTGCAAGGAAGCCTTGGGACCTTGCTGAGGTTCCTCAGCCAAGTGAGATCCCTAAATAGGATGCTCAGACTCGTCATTTGACTGCCTCTTCAGTGCTGATGAGCCACTCTGGTGTTACTATTTAAAATCCTAATTGCTTTAATCAGCTCGCCTTTAGCCGCAGCTCAGCCAGAGGAGTCCAGGGGCTGAGAGCTCTCCTGCTCCCCTTCCGCCCACGGTCCCTCCATGCTCGCCAGGCCCAGCTGCAGCCTGGGCACCGTGGTGGGCACCCGTCATCCCCTGGCCACGGCACCCTATGGCCCTGTGCCGGCATGGGCCATGGTGGGGCTTGGCCACTGGGGAAATGGGCTAGTGGGATGTCAGTGGGATAGCTTTGAGATGGCTGTGGGATGGTGGTAGGATATCTGGAGGGGTGGCTGTGGGATGGTGGTGGGATATCTGGAGGGGTGGCTGTGGGATGGTGGTGGGATATCTGGAGGGGTGGCTGTGGGATGGGGGTAGGATGGCTGGAANGGGTGTGGGAGTGTGTGAGGACTTCGGGAGGGGTGGCTGTGGGATGGTGGTAGGATATCTGGAGGGGTGGCTGTGGGATGGTGGTGGGATATCTGGAGGGGTGGCTGTGGGATGGGGGTAGGATGGCTGGAAGGGTGGCTGTGGGATGGGGGTAGGATGGCTGGAAGGGTGGCTGTAGGATGGTGGTGGGATGGCTATGGAGCTGAGCATGGGTGTCCTGGGGAGAGGGAGGACAAGGACTTTAACAGCTGAGGAGAAAAGGAGATGCTTTTACCATGGCCTGAAAGACGTCAATGCTTTAATGAGCTGGGAATTCCCTGTGTCCTCTCCTGTAGCTCCCCGTGCTCACATTTATCATCATAGAATCGTAGAATGGAAGGGTTGGAATGGAATGGAAGCCAGAATCCAGGCTGGAAGGGACCTCTAGGGTCATCTAGTCTGACCTCCCCATCATCAATTCCCTTCCAGGGTAGCACCACTTCTGTCCACCAGAACTGAGGACCCTCCCTGGTCCTGCTCCCTGGTCCTGTGCAGCCAACCCCAGGAGACAGGAGGGGCATGTCCCAGCCTGCAGCTTTGCCATTGCAGCTTCTCTGGTGGTGGGGGCTGAGGTGGCAGTGGGTGGGCTGCAACCAGCCCCCCTCCCTGGGTTTGGTGCCCTCCATCCTCCTCCTGTGTCTGGTTTGGCTCCTCCAAGTGCAACCTCAGGGGGTTTCTCCATCCCGGTTTGTAGGGTGTGAGCTCCTCCAGGCTCATGGGGATGGACGGGAGAGTGACCCAACTGGGATAGTGTGGTAATTCCCCAGCTGGGGAGCCCTGGGCAGGAGCCCCGTGGTGGAGACACCCATGCAGCTGCACTGAGGAGGAGGGTGCTGGCTGTGGGCACCAGTGTCTGTGCTGAGCAGGGGCAGAGCAGCAGGAGATGAGAAGACCCAAATCTACAGGTGCAGGGACTCCCCACCTTCATTGCCCCTCGCTGGCTCTCCCTGGAGGTGTGCAGGCCTCCCCAAGGCCAGTTCACCATCTTGGCTGGAGGTTTTGTGGCTGCTAAAAGCTGGGCTGGGCAGGAAGGTGGCGTTTGCCCATTGACAAGAGGTTCCTGGCAGTGGAGGGCTGGGAATGGAGGCCTCAGCACTGGCGGGGGCCGGTAGCCCACAGCAGGACGAGAGGAAATGAAGGAGGAAGCTGCCTGCGGCAGCCGGTGATGCCGAGTTCCCCGCTGGGGCTGGCGGGCGCTCTGCTGCGGCTCCTCTGCTCTTGCCAAGCCTGGAAGGCATTTGCCAGGGGACAGTGCTGGCACCCCAGGCCCTTGGGGACAGGCTGCCCCTTGCCTTCTGTTGTGCCTTAACTTGGCTTCTCTGGGCTGGCGCATCCCACCTGCAGCCCTTCTGCCAGCCCCAAGCGAGCCCTAGTCCCTGGTCCCTATCCCACCAGGCTCACCCCATGCTGGGTTTGGGGACAGAACAATGTCCCCCAACCCTAGGAGTGCCTGTTCATAGGGGCTCACCTTCTCCCTTGCCTGGCCCTGTGGCATGCCAGCCTCCTTGCCAGCCGGGTGCCCAGTGATGAGCGGTGCCGGGGCTGGATGGGTGACAATGCAGCGGCAGCCCCTGGGGCTGTGTTGTCCCAGAATGTCCCTGGATGAGCAGAAAACCTCGTGCAGCGGATTGTACAACTCACAGCAGACTTCCCGGGGAGCCAGGACATCTCCTCATTTATTCAAGGACATCCTTTCTCAATTAAATCCCGGCATGGGCTAAACAAATGGGCTGCTGAGATCAAAGCAGGGTGGTTTTGTTTTTTGCTCCCCCCCACTTTTTTCTTCCCTTCACATAGTTGAAAAGATGCATTGGAGGGAGAGTGGTGTGTTTGGCTTCTGTTTGCCTGGTGGGGAGGAGGAACTGCCATTAAATTCACATAAAGGCGTTTGCCTGAGTTGGTGGAGAAGGTGGGGAGTTTGTAAGTGTTGGTTCAGGGGTGACAGCCCTAGGAAGCCATGGTGGCTGTGGGGTTGCCCGTTGGCATGAGGTTGCCCATCATTGTGGGGTTGCTCGTTGGCATGAGGTTGCCCATCACTGTGGGGTTGCCCGTTGGCATGAGGTTGCCCATCACTGTGGGGTTGCTCGTTGGCATGAGGTTGCCCATCATCGTGGGGTTACCCATTGGCATGAGGTTGCCCATCACTGTGGGGTTGCTCGTTGGCATGAGGTTGCCCATCATTGTGGGGTTGCTCATTGGCATGAAGTTGCCCATCATTGTGGGGTTGCCCGTTGGCATGAGGTTGCCCATCATTGTGGGGTTGCTCGTTGGCATGAGGTTGCCCATCATTGTGGGGTTGCCCATCATTGTGGGGTTGCCCATCACTGTGGGGTTGCCTGTTGGCATGAGGTTGCCCATCATTGTGGGGTTGCTCGTTGGCATGAGGTTGCCCATCA